>CM021103.1:474516492-474559927 GCA_007115665.2 Sequoiadendron giganteum | reverse complement strand
CTTGAACTTGACTGGTTATCTCTTCCACCTCTATTGAAACCTCTTCCTCTTGCTCTGTAATTTGATCTACCTCTGCTTTTTCCTTGGTTAATTGAAGCTTGTGACTTGAATGCATGCTCCAATGACATATTTGTTGTTCTACTGAGTCTATGCTCATGTGAAATTAGTGAGGCATATAGCTCATCAACTGAATACTGTGTGAGATCCTTTGTCTCTTCTATTGTGACTAAAATTGTCTCAAATCTTGTGGGTAAGCTCCTTAGAATATTTTCTATAACTTTGACATCTTCTAGTGTCTGTCCATGTATTCTCATATGGTTTACCAGTCCCATTATCTGAGTAAAATATGAATCTACAGACTCATTTTCTTTCATAAACAAAGTTTCAAACTCTTTTCTCAGTATTTGCAACTTTGTAGTTTTGACTTTGTCCATACCTTGATATGCTATTTGTAATATGTCCCATGCTTGCTTAGACTTAGTAGTGGCTGATATTCTGGGAAAAATACTTTCATGCACACCTTGTAGAATAAAGAAGTGAGTCTTTGAATCTTTCTTTTTGTTATCCTTCAACAAATCTTTCTCTACTTGTGTCAAAGCATTATATGCTATTGCATCTACTGGTTCTAAAAACCCATTCTCTACATACTCCCATAAATCTTGTGAACAAAACAATGCTCTCATTGTTATAGACCAATAGTCATAATTCTTTCCATTCATTTATGGAATTTGAGGATTACTCAAGCTTGTGCTTGCTGCCATGATTTACAGACTCTCTAAAACTAACCTTGCAACTCTGATACCACATGAAGGAAATAGCAGAGATAGAAATATTCAAATTCAAACACCTATAAAATATTAACTAAGAACAGCCATTAAAACACCTTGCTACTTGAGAGCAAAAATTATATTAATTTTCTTCTATTTGTCTGTCTCTAGATTACAAAAAATATTCCCATATTTAAAGATTTTCAACCCACACAAAAATTTAATACAACTTTAATGATAAGCAAGATGCCAACAGAAAAACGTCCTAACCAAGGTCTAATCGGTTTAATATTCATCCTTATACATTACACAAAAACCAATCAAAAAGTTCTTTTTATGCTGACGAGGATTCCACTACCGAGTGCACCGAAGAAACCAAAAAGTCAACAGACGTTGACTACTGCGCTACCACCGCGGTTTACAAGGTGACCGCGGTAACCGCAGGAGCTGACCGAGACGGGCTTACCGCGCTACCGCCGCGGTTAAATATTAGACCGCGATGGTCGCAGTAACCGTCCATTGACGGTTTACTAACTGAAGATGCCAGGCACCGCACTACCGCCGGTGACAGAAAGGAAGACCGCGGTGGTTGCGGTAACTACCAGGATGGAGGGAGACGGAGCCGTTGGCGGTTTAACCGCGATACCGCGGTGAGTGAAATGGAAGGCTGCGGTAGAGCGGTAGACACCGTGATACCGCAGGCCATTGACTGGGTCTAGGCGGTGTGGTGGTAAGGGTTGACTGCGACCGCCAGTGTTGACTGTGACGTGGACTCGCGAGTTGGACGAATTTTCAACAATATCTTTTCAGAACTGTACTACTACAAATATTCAAAATCTAAATCCCCCCATCAAGTGTCATTGCTCAAGAACCCTTTGACATGTTATAAAAATGTAATGTCTACAGTGACCTTGTTGATCAATGCGTTGTATTGTTAATTATATAATTTGTTATTTGTTATTTTCCGATTCATGCAAGCCACAAAATCATTGAACCAAGACCATTCAAAACATATGACAAAATGGAAGTGTACAAAAATCTCATGAATCGATTGACAAATGGCTTTACTTAACATACAAACTATTGTAATGTAATTTGTACAGAAGGTTCTCAAAATGCTTGTATTAAGCACAAACTAAGTTAACTAATAAAGCAAATGGTAGGCTTGAAGCTAGAATCGTTGAGCCTTCCAGCTTCTTTGGATATTTTTCTCAATTTCAAGATTGGAACGGTGCTTGGTGATCTATAGAACTTAAATAAAAGTGGTGGATGATCATGTTAGATATATATGCAACATAATCAGTTCAAGACATCACAATGCAAGTAAGCTAATAAGAACAATTTAGCTCTAAAATTTAACAATTACCAAACAGAAGAAAAACTTATTTTTCTATTTCTATTCTCTCAATAGTGAGTCAAGTTAGGATTTCAGAGTAGTCAATGTTTGCAGAAAAGGGATAATACAACAGCCTAAGGCCTAAAGGTTATTTGTATCACTTTTGTGCCTCAAAATGAGATTTTATAGTTCTGGTTGAGCTTCTTTTGCCTTGATATGAGATTTTATGATATTTCTTTTATTATTAATGGTTCTTTTTTCAAATTTCTCACCTGTGGCTGTGATTTGTGAGCATTTCCAATTTTCATTTCCCTCAGGTAATCCTTACTGATTGGTAACTATGAAGACTTTACCAGTTCACCCAAGGATTATTTGCTTTATTTTGCTAGCATTGCCAAGGTGAATACAAGATTACTCAGGTTAGGGTTGGAGTATTCAATCTTTAGCAGAAAGGGGACAATCTAACAGTCAGACTTGATTGAGAAAGCAATGGAATTTAGAACACCTCAATTTTAAAGACATGAAAATGAAAATGCACAACAATGTTTGATATGCTGTGGCAAAGGCAACCGGCACAAGTAGATCAATTGAAAGATTTTGGAATTTTAGAGAACTAACTTATTAAAGGAAACAGATAAGTTTATTTTTATAAAAGTTTCTCGAAGTACCTCAATCCAAGATGAGTTTGATGAAGATGTCTACGTAGAACTCAGAGATCAAGAAGTTTAAGGCCAAGTTAGTTGAAATGACAGAAATGTGTGCATGTATATACTCAATCATGCAGATTTTCTCAGACTAGAAGTACACAGTACAAGCCTTTTGGGACCTTGATTTTTACAAGACACCTTAAATGCCATAGAACATGTTGCAGCTTCCAGGTTTGTAGAATAAGAATTATGCAATGGAGGAATATAGTTGTAAAGAGTAACAAGTTTCCACCAGCATAAAGGTCCCATTGGAAGAGATTAGATCACACGCAATAAACCACCATAAAGAATTCATTGGCAAACATGACCTTGTGTAAAAATCCATTAATGGCTGCAAAGATAGATTTGAATGGAATCAATTTGATCTTGCAGTTGATCAAAAACTGTAGAGTAGCAGTGCAATTGTGGTTCACATTATGTGCGATACGAAGGGGTTTTAAATTGTCCACAGAGAAAATATACATTAGAATTTAATACTTGCAAGATATCTATGGTAGCATGACTTTTTATTTCAAAAATAAAGCTTAATTGTAACCCTTGGGGCCAGTACAATGTAACATGATTTTGAGACATGAAAAAGTAATAGTGTTAAGGTAGACAAATTGCTTCCGACATAGATAAATACTAATGGCTACTGTCAGAAGAATCACAGTCAACCAAACAGGCAAATATGATGAACAACTTGGAGAATGTGGTTCTCGAGAAAACTGTAAAAGCAGTTGCTCAGAGTCTCAGAGAATTGAAAATTTGATGGAATTTAAAGCTATAATGCAGCTAACCCCTGTTAAGCATGATGGAAGAAGCATGTCAAGATTGTTCTGGAAGGCACTGGTCAAAAACCAAAAAACATGCCTTTCCACAGAACTTGGGAACTACTTGAAAGAGGAATTGTTTTGTGCCCCTCTCAACTTTGAAGCGAAATATAAGAGAAGGATGTTATCACTTGAATGTTTGTGTAGAAAATTGAAGAAAATTATATTACTAGTCTTCTGTGGGAAGGTGGGTAATTGCTAAAAGAGGGCCAGAACTTAAATATTTGATGAAAATCCTTCTGCTTAACAATTAAAATATTCTCAAATAAATGGCTGGCCTTGGCTTTACTTCAAATCACAGTGCTGATTTGGGCTTTAATATTGGGTCCTCTGGTCAAACACAAAGGCGTGGAAACATTGCTATTCATCAATATTGTTCCCTACTTCATCAAAGTATTCAAAATCTCAGCATATCAAAAGGCACCTAATATTTTCTCACCAACAAACAACACCGATCTGTTTTTTGGACCTGCGCAAGTAAAATTCAGATTTCTTTTTTAAAGCCTTCTGGTGATACCAGCAGGTTAGATCTACCTTCCATATTCTGATCGCACTTCATCTTTGGGCCTTCTGCTTTGTTAATTTGAATCTCTGTATTTTTTGCGCATAAATAAACTTATTTTATATAAAAGAAAAGGAAAGACAAAAAATATTTCGTTTGCAGAAAAGTATCACACAACAAAAATAGCTGCACGACATTAAAGGCTTCTTAGAGTCCTTGGCCTTGTGTATCCAAGAATCTCAATTGACAGAACAATAGAAACAGATTTGTCAGCAACAGGTTACACTTTCATCTACATTGCAGTTGATGGCTCATATCTGATTTTTTATGTTCTAGTTTTGTAATTTAGATAAGACTATCTCATCTCATCAAAACATGAGAATGCAATAATTTATATCAATTCAGTAAATTTATCTGATAGGCTTTTACTTGTAAAAGTAGACTATTTCCAAACGACCGGGCTGAGACATATAAGGCTATACGACTACACAGGAATGCATAACATCCTGGAGCCAGCTAAACTGTTTACTATTATGGCATATTTTTAACAATAACGACATTAATAACCAATATAGGAGAAAGAATAACGTTACTGCACAAAACAGACGATATTCCCCACTGAGTGAGAATGTGATCTGTGGTTCAATGCCTACGCGTTTCTGATTGGGGAGACCTTAGGAGGGAATATAGCCCATCATCTCCTCATGCACGCCCATGCTTGCGATTTCTTTACTGAAAGACCAAAAATAATAGAAGTGGTGAAGTTGCTGAAGTTGGAAGCTCAAATATCTCAACTTCCTCTAGCATTACCTGTTCCAAGCTTTCAATTATGTAGCGTTATTTTTTCCACCAGCTTTTACAAGTTTTATTGTGAAATTTGGGAAATAATTATATGTTTTAAGCTGCAGTTTCGTAGGATTCTGTATCTGTATGTTTGAATCACAATTGAAAAAATATTTAGCAGGTGAATTCACATTTGAAGTGATTGTTTTGGTGCTTCCATTTGGGAGCAGAAAGAAGTTCTTTCTATTTTTGTTCGATATCAGTTACCAATTATAGATGTCTTACAAGGAGGTAAATTTTTATTTTTGATTAATTATATATTTTTATCTTTTAAGATAATTTGCTTTACGGAGAATATATTAATCTTCTTTACATTGCATATGTATGATTTTTAAGATAATTTTCTTTCCGTATATCTTAATCTTCTCTGCATTGCATTTTTATGATTTTCATTTTCTTACCTCATGTTTTGTAGTTATTTACATTTTATTTACTGTATACTCATTTGTATTGAATCCCAAGAATTTGGTAGGCATGGCATTCTTTTCTTTTTTCTGAAACGTCTGAATTTGGTAGAAATGTCATTATTCATCCATAAAATAAACCACTGCATTCTATTTTCTACAATATCTCAGTTCCATAGAAATAGGGCATTATTTTCCCACTAATTAAAAAAAGTGTTAGAACTATCTAGTAATTTCTACTATCCCCTTCAATTGTCTGCATTAAATTCACCGACGTCTCCACCAACTACATTTAAAATAGAAACTTCC
Source organism: Sequoiadendron giganteum (assembly GCA_007115665.2). Lineage (NCBI taxonomy): Eukaryota > Viridiplantae > Streptophyta > Pinopsida > Cupressales > Cupressaceae > Sequoiadendron > Sequoiadendron giganteum. Next base: position 474,554,247 of record CM021103.1, on the reverse strand, counting down.
ACCATCTTCCACCGACCTTCAAAAACATGTGTAGTTTATTTTCTTGCGTGTGAAGTCTTCCAGATCTTTCTAAAGACCTCTATAAAAAGAGGTAGTTGTAAATGATTTGTTGAAGAAATGCAATTCAAGTCTTTTGTGTGCCGTAGCACATTAACTTTCTTTGTTTTGTTTTGTTTTGTCTTTGCCCACCTACAAGTGGTATCAGAGCTCAGGAAGCCAAAAGAGATCGTTGGTCACTGTCTTTGACATCGGCCGTTGTCTTTGGAATTGCTGGAGGAAAACATCCAAGTTTCTATTTTTGAAGACTTGTCAAGGAAATTTTTTGGAGATTGCGCAGCCTGTCATATTGTTGCTGCAGAACGTGGGACATCAAAGAGCCATCAGTTTTGCTGCAAGGAAACAAAAGCCAGAAGTTTGAAGTTGTGCCGCTAAAAGAAAAGCTTTTAAAGCTGAATGCTGAAGATTTGCAAAGGCCGTAGCCTTAAGAGGAGTTAAGCCAACCACTGTTTATAGCCGATTAAGGGAGAAAAGAGATGGTTGAAAGCAAGGATCAGCCACAACTGTCAAAACTGTCTGTCAAACGGTAATATTGCAAAAAAAAAAGAGTATTTGTAGAAAGTGATTACAGAGGTATGGCATCGAATGTTTTGCAACCGATGATTCCAATATTTTCTGGCAAGAATTATGATAATTGGACTTTTAGAATGAAGTTGACATTTGACTCATATGAGTTATCTGACATAGTTATAAATGGTTATACTAAACCACAAGATGAGTCTAATTTGAATGCTGGTGAAAAAAAAAGCTTGATGAAAATAGGCAAAATAATAGAAGGGCTTTGCAGATAGTTGGACAAGCATTGGATGATTTAGTTGTTGGAAGGATTAAACCAACCACTATAGCCAAGCAAGCATGGGACATTCTAGAGATTGCCTATCAAGGTACTAGCAAGGTAAAAAATGCCAAATTACAAGCACTTAGAAGAGATTTTGAAAATTTGCAAATGAAAGATTCAAAATCAGTAGACCAATTCACATACCGTGTTACAAATTTGGTTAATCAAATAAGGCAGAATGGTGATGAGCTAATAGATCAAAAGGTTGTAGAATTTTTTTTAAGAAGTTTGCCTAGAAAATTTGATGCAATTGTTGTGGTAATTGAGGAATCTAAGGATTTGACTACATATTCTATGAATGAGTTGGTTGGTTCTTTAAAAAATTATGAAGACAGGTTGAACAGGAATGACAATACCTCATTGGAGCATGCTTTCAAAACACAAATCACATTTGGCAGAGGCAGAGGAAGAGGAAATCTAGGATTTAGAGGAAGAGGAAGAGGAAGAAACACTTTTCAAAGAGAAGAAAAAAGGAGTCCAGATCCAGGAGGAAGGAGAAATCAAAATTTCAGCTCAAGGGGATACAATAATAATTAGGCATTGCAAAGGTATGATAAGTCTAATGTTCAATGTTATTATTGCAAGAAATATGGTCACTTTGCTAATGAATGTCGAAAGAAACAAGCTGATATGGGAAAGTAAAATGCAAATTTCTCTGAGAGTAGTTCTGAGACATTGTTCATTACATGTCATGTAGCTCAAGAAAGTTCAAGTAACATATGGTTTCTTGATAGTGGTTGTAATAATCATATGTCTGGAAATAAAGAGTTGTTTGAGAATTTAGATACTTCAGTTAAATCAAAAATTAAATTGGGTAATGAAAACATTGTTGAAGTCATGGGAAAAGGCACAATTAATGTAATTACAAAGCTTGGTAAGAAAATTATTCCTGATGTTTATTTTGTACCTGGTTTGAAGCATAATCTCATAAGTGTGGGACAACTTACTCAAAAAGGTTATAGAGTTGTTTTTGAAAACAATGTGTGCACTATATTTGATATTTCTCCTAGTAACATGGTGATTGCAAAGGTTGAAATGACAAACAACAGAATGTTCCCACTTTGCATGAAATGTGAAATGATGGAAGAGATTGGAGCAAGTTTCAAGGCATCAAGTCAAGATCAAGCATGGAAATGGCATTTAAGTTATGGTCATCTAAACTTCAAAGGGTTATGTTTGTTGCAAAGGAAGAATATGGTAAGAGGTTTACCCCTCATTGAAGCACCATTAAACTCATGTGAAAGTTGTATTTTGGCTAAGCAACATAGAGAGTGTTTTCCAAAAGAGATGTCATATAGAGCTTGAGCACCTTTAGAAATTGTTCATACAAATTTATGTGGTCCAATGCAAACCCCATCATTAGGGGGGAGCATTTATTTTTTAACATTCATTGATGATTTTAGTAGAAAAACATGGGTTTATTTTCTTAAATACAAATCTGAAACATTTGGCAAGTTCAAGGAATTCAAGGCATTGGTTGAGAAACAAAGTGGCCTATCCATCAAGGTATTGAGATCAGATAGAGGAGGAGAATACAAGTCAAATGAGTTTTTAGATTATTGCAGGTATCATGGAATAAAGAAGCAGTTTACTACAAGTTACACACTTCAACAGAATGGTGTTGCAGAAAGGAAGAATCAAACGATAATGGAGATGGCAAGGAGCATGTTGAAAGGTAAGAATCTACCTAATGAGTATTGGGTTGAAGCAGTTTCTTGTGTTTTTTATATCTTGAATAGGAGTCCAACAAAGATTGTGAGAGACATGGTTCCAAAACAAGCATGGAGTGGTAAGCATCATAGTGTTTCTCATTTTAGAGTATTTGGTTGTATTACATATGCACATGTGCCTAAAGAAACAAGGAGTAAATTGGATGATAAAAGTGAAAAATGCATTTTTATTAGTTATGATGAACAATCTAAGGCTTATAAGTTGTTTAATCCTATAACCAAGAAAGTCATTGTAAGTAGAGATGTTGTATTCAAAGAGGAAGAATCTTGGGATGGCAATATAGACAAGACAATTAGAGGTACAACAACAATACCATACGAAGAACAAGAAGGAAAAGGTCAAGGAGAACAAGGAGAACATGGAGAACAATCAAATGAGCAAGGAGAAAACTCACAAAAGTAAGTCGAGCAAGGAGAATCAACAAGTCCACAAGTAAGTAATGACTCAAATCCTACACTTGCATCATTGAGACCAACACTAAGAGGCAAAAAGACTAGAAGTTTGCAAGAAATATATGATCAAGGAGATATGATAGATTTGCAATCTAATTTTGCTTTATTTGCCCAAGATCCTATATATTTTGAAGATGCAATTAAGGAAGAACATTGGATCAATGCAATGAATGATGAAATTGAATCTATTGAGAAAAATGATACATGGGATCTAGTTGATTTACCTAAGGATAAAGAATGCATAGGTGTGAAATGGGTTTATAAAACTAAATATAAGGCAAATGGAGAAGTTGACAAATATAAGGCAAGATTAGTAGCTAAGGGATTTGCACAAGAATATGGAGTTGATTATAATGAAAAATTTGCACCCATAGCTAGACTTGATACTGTTAGAATGGTATTAGCTATTGCAGCTCAAAATAATTGGAAGGTTTATCAAATGGATGTTAAATCAGCTTTCTTGAATGGATATTTGGAAGAAGTTTATGTGCAGCAACCACCAAGATATGAAATACAAGGTTATGAAGAAAAAGTTTATAGGTTGAAGAAGGCACTTTATGGATTGAAGCAAGCACCGAGAGCGTGGTACAACAGGATAGATTCATACATGATAAAAAATTAATTTAGTAGAAGCACTAGTGAACCTACACTATATACCAAAGTCAATGAACAAGGTCAAATTTTGATTGTTTGCTTATATGTTGATGATTTGATCTTTACAGGTAATCTTTCTATTGACATGTTTAAATCTACAATGAAGAAAGAATTTGAGATGACAGATTTGGGATTGATGAAATATTTTCTTGGTATTGAAGTCACACAAAATGATAAGGGAATTTTCATTTGTCAAAGTAAATATGCAAAAGATGTTTTAAGAAGGGTCAAAATGAAAAATTGTAGTCCAGTTTCTACACCTATGGCAATAGGCACAAAACTAAGTAGAGAAGATAATGGGATGGTTTTTTATTCAACTATATTCAAAATATTGGTTGGTAGTTTGATGTATCTCACAACAACTAGGCCAAATATAATGTATGGAGTTAGTTTGATTTCTAGATTCATGGAGTCACCAAAGAACTCACATTGGCAAGCAGGAAAAGGTTATTGAGGTACATTGTAGGAACTTTGAATTATGGTATATTGTATTCTACTTCAGATAATTTCCAGTTGGTTGGATATACAGATAGTGATTTTATAGGGAGTATTGATGACAAAAAAAGTACATCTGGATATGCATTTCATCTTGGAACTGGAGTTGTGGCATGGGCATCAAAGAAACAACCGATAGTGACAATCTCATCAGCAGAAGCAGAGTATGCAGCAAGAACATCAGCAACATGCCAAGCAGTATGGATGTGAAGAATCTTGAAGGATCTAATGCATGAGCAATAGGAGCCTACTACAATCTATTGTGACAACAAGTCCACCATTGCACTATCAAAGAATCATGTTTTTCACAAGTGGACAAAGCATATTGACACTAGATATCACTTCATTCGAGAATTGGTCAACAATGGAGAACTCATCCTACATCATTGCAGATCAAAGGAGCAACTTGTAGACATATTTACAAAGGCTTTAGCACAAGACCAATTTGAGTATTTGAGAAAAAAATTGGGCATTGTAAATATTGATGTAATTAGTTGTTGATAGTAGAAATTATGGGGGAGTGTTAGAACTATCTAGTAATTTCTACTATCCCCTTCAATTGTCTACATTAAATTGACCAACGTCTCCACCAACTACATTTAAAATAGAAGCGTCCACCATCTTCCACTGACCATTTCTTCGTTGTCATTCACCGACCTTCAAAAACATGTGCAGTTTATTTTCTTGCGTGTGAAGTCTTCCAAATCTTTCTAAAGACCTCTATAAAAAGAGGCAGTTGTAAACGATTTGTTGAAGAAATGTAATTCAAGTCTTTTGTGTGTCGTAGCACATTAACTCTCTTTGTTTTGTTTTCTTTTGTCTCTGCCCACCTACAAAAAGCACATCTTTCCTGAAATTTCTCAGTCTGGTACAAAAATGGCATTATTAATATATATAATAAATCAATTGCACATCCTTTTCTGGAATGTCTGTTTGGCAAAAATTGCAACTCTTATTTTACTAAAACAATGCAGATTGCCATACCTAATTTACAGTAAGGACTGTAGAGATCTATTGTAGGGCTCTAGAGCAAGCGACTCCTAGCATGCTGCAATGAATAAAGATAAAATTAAAAAGAGCTACCAATCCTATTCCCAAAAATGGTTGACAATGATGGAGACATTTTGAAGAAGATATGATCGCCTATTCTTGTAATTAACATGGAATATAGATAATTTTCATTGAGTCATTCTTATTTTCATTCTCGATAGTCACCTCAACCATTGATTATAATAATCTTTTAAAGATTTCCGCTTTATTTACATTGAAATGAAATATTGATTTACTTTATTAATGATTTTTTTATTTGTTTGTATCCATATTATAATTATAAAATTTAATATTTTAAAAATAAAAATAAAATAATTTTATGAGTAAAATATTAGTTCAAAGTATTTTATTCTAAAATATAATTCAATTTGATGTGAGAGTTTATAATTTATTAATGAACGTCATTTATTTATTTTTATTAGCATCCATATCATAGTTATAAAATTAAAAAAGTTCAAAAGTAAAAATAAAATATTTATGACTAAAATATTAATTTAAAGTATTTTATTATGAATTTTTTTTATATAATTCAATTTGATTTGAGAATTTATAATTTATTGTGTGTAATCATTTTTAATAGTTATAAATTTTATTTAAGATTAGTAGATTATCTTTTATAATATTCAAAGATAATTCTTAATAAAAAATGAAAAATGAAAATTAAATTTATCAAAAGAAAAATAAAATAAATATACAATTTGTTTTATAATTCCACTTTTAATTTTAAATGTATGTTTACTCATTAAGTTGTATTTTTTTTACAATCACACTTTTTTTTTTTTTTTTTGATACAACAGGGTTGTCCCCGCGACCTAGCCAAGCAACCCAGCAACCCTTACCTTGGGTACCTGAGGCGAGCTAGGGTGAGACTAGTCCCCTGCGGGTGAGATCCCCCGCCCGCAATAAGTCCCACCTCTTAAACCCAGAAGAAGAGTCGAACCCGAGACCAATGGGGAGCAAACCCACTGCCCAAGCCAACTCTACTACCCGTTAGATGTTTGTTTATAAAATATAAAGATGCATTAAAAATATAATAAAAATATTCTTCTTTATATTATAGAATTCATAACATTAAATTAACATAGAATAATTGCATAGTACCACTTAACCAATCAAGAAAAATTTAATCATTAGTGATTACAACATTATTGGCACATCTTTTAAACTAACAAATAAACATTGAAAATAATTTTATTTTTTATATTATAGCATTCATAACTTAAACCTTTTATACACAATGTCAAGTTAATTATAAAAACAACATAAAATAAATTAATTAGGGTTAGGGTTCAATTAATATTAAAATTTAATTAGGGTTAGGGTTCAAGTAGCAATCAATTAGGATTACGGTTCAGTTAGTATTCAATTTGGGTTAGGGATCAATTAAGGTTATGATTCAATAACATTTTTGTAGGGTTATGGTTAAATTAGGGTAAGGGTTATTGTTAGTTTTAGACTTAGGGTTAAATTAGAGTTATCTAGGTTTATGATATAATTAGGGTTAGGGTTCAAATAGCATTAAGATTTAATTAGGGGTATGATTAAATTAGGGTTAAGTAAGGATTAAATTAGGGGTAGGCTTAAATTAGGGTTAAGATTAAATTAGGGTTAGGGTTGGGGTTCAATTAGGGTTCAATTAGGGTTCAATTAAGGTTAAAATTTAATTAGGGTTAGGGTTCAAGTAGCAATCAATTAGGGTTGGGGTTTAATTAGATCTAGGGTTGGGATTAGAGTTTAATAAGTGTTAGGAATAGGGTTAGAATTAGGGTTCAATTAAGCTTATAGGTAGAATTAGGGTTACTATTAAAATTAGGGTTAGTGTTATAAATATGATTATGATTAGAGTTATGGTTCAATTATGGCTCAAATAGGGTTAGGTTTCTACAATAAAACTTGAGGTCATGGTTAGGGTTAATATTCATTTAGGGTCTCATTAGGGTTCAATCAGGGTGATACTTAAAATTATGGTTACAATTCAATAAGGGTTACAACTTAATTATGGTATGGATTAAATTTAGGGTTAAGATTCACTTAAGATTAGGTTTAGGATTAGGGTTAGGGTTTTACAATAGAACATGGGATTAGTGTTAGGGTTAATGCTCACTTAAGATTAGATTTAGGGTTAGGGTTAGGGTTTTACAATAAAACTTGGGATTAATATTAATTTTGCAATACAAATAGGATTATGGTTAGGGTTTTATTAGGGGTAGGGTTATAATTTAATTAAGTTAGGGTTACAATTTAATATGAATTATAGTTATTATAACACTAACACTATTTCTAACCCCATCCATAACTTTAAATTTATCTTTAATCCTAACCTTAATTATAAAATTAACACTAATTCTAATTATATATTAAAACCTAAACCTAAATATTGTAACCATAACTCTAAAGTAAACCTAACTCTAACATTAATTATAACCCTAACCCTAACACAAATTTTAATTGTAACCCTAATGCTAACTCTAATCATAATCCTCATGCTAATCCTAACCCTAATCCTAACCTTTACCATAACCCTAACCCTTTAGAATTGTAATCCTAATTATAACCATAATATTAACTCTCACCCCAACCCTAACCCCAATTCTACCTTTAATTATAACCCTAAATCTAATCCTAACTTTAAGCCTAACCCTTACCCTAACCATTGGCCTACTCTTAACCCTAATCGTAGTCGTAATCCTAAGCCTATTTTTACCCCTAACTATAACCCTAACTATAACATTAATCCTAAACCTAACCCTAATCATAACTATAACCCTAACCCTAATCCTAATGTTAGGGTTTAATTAGAGTTAAGAGTTTAATAAGGGTTAGGGTTATAGTTAAGATTCTATTATGATTAGAGTAAGAGTTAAATTAGCATTACGATTAGGTAAGGGTTCACTTATGATTAGGGTTTAATTAGGGTTAAGGTTAGCATTAAATTAAGGTTAGGATTCTAATTAAGTTCTAACTGTAATTCTAATTCAATTAGATTAAAATTAATATTTTATAATATTAATTTAATAGTATTTATTAAATATTTTATTAAAATGTAATTTAATATTATATTATAATAATTAATATTATTATAATATTATATTATTATATTAATCTCTTACATATTGCGCCACAATTGCTACTATCATACATATATCAAATATTAATATATATATATATAAAATACGCCAAGAGTTATTCTTCTTGAGGCGTCTATTTTCATCATTTTTTCTCAATGCAATAGGTGCTTTGATAATGATAACTCTCGACGTATTTTATATATATTAATATTTAATATATATATATGCTATTTTATATCCATTCAGTAAATTTATCTAATAGGCTTTTACTTGTAAAATTAAACTATTTCCAAACAACTGGGATGAGACATATAAGGGTATACGACTACATAGGAATGCATAACATCCTTGAGCCAACTAAATTGTTTACTATTATGGCATATTTTTAACAATAACATCATTAATAACCAATATAGGAGAAAGAATGATGTTACTGCACAAAATAGATGATAGAACCATCAAAACTACCAAAACCCTTAACCTAGGACCCCATTACCAAAATTGGATTTTTGGAACCAAATTTTGATTTGTCTGATTTAGTCCAAAGTTTTCAAATTTTATATGAATTTTTCTGATTTATTTTGAAAGAATTCAATTTTCAAAATCTTTTAACCTGTCAAATGAATTGAAAAGCATAGAGATGGAGATCTCTACTCCATAGGCTATCTTTGATCTCTTAGATGTTAAATTTTTTTTTTTTTATTTTATTTTATTTTATTCTTTTTTAATGTCTTCAAATTTTGTCCTATTTATTCAATCATATTTACAATGAATTCATTTTCATCTTAATAGCTAGGGAACATAATTACAGAAATCCTGAATCCCAATGCTAGATGAGGACAAACAACCTTACACTACAACAACAATAACTGACGAAAGATAAATTCCATAGAATCAGGCAATTGAATAACAAAATTCGAGGGCATAATCTAAAAAAATACCGTAGACATAATTTCAACAAAAAAACCAAATGGATTTTTGAAATTGGGATAGTTGGGATCAAAATCAAATCTAGATCGTAGAATGGAGCTCATACGTGTTGCTTATGTATACGGGTTCTTAACCAAAAGACCAAATGAGGGTGGTCTTCAGCGAGGCACCTGTATTTTTGTTTATTCACATGCAAACCTATAGAAATGGATTCAAGTATACCAAAGAATTGGCAATAATTAAAATCAATACTGAAAAAAGCATTGTAACTTGAAAAGACAGATATATAGACAAAAAAAATTAAAAAATAGGAAGAGAGTATTGAAGTTACTAAATGATAGTCTTTTTGGATTGGAAGAGAGTATTGAAGACGGATATATTGTAACAGGGGACACCCATCTATCCACAAGTGATTAAAGTGACTTGGGTAATATAACTAATTGCGGGAGGAATACCCCCAGTCCTAAGAACGGTAAACAACCAACAATCTCATCAATGTGTACTCAGCAAAGATTTTTCCCCACATAATTGGGTGTAATGTTGTCAGCTCAAAGGAAAAACTTGGAACAACATAAAAGAGATTTTTGACAAACTCTAAGAGAATTATTATAAGTCCCCTTCCAGCCAATTCTCATTGTCAATACACTGTACTAAGTCCATGGGTGTGTATGACTGAATAATAAATAATACTTGGTATTCTGCTAAAATCCCCAGTTTGGTCTTTTGGTGGTGGACATATATCAATAGTCAAATCAGATGAGCTCAACTGGTAAAAGCATTAGGCCTTACAATGTGTGACTACAGGTTGAAATCTATTTTGAAATTGGGAAAGGAACAACATCAAACTTACAAGCTGTTTGAAATCGCATAAAATACAACATCCAATTCGTTGGTTATTTAAATTGGGTAAAACACAACATCTATCTCATTTAATGCATCCCAATACAACATCCAACTCACACGGTGTTTGAAATGGGATAAGATACAACATCTAATTTGCTGGGTATTTAAATTAGGTAAAACACAACATCTATCTCATTTAACGCATCCCAATACCTTTCTGTAGACACCTAAATTTGACCCTTTTACATAAGGTCAAATTTATCCCTTTCCTTCATCCTCTTCATCAATGTTAAATAAATTATTTATTTAATTAATGTTCTTTTTTCCCTAACGTTCCTAAGGTATTTAATTTAATCAATTAAATACTTTATACATAAGCCCACTTCATCTCTAAATTAAATAAATGCAATCAATTTAATTAATTTAGGTAATTATCCTTTTCATTTTTTTTAATTCATTATTTCTCTCTCCTTGTCACATCCTCCATAACCCTTTCACTAAATTGGATTAATTTAATTAATTCTCCATTAAAGTGTGCACATCTTTAATTAGGATTAATGTCACATCCTCCATAACTTGCCATTTGCCTCTAATCATCATTAAGTAATCTAATCATCTGTTTGCACAATCCTAATCACTTACCACATTTGGCATGTCCTTAAGTCAACCCTCTTGGTACTTACCTTTTTTGGGTTGATCTCTTCTCCATGTGAATTAAAAATTTATTCTCCCCATCCATCTTTCTTCCCTATGACATCTCATGTGTCACATCGTACCAAAAGGACAAGGACCTCTTTTAGAGGAATTTGGTTTTACCCTTTGATCTCCTCCAAAAAGTGAATTATTTTATTTCTCCAAGACCATCTCCAATCCCCATGTTGACAAGGGATGACTTTCTAAAAATCATCTTTTGTCATTTTTAGCCCCACTTGGAGACAAGGGATTACTTTTTGTGAAGATCCTTTCTCATCCCAAGGTACTTGCAAGTACCTTGGAACCACATGGCATCTTCCATGTCATTTGTACCCTTGTCCATCTCACCTTGTGCCTTGGACAACTCACCCACCACATGTCAAGATGTGAGGGCTTGTGAGTCTTCAACTCACCACAGCCATCCATCTTGGCCATGGTGGCTCAATCCAGACCATCAAATTCTCTAGAGAATTCAAATTTATCTGTAAATACCCCCCTCTTTTTTCATTAAAGGATCTTGCATCTTTTGAGTTAGAAAGTGATCCTTATGCATTCTTAGCCAACTTATGCTCTCATGCTCTTCAAGCCATATTAGACATTTATTGTAGCATTTAACTCTTGCATTTTGCATCTTAGAATCCATTGTTGCATTCATCCACCTCTATTTATCATCCATCTACCACCATCATTGCAAGTTATCAATCTAAGGAGCACACATCAAAGCGACATCAAGGGCCAACCAAAGGATCGATTCGAAATAAAGTATAATCATTTTGTTTATCTTCATCTTGCTTTGTTTTGAATCCAACTAGGCTAATCGTTTGAGGTGTTAGGTGTTTTTGTGTTTTTCTTGCATTCTAGTTTGTTTTGCACTATAGATTAGCACATTTTTTCCCCTTCACACCCTCAATGTATCCTTTAAGAAAATTTACCAAATTTTAAACCAGGAAAATGGTTATACATATCCACCAAAACAAGAAAACTAATTTATCTTGAAAAAAAAGAAATAGAGAGAATTGAAGTAGAAAAATCAAAACTGGAATTCTGATATAAATAGTCTTGGTTGGTTACAATTTAATTTGCATTACTTGTGATAGTGTGATGCATTCTTGACACTTTTCAGCTACTTTTGATTTAATATAAATATAAAACTGATAGGAGATAGCAGGTCTGGACTCAGCTAAATATTAAAGAACACATAAACATGATTGAAGTTTTTGTCCAAATCATAGTAGCATTACATTTACACAGTATTCATGGGGCAACTAAAAGTGTAAATGGAATTCAATTACACAGGTTTAAAATGGGAAAAAATGCCAAATTGAACTCTAAACCCTAGAAATTGAAAGTTTTTAAGAAAAAACATGACAAAATCATGCAAAACCCTCATTATTCAACAAGCATTAAACCACATTTTTTCAAAAAATGCCAGATTTGACAGGTCAAAGGCGTGCCAGTTTGACCCAGCATTGTCCGGCACCAAATAGATGTAGTTAATCACGTGATGTAGTCAAACCCCGTTTTGGTAATTAAATCTTGTAATTAAACAATGCATACAGGATTGAGTGCATTGGTAAAAACATTAACCTAAGTTCTAATTACCACACTGCCATAAGGTGGCCTATAACTTTGAGGACATGTGCTCTGGAAATAACACATCCAATGCTGGGCCTGTTCCTCCAAAAACTAGTCTGGACCCAGTGATGTTCTCAGTTTCCCTTAACAAAAAGACAGATTGCAAGTTTGCAGAAATAAAAGCACTACAACTCTTTTAAAGTGTTTAAAGTATAAAGATCAGGCGACTACCCAAGGGGTTGCGGTGTACTAGTAATGTGCAACACTTCTAAGGGCAGGACAAAGGTTCAAATCACCACCTTCCCCATAACTCACTGCGATAAAATGGCTCATGGTCGGGGTACATTCAAGTGTGGCCCAATGATTACATATCTTAAGGCAATGTTCCTATGGAAAGCGGCTGACATATTTTCCTACAAAGAAATTTTAAGATATATATCTGCCATCAATTTTACAGTTAAAATCACGAATTCAACCACCAAAACTGCCAAAACCCATAAACTGCAAGTGACTTCGAATTTAACCCTGAAGCAAACGATTTTGTTCCATATAAATTAACGTGTAAAGCCACAGAAAACTAAATAAATACCTGATTCAGTTGCAGAAGCTTGTCCATAAGAGCAAAACCAACCGTTATAAGCTATTTATTGACAGTAAATTTCTCAGTTCTATGGATTTAAAGAAAAAACCTTGAAACAGCAAGCTTTAAATAAAACACACTATATTTAATCACCTTGCAAAAGATTTTTACTGCATGTAGATTTCACGCGTTTAATCCCTGAAAAAAACAGAAATTTTATCCACGGATTTGTTATCGCTGCAATGAAGGGATTTCTTTGATGGATTCCTTATCCCTGCAAAGAAAACGGTTTTTTTACACGTCTTCGACCAGGCCCGAGAAATCCGCCAATAACAAACTTTATCAACCAATCATATTGATGTAAAATATTTAAGAAAAATTATAATATTAAAAAATTTAGATATTAACTTTAAGAGAAATTTTATTTTTCTCATACAACTTAAAATACTATTAACAGTTAAAAAAACTAAAGTAAAATCCATTGCAGTAGTACTTCATCTATTGGTAAGTACTAATAATAATGATAGGAGATATATATAATATGGCAAATTTAAATTTTTGAACATTCTTCGTCAAAGTTTATTGCGTAGGTGAGGCAACTGGAGGACCAAAAGAGTCAACTAATTTGCCGACTAGTATATTGCACTAGACAGAATATGCAATTTTTATATTGATTTTTGAAACACGGATAGTTATATGATATGAATGAACATGGTCAATGATAGCTGACAGAGCAAGCAGCAGTGTAAGGGGCGACAGCAGAATGTGGAATGAATATGATGGATATGGGAGTGTTGTATGGAGGAGAGGCACAATCAAGTAGAAATGCGACCTTCATTACAATACAATGCAGATGCAGATGCAGAAATGATGGCATTCAACCTCTGAAAACCTTTGCCGAACCCTGCATGTATGCTTACTCTGTTTCACGAGAAGATAAAGGGGTTTCAAGCTAAGCACAACCCAGAAGCACAAAGAGGCACAATCCAGAAGTACAATATTCGTTAGAAGATTTCAATATGAAGGCCAAACATAATGAAGGTTCAGCCTGAAGAAAAACAATTTAACGACAATATCAAAAAGAAGACATCTAACTTATTCTATGGCTAAAACATCATTTCCTGTGCTTGTAGCCTATTGAATCCTAATCGAAGAAAATGAAAAATCGCAAGTTTGTATTGAGATGCTGTGAATGTTTAAAGGTTTTATAAACTGTCAAGCAATGTGCATAGACGTGGCATGTGAAGTATTCAACAGAAATTTTAAAGAAAATATGATAGTTAGATCTTAGAAAGATATAAGGAAGCTAACGAAGAAACTTAAATTGAGTACAGTATAAATCACAATCTAACAGTCTCGTAGCAGCGATACATACTCTGATTCCGCAATCTAAACTTCTTTCTCCCAATCCTTTGCACCAACCTTGCCAGCAGCAATTGAAATCTCTATTCTCTCATTCTCAATCACAATCTAACAGTCTAAACTTATTTTCAGAGCAGAAAGCGCATCTCTTTTCAATTACGGTGATTTATTATGCCGCGAGTGGAAGAGATTTTTTCACAAAATGCTGAACATGCAGGAGTTTCCGTTACAAAATGCTGAACATGCAAGAGTCACCATTCAATGACATCCGTTACATTCTGCACTTGAGCTGGAGCAAGTCCTCATTTTGAATCATGGCGCCAATGCGAGACGGTACGGGTTTACAGACGTCAAGATAAATCACTGCCAATTTATGTACACTGGTTCTTAAAACCTATTATGCGACTGAGGAACACCTCTGGGCATAATAATTATCGACCAGACTATCATTCTTAAATTTGTTAGTCATGCTTACAATTTATTTATTTATGCAAAAATTATTGAACTCTGATCGAGTTTATTCATTCTATTAAAAAAACTGTACATATAGGACAAAGAGTACTGTAGGTAAGATTAGATTCTAATCTTAAAAGATATTAGGCTAATATTTCGACATTAGAATAATAGTTAAAATCATAATGTTTATTATTTTTTTGGTTTTAGGAAAATTTATCGTGAGTAATTTATGAAAGGAAAATTTATCGTGAGTAATTCATCGCAAGTAAAATTCACGGTCAGTAATTCATCACCACGGTGAATTGCTGGTAGTGAATTTTCCTTGCGTGAATTGCTGGTCGTATACCTACTTTTCTACATTATTTGAATTATTGAACAATATATCTTTATCAATAACCAATAAATTTATATTCTTTAAATAAATAAAATATTTATGAATGTGTTTGGAATATCCTTATTATTCCTTGCTGCAAACATACTAATCTTATCAGTATGTCTATCATATAACGATCGAGGCATAATAACTTTAGTAACTCTCTGAGGTTTATGAATTTAATGCTTTGAAGGTGAACTATAAGATAACTTTACAGTCATGTTCGTAAGATCTATATGAAATCATCTTTAATATTTGTTGTGCTCAGAACCTTTGTCGACTAAGACAAAGTATACTTTAGAAAAACTATGGGTAGATTATCATCTATAATGTAAGAGTCATAGTTGAGTATCCTCAGTTTATAATTATGTATTTTCATTGCTCTCTTACCCCTTATGCTAAAAGTTTTCGGTGGAGATAAAATATCAAGGAATAAAATTGCATGCATGAACCAATATTGTTTAAATATGAAGAAGAGATTAGGCTAATAAATTTGTTTGCGGGGATTCCATGTAATGTTGCTTCAAAAAAAAAGAAGGTAAATTTGAAAAAGAAAAGTGGGTGGTTAGTTCATTTATTTAATTTTTTCATTCGATTTATTATGATTTTTTTTTATATTAGCTTTCTCTTTTCGTATAGATTGTTTTGGGTATGTCTATTACATTAGAGAAAGTTTAGCTATTCATCGAGATTATGTTTCATCTTATGATCAAGCATCGGGTAGTTATATTTAATTATATTTAGACTCCATCTAATGGAAAATGAAGAAATAGATTATGAAATATATATTAGATCTTGGGATATTGGACATGTATTTTAAGTATATAATTGTTAATATTTATCCTTAATATTGACAATAAATATCATAATCAAAATGTTCACATTAAGTTAAAAGAGAAGTATCTAAATGTCAGGAATGTATAAATCTTCTTTCACAAAATGAATATAGATTAGTCAAACAACTACGACTCATTCACTTGTTTTACTATATTGAACTTCATCACAATTTATTCTATTTTGATACTACTAAAGTATGTGGTACAATGTAGTAGCCTCAAGGTCATGATGACAAAAGACGTTATCTCTTGCTCATAATATTCAAGTATCTTTTAATACAATGTTGGATGTTTTTAGGTAATATCACTCACCACTGGATAAGTGGAAGAGTTATTTCATTTGTTTTTAATTAGTTTTTTAACCCCACTGAATAAGTGGAAATCACTCACCACTGGATAAGTGGGAGAGTTCTTTCATTTGTTTTAATTAGTTTTCTAACCCCACTGAATAAGTGGAAGAGTATTTAATTAATTGTTAGTTTCGTTTCACTCACCACTAAACAAGTGGAAGAGAATAATATTTATTTTATGTGATAGTATAGTTATTTTTATTCTTTATTCAAGTAGATGATTAACCCACACACTGTATGCTCTCACCTCGCCTATATGAGGATCTTGGCGATCAAAAAGTGGAAGGGATGTGATTTTTTATCATTCTTTCATATGTTTAATGTTTTATCATGGGTAGTACAATCACTAGGAAACTGACTAGGAGCAGGGACCCTAGAAAGGACTGCATACCCACGATCATGTTGATTAGAAAAGAAATTGAAGAATTATTATTCTCTAAGACGGGCTTAAAGAGATGATGGCCCTCTTTTCTTGCTCGAGGGTTTGGCTAGAGTCCACATGACCTCACAATACCAATATGGTAGGGTGGTGAGCAAGCCTTAATTATGTAAGCATAATTATGAATGTTTTTTAAAATATGTTGAAGTTCAAATTTATTAATGATTGCAAAGTTGTGTTATATATATATATTCATAATGGCATAATTTTTATATGAGTTATTGTAAAAATTATAATGGTGAAATTTTTAAGATTATCTCATTTTTGGGTTGTTACAACCCAATTCCATCCACTTGATTATGTTACAACTTTTAAATAAGAACCTAATTCATTTTCCCTCAGTTAAACCTATGGACACAACCAAACCATTACCTCCAAATTATAACCCAAATGCCTTTTCCCAATATCACCGACAAAGTGGACATGATACAAAATGATGCATGTGTCTTAAACATCAAGTGCAAGACCTCATTGTTTCCAATCATATCCAGCTGGGTGGTTTTAATGATCAAGGCAATTAGTTTGTTGCCCCACCTAACCAAAATTTATAAATTTTCACCAACCCAATGCCAGATCATTCAACCAACTTTGTGAAATCTACTTATGTCAAGAATGATGTGATGAATGTTGATAAGATTGAGAATATGAATGATGATAGTAATGATGATAAGAGTGATAATGATCTACACGACATGGTCAATCTCATAGACATTCAACCTTGTAAGGGCCAAACCACTTTGTTACCTAACATTGCTTTCACACATATTGATGCATCTATACATGCACCTGGTGGTCCTCTCTATATTGCCGAACAAATTAATGATAAGCTCACAACTAGGATACTTATTGATCCTATGTGTGTAGAGAATGTGATCATTGATGGATTCTTTCTTGTGCATGAACTTTATCAAGATTCTTATGAATAATCAAAAGCATGGATAAAAATGCATAATGGTTAAATGTTCGCCCTACAATAGGTTTGATCACTCTTCCATTAAAGGTTGGACCAAAACAATTAGATGTGTTATTCTTCATCAACCCAATGTTAGACCGATTCTATGTGAAGCTAGGCTATCCATGGCTATGCTCCATGAATGTTGTCTCATTGGTTATTTACAAGTGCATAAATTTTCCCTTTAACAATGAGAATTTTTCATTGGATTTCTTTGGCCTAAACCTACGAAACCAATTACACCTTGTAAGGATCTTTCTTCTTTAGATCATATCAAAATTTTAAGGCAAAGCACATAGTAGAGCTATCTCTTACCAATGTCCCACATGAGAATGATAGGTCTATGGTTGTTCCTCCTACCCCAACTATTGTGGATGAACCTATGGATGTGGCTAAAGATCTCCCAAGTAATCATGGCAAATATGTTGTCATTCTACCACCCATATCCTACAAGAGACTAAGAGATAACTAAGAAATTCCCTTTGTGCCTCCCAAAATGAAGCAAGTCTATAAGCCCAAAGAGATAATGGTTTCCCAACCCCCAGTGGTCCCTTCAGTTCCTCCCATAACGAAAGAAAAGAGACCAAAAAACCCGCTCTTACACCTTCACAAGCTAAAAAATCATGCATTAAGAAACCAAAATGCTAAAGAGCGTAGGTGTAGATGCCATGCTATTGCTTGTCAATTGGAAGAAAAGAATAAACCAACACATCAAGATCAAACACTAATCCAAACAAATCATGATAATCCAACACCTATGCAAACAACTCAAGAAGAAATACAACTTTCACCAAAACAAGACATGGAACCAAAACACAAAGTGAAATAAGAAAATTTAACTGCAATTGTTATAAAACCTCCTATTGTGATCAATTTAAATGGTGATGAAGAGATTGCTAAAATTGATGAAGAGGTGCATAATTATCTAAATTTATTATTTTCCACTTGTATGAATTTAGATGAGGGCAACCATGATGATCATCTTGATGAGAGTGGCCCACCACATGTTGAACCTGGAGATGCTCCTAGTACGACACTTGTTGTAGTCCCCTTGGCTAGTTTTTTGCATTCCTTGTACATGATGAACAAGATTGGGATGTGGATGACCTACTCTAGGTTGGCTCACATGTGAAGTACTTTTTTTTGTTTACTTTCTATGTTTTTTGTGTTTTCTTACATGTAATGTGATCTCCTGTATCGTGCTTCTTGGTGTAAGGATACAAATGAAAACCCTTATTTCTCTATTGGCACGAGAATACAAAGGAAAAAAAACATATCATGACATTCTTCTATTTGTATCTCCATTCTTCTATATGTCGTGAACTATCTTTTCCATTTTTGTCTTGTGTTTTCCTTTTGGGGACAATGCAAGGCATTGAGACATTGGCGTCTCTTCCATGTTGACCTAAAAGCTTGTTTGTCTTCTCTCTCTATGTGTCATTCCTCCTTTATGTTCATTGTTCCACAAGTACTTGGGGAATGATGTCAATTTCAAGCTCTCTTATATTACCATACAAAGATGTATATTGACCCCAGATTCGTGGATCCCTTAGTGTACCTTTCTATGTTATTCATGGAATTGCATTATGGGGTAAACCCCCTATCATAATGTAGTTTATTTGGAAACATATCATTGGCTTAGGGCTTTCCAAATAAAATCTTGTGATCTTTTCTTACATGGAATTTATTATTTTTCTACTTAAATTAATTGCTCACAACATGGTGTTTTGCAATTTCTCTAAAGTGGGGGCATACACAATTGGCATTATTTTTTACTTCACTTTGTTCACAAGCATTGGACTTAGTGATGCATTGGCATTGACATTTTTCTCCACTTTGTTTATGGGTGTTGAACTTAATGTAGCATTGGCATAACACATTGATCATTTTGTGGAACCTTATCAGAGCTATCAGGGAGTATAACTCTTGGTATGGGTTTTTTGGGTACATAAGGTGATCCCACAATACTGGTTTACATTTTTTAGCCAAACTAGACATTGAAATAATTTTTTCTAACTAAATCTTCACTTTCGGGCACCTATAGTAGCTAAACCATGAGCAATTTGAAGATGATGCAAACTAGTGATTTGTGAAATTTTGTTTGTAGATTTTAAATATATTTAAAAAAAAAAAATGGAATCAGAATGCACTTCTTTTTCCATCTCCTTCGAAAACTAGTATTTTTCAGCAAACAAAATTTTTAAGGAGTGACGCTCATCGTATACAACATAAAAAAATTTCATGAATGATAAAATTATAATTCTTTTGAATTTATATTTTGTAACTCCAATATCTAGTGCTTCCAATTGGTCTCATAGTTTTTTAGTGAATATTTTTTCCTTAATCAAGTTTTGAATTCAAACCAATTACAATTCAGACATAGGCAGACCATATACAACGCAACTTTTTTGTATGTTTCGAAATTCAATTTTTTTTTGTTGGATCAAGGACTTCAATATTTGGTGCACTCATATTTTTCAAAAAAATAAATTGATAATCTGTTATTTTTCCACATGTGCAAAACAAAGAGCTTGATTTTCGATGAAAAACCTATGTTTAACAAAACTAAAAAAATGAATACATAATAAAACCAAAACATATTAAAATTATATCCATTGGATAGCTCGTTCTGAGGACTACCATCAACTAGTTGGTTCTATGAAGTATCCTCCATTTTCGTCCTCAACCCGAGCTTCAAACTACAAAATTTTGGACCTTTTTGGTGCTTGAGGGGAGAAGGGGGGAAAAGGGGGGTTCGATCGAACCCCCTCTCCACAATTAGCTTTTTTCCGAGAATGGTGGACCCCATCATTAAATAGGTTCACTCGAATCGGGGTTCTAGCGAACCCTATTTTGGTTCGCTCAAACCAAATAGTTCATTTGAACCACCAAAATAATATTTTTTTGCATGGGGTCATTGTTTTCAACTTTTCCTTCCTCACTCAAATTGTAAACCACTTTTGTGGGTTTACCCCACACCTAGTGAAAAGTGGTCCTCACTAGACCTTGTGTGTTTCTCATTTTTCCACCTTGTTATGGGTACACCTAATAGACCTAGAGTGTTTCTCATCCTTGTCTTAGGGGCTTACCTAGTGAAAAGAAATTCTCATTAGCATGTGTGCCTTCCTTGTTTATGGTTCACCTAGAAAATATCAAACTTTTCTACTGTGTGAGTCATGAACACCTTTTGTATAGATCTTAGCATAATATTGCTTGTTGGTCCATACCTTCTTTTTACATTCCATTTTGACATTGTATATTTGTGTATCTTGTCTTGTTGCATATCACGTACAAGTGTGTTCCTTTGTGCTTATGTTGGTTTTCCATGGGATCTTTGATCCTGGGGGCTTGGTCATCTCTATATATCTTTTTTTATCCCATTTGTTCAGAATAATTGAGCAAGTCAAGAGCACCATTTCAGAGTGTATTGCAGTAATTCAAGATCCAACATCATGTCAAAGTTTATATGTGTTCATGTTGTCATTGTTTTGTGAAGGCTAACATATCTTTTAGGTCTCCAAATCATTCAAGTATTCAAGCAAGCAAGATCCAAATCCTTAATAATATGAGTATGACTTCAGTCTTGTAAGGAAGCCATTGAAGGGTGGTGAGTTGCAACATTTTTTTCATCCATCATTCCTTCTTTTTCAGTAATCATTTATCCCTTGAAATTGCCATTATGGAATAAGTAAACTTACAAGGTTTGACTAAGGTATGCCCCTATATGGCACAACATTTTCCCTCTCTTTGAATGTGTAGCTTACAAGTTTGGAGAGGATCAAAGGAAGATTGAAGGCAAGTTGTCAATTGTTGCATTTGTCGTTACCAACCTTATCAAGCCATGGAAACTCACCTACAAAATTTATTGACGACATTCCAACAAGTTTGCAATCGGGAATCAAGAGATTAGATCCAACATCAAAGGACTGCAAAATTAGTTTTAGGACCCCATATCATTAAAGACCCATTCACCCATGGGAAACTAAGTCCCTCTTGGCATGTTGAATCCAACTTTTGGTGACAAGTACACATCATCATAAATCTCCTAGATCCACTTACAAATTATTGTTTTCATCTATGTATCTTTGGGATATTGTGTTTATCATATTATGTCATATAGTCTAATTAGGTCAATCACTCAAAATCATTTCCAATCCATTCCTAACACTTAAAAAGGATGCAGATCCAAGTTTGATTGACTCACCTTGAGGGTTGAAAGTCAATTTATGCACCTTGTTGATTTGCATACTAATGAAACACCTGGAAGTGGGGAATTGATATTAGGTTCTTTGTACTTGGGACTCCTTTCCCCATATTTTTATGTTTCATATATAGAAGGTGTTTGGAGGTTTTTCAAGTATTCAACACAATAAAATATTACTCAATTTAGAGTAGATCTAAAGTAGTCTAAGAGCAAAAAATTATAAAGAATATTTTAGATTTATTTTAAAGAATATTGGAGTAAATTTCTAAAGAAAATATAATAAGATTTGTGAAGAACTTTCTAAAAGAAGAATAATAGATCTAAAGCAGTCCAAGAGTAGAAAATTATGAAGAATATTTCAATTTTATTTTGAAGAATGTTGGAGCAAAATTCTACAAGAAATATAATTATATTTGTGAAGGAAATATGTGCATATTTATGAAGGAAATATGTGCAGATTTATGAAGGAAAAATATGCAGATTTGTGAAGAAAATATAATTAGATTTGAGTATAAAATTATGTTCATCATCTAGTGAAGAAGCAATATCCTAAAGGTGATATTTTGCAAAAGAGTTTGGTGCCTCCTAAAATAAGAGATTTGTGTTTCTTGCTAAGTTGGTGCTTAGTTCTAGGGATTGGTGTCTCTAGTGGGTTGGTGCCTACATGTTCTGTAAGTAGGGATTGGTGTCTCCAATAGGTTGGTGCCTAGAAATTTTGTAAGATAATTTTATATAAGCAATATTTTTTCATGGTTTTCTCTCGAAAGGGTTTCCACATAAATATTGTGTTCTTCTTATGTTCTTATTTTCTGATGTTGTGTATTTGAAGTGATTGTGGTTGTTAATTTGAAAAATTAAAAGATACTCTTATACCAATTCACCTCCTCTCAATATAATTGTGTGCTCATCAATCAAAATACCATTAATGAATTAATATGATGTGGTTGTTGCAAAGACGTTTGTCGTTACACCAAAAGACCAACCTGTTAATGCTCAATAAAACTACCAAAGTTAATGAATCCATAGAGGTAATTAAGCCATGTCACGAACCTGAGTGTTGCACTGCACAACACAAGGAGACCAAGGGCACCCTTGCAACAATCCCCCCCAACACAAGCAAGGGGTTCGAACCCGTGATCCAAGCTCTGATATGTGTTGCATAGACGGTTGTCGTTGCACCAAAAGATTGACTTGTTAATGCCCAATATAACCGCCATAGTTAATGAGTCCACGAGAGGCAGTTAAGCCATGTTACGAACATGAGCGTTGCACTGCACAATACAAGGATACCAAGGGTGAACACCTTGCAACAGTGGAAAATTTCAAAATCAAATTTTCCCACACAAAAATGATCATTCATAATTGTGGGCATGGATTCTACTTCTAATAGTTTAAAAGAGAGAAAATGTTGACTACGTTTTTATTGTAGCAAGTGAAGATCAACCACTATTCCAAAACTTCATAGGTTTTTTCTCAACATGCACTCCATAAATAATGGTCATATTAATGATGAGGACACTTGCAGACAAGGACAAACATTCCCCCCATATTTTTCAATGCATCTAGATGGATTTGTAACATTATTTACAGTACAAGCTAGGGAAAAAATGCCTAATAGGTATGGGTGTTATTTGCATCATGATATTCATTGGTATTATACAATCATTATAGATTTATCATTCTTCACTATAGGGTATTAAGAACCAAAAATATTTTATTTGATGGATGGATAACTAGACAAGAGAGCAGTTGGAAAACTAGTACCATAAAGTATATGTTAGGAAGGTCCTAAGGTTTCACTTTCTAGTTTTGGTATTATACTTTTAAGACTATATTGATGTGATTTTATCCAAAATATATAATAAAATCATTGTAACTTTGAAGAATGAATTTAGTTCTAGAATATCTAACATTTTTTGAGTGTCTCTAGGAGTCTTTTGTATATTATCTTGATGGGTTTTGATTAGTTTGTTAGCTAGAAGGGAATAAAATCATTCCAAATATTTTATGTTGTATCATTTCAAGATCAATAAAGATATATATAATATAGGTTCATTTTGGATTATTAAGTAAACTCATGTAAAGTTCTATAATTTTATTTATCTATTCATGTGCATGTGTAAAAACTAGTTTATATGTGCATTCGAGTAAATATAGTCTTTAGTTGTATCTCAATTAAGGTATCCCAACTAGTTCTAGTTGCCACACGTTTTATATAAACTTCATACTTTGTATCTATTTGGATATAAGCACTAATTTATAATTTTTCCTCCACTCCATCATCTCTACACATTAAAACAAACTAAACATTATATGCATTTTTTAGTTGTTTTGTTATTCCTAAATTCTAGTAGAATGACAATAAGGGTTATTATATCCATTCGTTGAACACTTTACCTAGTTATCCATTTTTTTCTATATAAAGGAGTAACTTTCATATTGAAACTAACACATAGATACATTGTGACAACCTATATAGGAGTATAGTGTCTAGTGGGTGTGGTTTGTGACAAGGCACCTATTCAATTCCATTAGTATTATAACTTATCGTGCTCTTGTAGAACTAGAAGTGAAGGAGGTCCTACCCACCTCAATAATCAGGCCTCAATTTCCCAACTTGGAAATAGGTCTTGTGGTATTTTCTTAAAACTTGATAAATTATTCAACCTTAGGGATTTGGAGCTCAATCCTCAAATCACCAAAATCTTGGTGTCATCATTTGGGCGATATTAAACTAGAATTCAATTTGAAAACCTGGGTTAATCAACAAGTAAGGTGTAGCTAGAAAAGCTCTCACTAGGATGATGATTTAAAAAAAATGCTATTATAAAGTTATATTTCTCCTAATTTGAGGAATGTTGACTTTGTTAAGGAAGCACATAGAAATTATTTTGCAAGAAAGAGAAGACAAAAATGGAGAGAGGACACAACAATTTGTTGGACTTACCATTTTTAAATTTAAATAAAAATGAATAACTCTACATAAATTAAACCCCAATTGGCACGTCTTTGATTCAACTTACTTTGACTATTTAGAGATTAAAAAAATGATCACTATATAAAATAAATTCTTTGCTTAAAAATAACATCTCCATTTTTTTAATGCATACACAATTGCATAAAATTTTAATCATAAATAAAATATTTTCTCTTAGCATCATTCAACTATTTAGTATTTAATATACAATCCCGTTTTATCAAAATTACTCCAATTTTAATTACACTTGAATCACAATCAACTTGGAATAGCATCTCAAAATTTGGTAAAGTGAAAACTAGTTGTTTAGTCACTTTCTTCTTCAACAACTCAAAAGTTTTATTTGTTTCAATAGTCAATTTCAATTATTTCTTATCATCCCTTAAAATTTTAGTAATAGGTGCACATGCTCCTTACGACCATACAATCATCATTCCATCTTGTTTTAGAATACTACCTCAACATTTGTGCCTCAAACATTTTACAAAAAGACCTCTTGCATAGGCATGTAGGTTCAAGTTTTTAATATTTTTTTTTGGTTTTTGTATAGAAGTATTGCCTACGTAGGCATGACATCAACATGCATAGGTTTGGTGTTGTGTAATACCCTATTGATGTCAGCAGGCACAATCAACACCACCATTGACCAAGTTTGGTGGTTTTTGGCATTTGGAGGGTGGTTTTGAACTTTCTAGGTGGTTTTTCATGAAAAACAAGTGGTTTTGGAATATTTCAGCTAAGAGGACTATCCTATGGAATCTTGGAATATTCTATTGTTGACATCATCATGATATCATTCTTTTCTTCCCCCAAGTTTTTCCCTTCACTCTTGGCTTGTTTTGATTTTTGGCTCAACTTCGAGAGCCTCATTCTCGAGCATATGAATGTCTTATTGAGTGATTTTTTTTTATTATGTGTGTTTTTTCATCCTCTATCTAGTGCTATCATTTGTTTTGTAGTATAATGTATGTGTTTTTTAATTTAGATTCTCATAGAACACTACATATTTCCCATATTAGGAACTTCAAATGACTTGTTTGGGCTCATGTAAACTCTTTTTTGGGTCCATTTTTTAGAATGTGTTATTTTTTAATCTCTATGTAGTGGTGATGTTATTTTTTCATGACTGTAGTCTAAAATTTTAAATTTTTATTATTTCTCTTTTGAGGACTTGTAAATCAAATCCACTTTGTGGAAGTTGTAATGCATTGAAATAAAATGTCATATCACTATATCATTTCAAGGGGGTTCATGCTTTGAATAATGGGTGTTTTCATTTTATATTTTTCATTTCTTTGAGGTTTGTAAGACATGCTTTATTTGCATATTGATTGTCCACCTCATGATATAAGCTTGTAAGAACTCTAAAAAAACAAATAATTATATAAATGCACTCATATAAAGTGTCAACAATTGAATGTGTGTTCCTTAGGGAGGGGATTTTGTACTTGCACTAATTTATAAAGTGTAATGGGTGATTGTGTAGTGTCATGATTTTCCATCACAATAATGGATCCTCATGATTCCCATCTCATTTGTGTGTGCCTTGATGCAAATCCTTTTTCAATTATGTGTATAACTATTGGACTTGATCCTAGGTCTACATTCATGTGCACACTTTTGTGCCTAATTTCAATTGGTCTACCAATACCACTTTCTCAAGCATTAAGGGGGGAATTATCATAGTGTTATGCTAACACTTCCTTAGTTTCAGTGGAGTAGTAGAACAACCTCAATAGATCCAAACAAAATTTTCCATTACATCCAGAAGGCCCAGGAAATGAAATATTACCTTTCATTTGATCAAATGATAATTTTTTGGGGGTGACATAGGCCTACTCTTTTATCTCTCCTATGGGGGATTATTTTAGCGGATCATATTTTATGAGATTCTAGTACTTATGTAGAACACTATGCACCATTTTGTGAGATTATTTCTCTCTTTTGGAGATGAGTTTTGTTCCCAATGGGTTTTCTCCTTTTTCTTCATTTGTGAGAGATCATTATTGTACATGAGTACCTTATCATGACATGTTGTTGTGTCATATCTCAATTTATTTACTTGCATTTAATAATATTTGAAGTAATTGAAAAATAAAATTTTAATTCATTATTATTTATGGGATTTGATAAATACAATAATATTTGGAAAAAATGATTATCTTGCAACTTTATGATTTGAGAGAATTATTTTGTAATGATTATCAGTTAAAGGTTATTGATGAACAAGTGAAAGTGCAAGAGTGTGTGTATGCAAGAACATGTTGAAGAACGAGAACATGGTTGAAGCAGGAATGCTTAACCGGATGATGAACAGTAAGCAAGACTAGAATGTGGAATCTCACACACCACAGTGGACCTTGACATCTGCAATTGTCTTGCAATTAATAGATATCATTCTTGATTGTATGAAAATCATGAATGCTTAAATAAGAAATCTTGTGAAAGAAACAAATTTATTTCATTGCTCAAGTCTTACCTTATCTAATCCAAAGATAATTTTGTAATGCTATTGAAAATGTATTTGATTATACATAAATATCATGAGAAGAACGATTGTATTATTTATTCTTATGGAAGAGCTTGAATGTAAGCTCTTGATAAAGGAAAATGAAAATGTTGTTTATGAATTTGAATATATATATATATATATATATATATATGTGTGTGTAACTATGCATATATATATATATATACATAAATATATATATGAATGTGCTGTAAAGGAATATAATTATGAGTGTTTATTTTATTTGAAATCTTGTTTATGAAAACTATATGGAAGGAAACGATAACAGTCAATAATCACATAACCCCCTTCATAATTGAGAAAGGTTGATTCCCCCCATATTGGAGTAAAGGGAATAGTGCCTAGAAAACAAGGGGAGTGGGCGGTTAAGTGGTGGAGGTATGAAGAATCAAGACCGCTCCAAATATAGTATGCGAAATCGGTGGACAGAGGGGCAAATTCTGGAAAAAAGAGGAGATAATCTAGCAAAAAGGATAGAAAGAAGATTTGGGGAAAAGGTAGAGAAGGCATAAAAAGTTGGGTAGTTGTTTCCAATTTAGAGAAGGCAAAAAGCACCGAACTACAGACATAAGAGGTAAAATCGATGCCTTCTCAAAAAGTTTTCCTTCAAAATATTTGAATATCTTTGAACAAAATGAGATTTGAATGCCCTATTATTATCTTCGTCTATACTTTGTTGTCGTGATCATGGCCTTGGATTTTTCATTATAGGTTATGCAATTTATTTTTTAGGTAGCCACGTTTGGTGGGTGAAAACCCCATTTTACCTTTGTTGTATGTATCGACATGCATGAGCATGATCAAACTTGAAGGTCTGTGTTCGGGCTCTAGCTCGTATATTTATTTTACCAACATTTCTTAAGGACGTCAATATGTCCTCTATAATGCAAACACCATTTATGGTGTTGTTCACTCAAAATTCCCAATCGAATGATACTATCGTTTGCAGCATTACATATTTGCTCTGTTATTTGGGATAGAATGGTATGGACCATTTGAGATTGATTCTCAGTTCAGAATGATCCATATCATTCAGCTCCATAAATATATATGATAATGGGCAACTCTATCACCAAATTTGTTGCAGGTTGATGGACGATATACGTCATCATGTTCAATGCTTTTGTGTTCATTAAATATTACTGACCCGGTGTAATATATGTATCAACCAAGAATGGCCATATACCATATGGATTTGTATGGAAAATTGTCCCTAAGTCATGTTATTTTCATTTATGTCAAGCGATCATGTATCTTTTAGATGAGAAGGATGGAACGACACCATCATTCCAGAATAACTATCTTTTAAAATGTCTTTCAAAACGATAATGCATGAGATTTATTGGTATGTCATAGTCTTTCAAAAGACCTTAACATGACGAGGGTGTATGGAACTCTCGTGATATTAAAATAAGTCTTCCTTATCTCTTCGACGAGCATGTGTATATATATGTACGCATATATATATATGCTTGGTCAATCTTGTGTATGAATCATCACAGATCCAAATGGTAATTTATACTCTATTTTCTCTCACTTGATAGAATAGGTTCCTCGGGCATGAGGAAGATAGCACCATTGAAATAGTAAAAAGGGAAAATAAGTTGATAGCACGAATAGTGCTAATCGACCCCAATATCTTTGATGGATTTAAACATATATTGTGTGTGCTTTTAAAAGATGATCAGAATGTAACCTATCACAGTGTTCTGACTTAAACATAGGGATCAATTGATACTTAGTTTAACATTGAAACTATTTGTTTGTCAAAAATAGAATGAAGATAGGAAATATTACACTTTCATCAAGAAACTCAAACTAATGGTTTATCAAGAATTAATTATGGTTCTCGTAATGTTTCTGGAATTGACTTTTTCTTTTATTAAAAGTAAACAACCTTGCATCGTTTAGTCGGAACTTTGTTCTTGTTCGAATCTTGAACCTTTGTAATGACATTTATTGTGTTATCATTGAATAAAGTGGTTTAGACCAGAACTTGTGCATCAGATGTAATAAATGTATCTCAAATCTAGAAATTTGCATGTGGAATGGATTATATTTTATTCTTAAAGAATGTATACGCATATACAAACTATGATTAATTTGCATATATGTGCATATGCATAAACTCATCATTTATGCACGTACACATACATGTAGTATACCTTCTTATTTTATCATAATTACTCATTTGATTCTTGTTAGATTAATTTCATTTGTAAAGTAATGAAAAACTATAGAATGGAACAATATTGATGAGTAAATGTGAAACTTAAGGAAAGATAGTTAATTGATGAATTGTTGTATGGATGTTCTTGAAATATATTGACTGCTTTATGATGAAATTATACAAAAGTACTAGATAGACTATAGCACACAAACGTATGGTGCTAGTGGATGGTCTGGAAGGGAGGGATATCCCTTTAGTTATGGAAAGCTACCTTCTGAGAATGGGTTCCAAAGAGTGTAGTTTTGCTTTTCCAAATATAATCTAAGTTGCATTTATGCAGCATGAGCTTGGCTAAGCTTTGCATTCATTATTCATAATAGACTATTTATTTATTTATCCTCTCTCTTTCTTCTTTTTTTTTAAACCTAACATGGAACTTGCATGTTCTAACAGTAGATAGAAATGCATGTAGTTAGGCACACACAAATTCCACTTTGCAAACTGTATCTCTTGCTTAGTGTTTCATGCAGGGTTGGGTATTCTTCAATGGACAGAAGAATTTGGGGAAGCATTACTTTGTGGTTGGGTGGAAAAGCACCTAAACCATGTTCTTGTACACCAATGGAGGCAAGCTGTTGAAGAGGAATCACAATGAAATTCTATCTTATTTGATGTACTTGTATCATTGATGTAATTATTGTATTGACTATGTGGCAATTGAGTGCCAAGTCAAACTATGTATATTGGCTATTGACATTTGGAAATGAATATATACAATTTTTTTTTTTATTATGAACATGAAATTTCTATGTTGGAAAATAGCTATGGGATTTATGTCTAAAATTTATATTCATAATTTCAATTATTAATTTATTTTGGAAATATTAGTTGGGAATGTTACATGTTGGGACTCATCTTTTCAATGTTTATATTACTCTATAAGTGTCACTTAATTAGGGTTGTTAGTGTGGAAATAGGTATTATCAAATTAGTTTAAATATTTTAGCATACTTAGTAAAGTCCTATTCACACTACACTTAAGCTCACTTAGAGGTTATTTAGAATTTTGTCTCACCTCATGTAGACTTACCAAGTGACCTAAAACTTGTTCATAGAGTCCTATGCTTGTTTTATACTTGGATGGGTAGTCTTAGTTTGACTCCTACCTTCTCACCTCTTCATCCTTACCTTTATAAGTAAGGCTCATTTGTACATTTTACATCACACGCATATGATATTTTATCATTTTTCACATTGATCATTTGTGGATTTTTTTGAGTTTGCAAGTAAACATTGCCTACTTCAACATGTCAATCCACTCAAACAATTCATTAGATCATCTATCCTTGGTAGTGAAAATCTACACTTGATAGTAATGTTTTTGATAAGATAAGAAGCATTTACAGGGTGTTGTACCCTTTACACAAGGAGCCTCAAGGGCCAAAAAAGATCAAGTCCAAAACACAAAAACCACTAACCAAAACAAAACATAGATATAGTAGACAAACAATCAAAAAATACCTCGTAGATAAGCAACAACAAATTAACTGGCATTCTCTCAATTCTGAGAGAGGAGGTTAACAACATCCTCCCTGACCCATTCGAGGCCTTCTTTTGCATCCTTCTTATCCATCTCGTCCTTAAGCATAGCAAAGAGGGTGCTAGTCACATAGTGGACCAACTTGACAGTGAACCAGGTCAAGCCACTAAACTTCTTGTCAAGCTTCTCCATCCGCTCCAACAACATATGATGGTCATTCCCTTTGTCCACAATCTTCACAATATCTACACACTCCATATCCTAAGGGTTAGAGGACTGGGAAGCCGATTTTTCCTTAAGAATTTTGTTGAAAATAGAAAAGTGGCTAGGCCCTTCAACAAACTCCTCCTCCTCTTCCTCGGACTCTTCCTCATTCCTATTACCTTTGTTGTCAGATCGCTCCTCATCAGAAGGAATTTCACTAATCTGCACTTTCTTGTTATTTTTTGCCAACCTACCAGATCTCCTATTGTTGGTATTTTCAACCCCACTCTCCACCATAGCAACAACAATAGTAATATCATAATTAATGGTTTTGGAATCTATATAAATTCTTTATTATCCTCTTTTTCTAGTTGATCGTATAACTAGTATTACACAAGGACAAGTTAAACTCTCTCTAATTAACCTTCCATTCAATATCTCTTCAACTTATTGATTTAACTCCTCATTTTTAGATAGTATTAATTTGTGAGCAACCTTAATAGGTAAATTTTCTCTTATAATTAAATCCATATAATGACTTATACTTATAACTTGTGATAACCTTTTTGATAGGTTATCTAAAATATATCATTATATTCTACCAGAAATGTATTGATCTTAGGATGTGGTAATACATTTTCCTTTGTAGACCCTTTTTCTTGTGCATACACTTAGGAACAATAGAAAAATAAAGGTTATCCTAAGTAATATTCTTCAAAAAATTAAAAATCATTTATTAATAACACTCTTGCAATACCATTCATTCTTTCACATTCTTCCCTCAAGGGAAAATTTATATGTTTATTTTTATCCTTTTGCAACCTATAAAAATTATCTCTACCATTGTGTATAGCTTTCCTATCAAATTTACATGGTCTAGCCAAAAATATATGACAAACATTCATGGGAATGATATCACATAAAACTTCATCTTTAAAAATTCTAGTCTTAAATTTAATAATGAATTGTTCACTAACCAAATATTATGAATTTTTTTCAAGTAAGATTCTCTATAAAGATTAGGATATTTCATCCTTTTAAAATTTAAATTTTCTACTATATCACTTGAAAGTACATTATAAATAACATGAACTACAATATAAATCTCTAGACTTACATTTTTGAATATAAATTTCCTTTAAATTGGTTCATTCTAATTTACTACAAGTTTCAAAAATATTCTCTTCATTATAATTTATAATGATTCTCCTTTTTTAATATACTTCCTTCCATTAGAATACACTTCTTCATCAACTTGTGCAACTCTTGTGTTTCTATCAAATTGTTTGACATATATTCCTTTTGACTGTATGCATTCAAATTCTCTATGTCCTTTAGCTTTGCATTTTAAACGAGTTCCTCTAAATTACCTTCTACCATTTCTTCCATATTTTCCTCTACCTCACTAAAACATTTCAAATCTATATCTATGGTATTCATTGGTGCTTTATGTTGCATCTACTTTGTCATTATGAGTTCCTCTACTATCACCTTGATGTCTTCCTCTATGAAATCTATAATTGCTTCCTTTTTTATTCTATTTGTTCTAAAATTTCCTATTTAAGTTGTCTTCTACTTGTATGGAAAATAAATATGCTCCATCAATAGATTCTCAAACCTAATAACATTAGAGCTTCAAGATATTCAATACAATTTAGGTTTCAAACTTTTGATACAAAATAGACTTTATGAGATCTTTCAATATTTTGATTCTTTATCTACTCCTCTTTGCTTCCCTAACTTCCTAACTGATTATCCTCAATTGATATTAGACATCTTATCTAGAAGGAAATAAGTAGAAAGATCGACAGAAAGTGATAATGTAGTACATAACCCATGATACATGTGATAAGGATCAACATTTTTAAATTAAATGATTTCACCTTTAGTTGGCCTTGGAATTAGGTACATCACCTTTAAAATTAGCCAATTCATATTTCTTTTGATATACATAAAATAATGATTCTCAACAATGTGTTTTTTATGTAAACCCTCTTAGAATCAATAATTATATGGTGTCATATTTAAACATTTTGGTGTTGAAATGATAGAAAATGGTTACTTTATGGTTTAGGACATATAACAACACATTTCACCTCATTCATTCAAGGAAAACCTTAGAGATCTCAATCTAAAGTGTGCAAAGGAGAAAGAGATCTTGCAATAGGGTTGTCCTAGGGTCTGATTACAAACTAAAGAAGGGTTCACCACCAAGCTAGGGCTTGGAAAGGCTAATGAAATTTAAGACCTAATGCTTAAGCTTAATGCAATGCAAAACTTCACTACATGACCTAAAAATGCATGTAAATCGAAACAAAAAGCTGAAAGATGAAGGGTGTGCACTTGGAAACCTGAAGAGGACTAGATGAAGACTTGAAATGTTGAAAACACTAAAATTAATGCCTATTGGGACTCATACACCAATTTGGATGATTTAGTACCAGATTAGGGTTTTTGGGCAAGAACGAAAATCTGGTAGAGATATGACTAAAACTCCTAAAATCTGCAAATTTTCCTATGCTGGGACTCATACGCCAAAAGTGGCATATCAGTCCAGTTAGGGTTTTTTAGAAATTCAAGGTCTGATTCTACTTTGTCCTTTCTACCTGATTTTTGGATTAGAATCTTTGATTTGCAACCTATAGATGTCTTCCAATGATCTCCAATGCAAGGTGACAACTTTGAACACTTGACAACTTTCTCCAAACATAATCTTCAATGTGTCTTCAACCTAGATCTGCAAATCACACACTAAAGAGAGGGGAAAATTTTTTTTTGTTAGTGGAAAAGAGTTTGCCTTGGTCAAACCCCATTTTGGTAATCAAACCTTGAAATGAAATGAAATAGGAAAGGAGAATGATGACTGAACAAAATGTAATGTTGCAACTCACCAAACCCTATCAATAAAGTGTTGCAAACATGTATAAGATGGCTCTAATGGATGTAGATCTTGACTCTTGCTTGAATATTGTGGATCTTGAATTGAATGCTTGCCTGAATCATAAAACCCTACATCATAAATGTTAGCTCAAAAATAAACATGATGCATGATGAGTTTAACATGATGCTTGAATAATGCTCTAAATCATTTGATAATTAGCCCTTAAATGCTCTTGTGAACTCTTGTAAACTCTTGAATGCTTCCTTGATCATAAATTTGCTATAATGCATGAATACTTGAAAGCTTAAGATGTTAGGATGAAAATGAGTGAAATAACCTTCTATTTATACTTGTTTATGCCAAATCTCCCGAAATTACAACACTACAAGCCGACATTAGATCTAGGAGAATAAAATCCCACCAAGAATTTGAATTAAATTTAATTTTGGGTCACATGGGACTCATACACCAAAAGTGGCATATGAGTCTCATTAGGCTTAACTATGGGAAACATTTTAAAAAATGCTTAGAATGATGTAAAATCTAGACCAGAGCCCAAAAAACTAGGTGGGACTCATACACCCAAGGTGTTGTATGAGGCCTAGATCACTAAATATGGGCCATACAACCTAAAAACACTTGAATTATGATTGGATGTTGTTTTATGTCAAGATTATCCTTGAAAAGATGCATTAAATGGGGCTTATGGATGCAAAACAAGGCTAATTAAAGCATAAAAAAACCCAATTATTTAATAAAACCTTAGAAGAGTGTGAAAGTGTGTTACAACACTTTACAACACTCTAAATGAGGCACCAATAAACTCATTTAGTTCATAAGGGCCCAAGACCTAATGTGAATATGCTAGACATATTACAACATTAAATCAAGGAAATGTTAGGGACTACTTTTTTTGTTATTACATCTAGCCCCCACTTTAGTGAGAGGAGGAAATTTCTTACAACTCACACTAAAGTAGACCAACACACATCAAGAGGGGTCCCAATACACCAATGCTAGTAAGATAGGATGACCATGACCAAGAGGGTTGTGCAAGCCCCCATGACCAAGGTCCTATGGCAAACCAACATAGGCACAAAAGAACACAAATGAAAATGATATAAAGACCAATAAAAGGGCATAAGCATACACTACCAAAGACAAACAAAAAAAAAAAAAAGAGGGGGGATCAAGCTTTGACCGTTTGTCCATCGTGATGTGGATCAGAACTAGGTTTTTTGTCCAAAAAATTCACACTCACTCTGAGGCAAGGAAACTTTAGGTTGTATGGTGGGTGAGTAATCCAAGAGGGTGAGACACATACACACGTGGTCGGTATGCACTCACACGCACACACAAGTGGCTAAGGGAAATTCATGCCTCAGATCGACTTCACATCCAACCATACCAAATTTATACCTCTTGATAACTTTGATAAGGCACCACACAACAATGAACTTCGAGCTTCATGAGGCAAACAAAGCTTCGTATGCTTGGAACTCATGAAAAATCAAGATAGCTCCATAGGCATGCAAAGTGTGTTATGCAAGGTGGCCATATAACTGAAATTGTAAATGCAAAGATAATGTAAAGAATGTTCAAAGGAGTCTTGCTTAGTTCATGTGAGATTTTTAACATAGGGAACATTGTGCCTAATGTCTCCAAGAGAGGACCAATCAAAGAATAAAAGATTCACAACTTAGGGGACGTAGTGTATCACATCAAGCCACTAAGAGGAATGTAATATGCTTAAAGAGATCGTGTGCTAGAAGGACATCACACTCAATGTCACCCACAAAGCGAAAAATGCATCGCATGAAGCAAGAAGATTACACCATGAAACATGAAAATGTAAAAGAATAATGCCAATGTATGCCCCCAATTTAAATAAATTTCCAAACACCACCATGTTGTGAGAAATTACTTTAAAGTAGAAAATGATAAATGCTAACAAGAAGGAAGACATGAGAGCTTATTTGGAAAGCCCTACGCCAAGTCATATGTTTCCAAATGAAACTATGTCATGCAAAAGGAAAGAGAGGGGTTGCCCCCAAAATGAAATTCCAAACACAGGAGGGATCCATGGATTTGGGGTTATTATGTTCTTTCTACAATGTTTTTAGAGAGCTTGAAACTGTCATCATTCTCCAAATACTCATAGAACTAGAAGAATGACACAAAGAGAGTGAAAACAAAGGAAAAAAATTGAGTTGAAACATGGAAGAGACCTAGATGTCTCGATGCCTTGTTTCATCTCCAAAAGGAAAACACAAGATAAAGAAAAGATAAAGGAAAATATTTTGGGTCAACATGGAAGAGACATGAATGTCTCTTGTGTCATCCCCAAAAGAAAAATACAAGAGAAATGAAAAGATAAAGGAAAGAGATTAAAATATTTACGACATAGAGAATAATGAAGGTGTATGAATAGAGGAATATCACAAGGAGAGAGAGATACATCAAAAAAATAGTACAGGGGATAACATTATGCACATGCAATCACACAAAAGAAAAAATAATGCAAAGGACTAGTACGGTACATGCAAGTCAACCTAAAGTAGGTCATCTGCATCCCAATCATATTCATTGTATACTGAAGGCGGACAAATAGCCAAAGGGACAATAGAATGTGTCGAACTAGGGCCATCTCCAGGTTTAACACTCTATGCCTACGCTCTCTAGTACCTTTGTTTCTTTTAGTTCAGTTTTCAAGTTGTGTTTGTGTAGGAGCAGGATGATCAGCCATAGGTTTCTTTTCTTCCCTAAGGGGAGGAATGAAAGGAACCATGGAAGTTTGTTTAGCCACTTTCTCTTTAACTTTTTAAACTTGTTTTATTATAGGAGGCATGAAGGGATTTTTTTTGTTATCTCTTGGTCTTTTGTAGGAAGTAGGAAAAGGATCTATCTTAATTTGTTCTTGGTTGTTTGGAATGTCTTTTGGTCCAATCATGGTTTCATCAAGTATGGTAGGTTTGGTCGTGGATTTAGGCATATTTTTTAGGGATAAACTTTTTATGTGTTTCACCTTGAACTTTTGGTAGGATTTAAAAAATAAGTCTTCTCGAGTTTTAATAGGTTCCATAGGCTTGGGCCAAAAGAATCTAATAAAAAATTCCCTCGAGAAGACAAAGGGTTAAAGCCACTATGATGCACGGTGTAAGTATAATTGTCAAAGGGAA
Organism: Sequoiadendron giganteum; assembly: GCA_007115665.2. NCBI lineage: Eukaryota > Viridiplantae > Streptophyta > Pinopsida > Cupressales > Cupressaceae > Sequoiadendron > Sequoiadendron giganteum. The sequence goes on along the minus strand of CM021103.1, from coordinate 474,516,828 downwards.
ACTTTAAGCATTTATGCACAACCGAAGGGACTACATTCATGGAGTGCAACCATGGATAGCCTAGCTTCACACAAAATTGGTTCAACTGTGAATGATGGAGAATGAAACATCTAATGTTTTCAGTCCTATTTGCAAAGGAAGGGTGATTTCAATCCCATCGTAGGGTAAGCGAAACTATTATGCATCTTGATCCATGCTTTCAATTTATCTTATATTTCTTGATAGAGCTCATGAAAAAGTAAGAATTATTCAATGATCACATTCTCTCCATAGACGATATCTATTAATATCCCATTAGTGGGCTTGTCATAGATTTGTCGGTTGGCTATGTAAAGA
>CM021103.1:474284382-474516392 GCA_007115665.2 Sequoiadendron giganteum | reverse complement strand
GAGGGGCAATCTCTTGACAAAGAACCCTAAACTAAAGAGAGCATGCAAATGCACACTCAACCTTAGATTGATTGGTTGTCAAGGAAGAATATCAATGCATTAATATCAAATTTGATTGTGTCATGATATACAATTGTAATGTTCCTCACTCCTCACTAGTTCCTTCTATTATGCTCCTTGATAGTTCATTTTGATTCAAACATATAGAGACTACAGAGACTACAAATACATTCCTTTTGCTATTTAGTCAAACCTAACAAGTAGTCATATGCTTCCCTTTACTCTCCAAGCCTGGTAAAGCTTACATGAGAGGGCAATAGTCTATGTAGTTATCTTCCAATCGACCTTTGACCATTTCACAAGTATCAATTTATAAAACCTCATTAAGCTAAACATTTATTACTATCTACATGCAATCGAGATGTAATATAAATTGTGATTTTGCTTCTATAAATATAAATTATATTCTTTTCTCTCTACCATTAATTGATAAGTTTGATTCCATAAGGTTTTTAGACATGCAATAAATGTATCTAAATTACAAATACTTAAAACAGCAATTACTAATTTTATTTGAAAAAAATAAATTAAAATCAATTTTAAAAAAATAATTAAGTTCACAAATATATTAGCTCTCACAAAGCATAGGGTTGTGAAGAAACATCTGGAATTTCTAGCCATGTATGAGATAAAACCCACATAAACATTCATAAAATTTGCACACATAATCTCTCTTGTAATCGAATCCCAAATGTCATCTGATATAGGCAAGAATTTATTATTAACCCATACAAAATGGCAAAGGATGGATGACAGCTATTAGGAGATGCTTTCTTATCATCTCCAAGCATTGGATTAATAGTAAGCCCTTCTCTCACATTTCTTGATGGCCAAGCATCTTCCCATTTCCTTCAAGCATTCCTCTCCTTTTGCTTTTCACCCCAAATATGTGCAGGTTTCCTGAAAACAGTTCAATGTAGTTATACCTCCATGGTACTATAAAACATGGCTTTAACAAATACTCCATAAGTGTACCATAGGAAGTGATGTGTACTACATACTATACATCTGATTTTTTTGAGTAAACTGTATTGCCTGGAACTCCAAACACTAAATAACATCTTTTAAAACTGGAAATAAAGCCTGATCCCAATTTTATCACTGCAGATCTGACACAGTGCACCTTGCTATAGTGCAAGCTTATGTTTACAGATTGCTTCACTTAGTATCATAAAAAATCTCCCAAATAACATTATCCTGGTTTGAAATGATGGAAACAGTTCGCATCTCTCACAACAGTTTACCTTGCAACAATGTTGGAGGTAAACTTGCTTTGCAGTGTGGAAGTCAACATAATTGAAGGTCCATGAGAACTTTAATGGTTGTTCCAGGAGGCGTGTTTTAACAATCCAAATGCAATTGCCAAGTTCTCGCTATTGTGGTAGAGGATAATTCTTTCTCCTCCACATCATTCAATACATGTCTTCCATCCGGAAACACCCTTCTCCCTTCACTCACTGAGACAATTTCTCCAATATTGGTTAGATCTCCTGTGTTTGTGGGTGTGATCTGTCTCCAACACAAAAAGCGTGAACCATTTTATGGCCTTCAATCCAACTACATCCAGGTGTCTTGTTAATTCCTCTATCTTTCATCAATCTTCTAACCATTTGAGCCTCATCCCACCTACCCAACTCTGCGTAGATGTTTGACAGAAGAACATAAGTAGAAGTATTTTCAGGATCCAGCTCAAAAATAAGAGATGCTGTCAATTTTCCTAATCCTATATTTTTATGTGCTTTACAGACACCAAGCAAACATGTCCACACAACCACCACAGGTTTGATTGGCATTTTGATGATAAAGTTTAGAGATTCCTCAAGGTAACCAGCCCGGCCAAGAAGGTCAACCATGCGCACATAATGATCTAGTGTAGGCTTAATACAAAAAGAGGCACCCATGCCATTGAAGTATTTACAGCCCTCTTCCACTAAACCTGCATGGCTGCATGCTAATAAAACCGAAGCAAAGCTTACGTGGTCAGGGTATGTTCCAGAGTGCTTCATAAGCTCAAAGAGTTTAATAGCATTTTGGCAAAAGCCATTTTGTGCGAATCCAGCAATCATAGCATTCCATGAGATCACATTTTTCTGAGGTGTTTTGTCAAACAGTTCACAAGCCTTATTTATGCTTCCACATTTCGCATACATGTCTACCAGGGCACATGCAACTATATCTGACAAAAATCCACTTTTGATTATGCTCTGATGGATGCCCATACCCTGTTCTAAAGCTCCCATTTTGGCGCAAGCTGGAAGGACACTGGAAAAGGTTGTGGAATCTGGCTTTATACCTGCCAATAGCATTTGCGTAAAAGATTCCAAAGCCTTTTCAACAAATCCATTTTGTGCATATCCTGCAACCATTGCAGTCCATGAGACAACATTTCTTAGAGGCATTTTGTCAAACAGTTCGCATGCCTTGTGTGTGTTTCCACATTTTGTATACATATCTACCAGCGCATTTGCAACTACAATATCCGACAATAATCCTCTTTCAATTATGCTTCGATGGATATCCACACCATAATCTAAAGCTCCCATTTTGGTACAAACTGGGAGGATGGTGGCAAAGGTTGTGGAGTCTGGTTTTACACCAGCCAATTGCATTTGCTGAAAAATTTCAAAGGCTTTTTCAGCAAACCCATTTTGTGCATAACCTGCAATCATTGCATTCCATGAGATCACATTTCTTTGAGGCATTGCTTCAAAAATCCTCAAAGCCTCATCAAGAACACAATTTTGTGCATATCCTACAATCATGGAATTCCATGAGACCACATTTTTTTCGGGTATTAGATTAAACAGGTTACGTGCCTTGTGTAAGCTTCCACATTTTGCATACATATCTACCAGGGCATTTGCAACTGTAACATCGGACAAACATCCTCTTTCCATTATGCTTTGATGGATGTCCATACCCTGTTCTAAAGCTCCCATTTTGGCACAGACCGGGAGGACACTGGCAAAGGTTGTGGAGTCTGACATTATACCTGTCAATTGCATTTGCTTGAAAGTTACCAAGGCCTTCTCAGCAAACCCATTTTGTGCATATCCTGCAATCATTGCAGTCCATGAGACCACATCCTTCTGAGGCATTTCTCTGAAAACTCTTGAAGCCTCGTCAAGAACACCATTTTGTGCATATCCTGCAATCATAGCATTCCATGAAACCCTATTTTTGTTAGGCATTATATCAAATAATTCACGTGCCTTGTGGATGCTTCCACATTTTGCATACATATCTACCAGACCATTTGCCACTACATCATCTGACAAAAAGCCTCTTTCAATTACACTTTGATGGATGTCTATGCCCTGTTCCAAAGCTCTTACCTTGGCACATGCTGGGAGTATAGTGGCAAAGGTGAACTGATCGGGTTGGACACTTGTTTGTTGCATTTGGTGAAACAGTCTCAGTGCCTCGCAAGGTAGTCCGTGTCTTCTATAAGCTGCAATCATGATATTCCATGAGAAGACATCTCGCTCGGTCATTTGGTTAAATACTTTGCGTGCATTCACTAATCCTCCGCACTTGTCATACATGTGGATAAGAGTATCTTGTAAAAGTTTGTGTGTGCGAAACTTAATTTCCCTCTCATTGATGTGAGCGTGTATTTGCTTACCCTCTGAAAGGGCTTTCTTGGAAATGCAGGTCTGCAATAGTTGAAGATATGTGCTAGAGTTTATAGGGGGATTGTATGTAGCAAGCAAAATGTGCAACGCCTCTTTCAACTGACCCTCTCTGCATAATGCTCTGAGATTGAAATTGGGGATGGATGCTATTGGCATTGGCATTGACATTATATGTTAGAATTGAAGCGTTGGAAATGTGCATTGTTAGTAAATCTTCTCTCACCACAATGACAATGAAACTCTGTCACCGTCTTGTCCTCAAATGTGGTGTTATAGCTATTTATTTATATCTTCGAATGCCGATGTTACAACCAGGTGAACGATGAGAAAGAAATGCAGCGAAAGAAAAAGCCCCGAAGTGATTTAATAAAAGAAAAGATCTTCATACAATGCTACAGATTATTAAAAACTTGTTTAAGGATGGAGGAAAACATTCATAAACATCCCCATAAAACTGATTACAGGCCAACCAATCTCACAATAAATCAAAGCCTGCAAAAACCAAGCAACAGAATCAAAAAATTCCATGAAGAAGCATATATGTTACATGATATACATAAATAATCTTTTGTAGGAGAAGTTGAAAGATGGACATTTTTGTTAGAGGAGAGTTATAAAATAATCTTTTATTATAAAAGAAATAGAAAAATAAAGGATATTATGATTTTTGGTTAAAAAAAGATTAATAAAGATTATATATAAAAACTCTTTAAAAAAGAAAGAATAAAATAATTATTTAAACATAACTTTTGGGAAAGGGTGTGATGGTTTGGAAACCACCTCTTAAGACTTATATAAAGCATTTATGTGAGACTTAGAAAGGCATGGAGAACATTCAAGAAAGAATAATACTCAAAGAAGAAGAAGGAGGTGGTTTGGTGAGCTATGGGTATTGGAGAAGGGGGCACACAAAGTGTGTCCAATTTGGGGTACAAAGTGTATTTAGGACCGTCTTGGCCAGGGCTTGGGTATTTGCACTTGCGTTGAGCATTGTTCTTCGGGAAACAACACTTGTGTAGAGTGTCGCAATACACTTTGTTCCTCTTAGATTGTTCCATAGCAAGACCCAACACCACCAACATCTTCCGAGAGTGGGAGTGGTTCTTCCAAGTGTTGTTATTCAGATAAATATTGAGAACCATTGTTGAGAAAATTATATGTTTTGGTGTTAATTTATATGAATTATATGGATGTGTATTTAATTTACTATGTTAATTATTTACTTTAGAATCTTTGTCTAAATATTACATACTATAGTTACTTTGGTTAATCTATATTAGTTATTCACAACATTTTAGTAACATTACATCTTTTAAATTACCTTAACTCTAACATTTAATCTATAGTATTTGTTGCTAATACTTAAACAACTTTAGGGGGAAAAGTGACTTTACAATTTTGATATGTTTAACACATACGCTCACTTTTGAAACCAAAAATATCAAGAGTTGAGCATTGGAGGAGAGGATCCACTAGTCATGCATCTTAATTTTGTGTCTCTCAAAATACATATCAATATCATATAATTTTAATATTTTATAGCAGTTTTCTAAACTAGTTGGCTTCTTAAACCTAAGGTTTGAAGTCATCACCATCAATTTTGATGTCTTAAATATGTGTAATTGTAAAAGGTGTCTAAAACACCACTTTTTTATATGAGAAATCGATTAAAAAAATAGGTCCCTCAAGAAGGATATCTCTCGACATATATATCTTTGGTGTCCTGGTTGTAGGAGTGAGAATTTCTTGTTCATCAGAAAATATGTTTTTCCTTCTTTGGACTATCAGTCTTTTGGGTGGTTTTACTATTTTTGTTGTTACTTTCCATTTTTTCTTCTATTCTTCCTCTGAAGAACTATATTTATTAGTTTGTGTTTTTTTAATCTTTTTTGTTACCATTCTAATATTTTAAAGCTTTTTAGTAACAACATCTATTTTAACTTGAGTGTCATCTACATCTTGCTTCTTGTTACACTCAAGATTATGATGGTTGTCAAAGGCTTGGGTAACAAAACTTTTTGACTTGGTTTGACTAGCATGGATTGTTGCAACTGGAGCTTAAATGTTTTTGGTTTGGTAAGTCAATCCAGTTATATCATTCATGATTAAAGAACCTTGTTTTTCTATCTTAGCAACTGAAGATTCTAAGTTAATAGCAAGCTTAGTTTTAGAAGCTAACTTTTCATAACTACCACTAGAAATATTTATAGAGTTATGTATCTCTATAGCCATATCATCAGGATTCTCTTGAGCGGAGATTGTCCACTAGGCCATCCAAATTATTTGGGTCTTAGAATTCTTTTGTGTCTTTCTGTCATGTCCCCCAAAAGTGTAACACCCAAATATGAAATATTGAAATACTAATAAATAAATGAATATCTGAATGCTAAAATATAAATACCAATATTAGCAATTCAAATACTATTATCATCAAGTGATATTATAATAATATAAGTATTAAACAATACAAACAACTAATATTATTAAACAATTATTATAATAATAAAATATTGATAAATAAAATAAATATCAAAAAATATAGATATAGATATTAGCAATTCAATATTTTTATAATTATATTTATAATATTATCTATAATTATAATTATCAAATATAATAAAATAAATATTAACAATTTGAAATTATTATGATTATTATAATATAATATGATATTAACATAATGATTGTTGATGTGCTTAGTAGGAATTTCATGGGTCTGATGTCAGAGGGCTCCATTACGGGCATTAGAGCGGCTTCCTCCCTGGAACCGATTGTTGTGCAGCAATTTGTGGATGACACTTTTCTATTTGGGAAAGCCTCTGTGGTGGAAGCCAGGAAATGGAAAGCCTGTCTTAACAACTATGCCTCTTGTTCTAGTCAAAGCATCAATTACAATAAAAGAAAGATTTATTTCTTTAACTGCATGCTTAATTTGCAAAACAGGGTGATTGCGGTCCTAGGATGTGTCAGTGGTTCTCTCCCATCGGTTTACCTTAGGCTCCCCCTCATGGTTAAGGAGGTTCCCACTGATTTTTGGAACTCGATTCTAGAAAGGATTCAAAGGAAATTGGTTGGGTGGAAGGGCTTTATCCTAAGCCATGCTGGAAAACTCCAACTTCTCACTGCGGCTCTCCAAGGTATCCGCACTTACTTCCTCTCCATTTTTAAGATGCCTAAGTACATTGCTGATAAATTTGAAATAATTCAAAGGAATTTCCTCTGGTCCGGGAGTGAGGAAAAGAAGAAACTTGCTTTGGTGAAATGGGAAAGAGTTTGCTAGGCCAAAAATTATGGTGGGCTTGGAATTAGGACGATCGTCAACTCTAACAGGGCTATGATGGCCAAGGTTGGTTGGGATCAATTAAGGAACACTAAGGATTGGTGTAAAATTTTGAATTCCAAATATCTCCAGGATAGGCCCTTGATTGATTGTCTTTCGGAGTCTCACCCCCAGGGCTCTGTTGTCTGGAGGAGCATTTGCAGCACACAAGGCCTATTAAAGAAAGGGATTAAGTGGAAAATGGGCAATGGGATTAGAATCAAGTTCTGGGAAGATACTTGGCTAATTGACTCCCCTCTGGCTTGCTCTAACTTTAGGGCTATGATGGGTGTGGCCCAAAGATTCTTTGGCATCCATATCAGTGACTATGTTTCTGAAACCCCTGGAGCTAGTATTTGGAGGGACCTTACCCTCTGTTGCCCCCATTCCCATGAACTTTGTTGTCTGGCTCGATCCCTTCAAGTGATTCTTTCTAGCACCAGGTTTCCATCCTATGATAGGGAGGATGAGTATTTTTTGGACTTTAGACAAACAGGGGGATCTCTCTGTGCGGTCAGCTTACAGACTGCTAACAAACAAAAATTATGATGAGGAACCTTGGAAGAAGGTTTGGAATCGCCACATGATCCCTAAAATTAATTTTTTCTAGTGGATGGCCTGTCATAACAGGATTCTCACCCAAGACAATTTGAGGAAACAGGGTTTTTGTTTTCCCAATAGATGTTTTCTTTGCAAGAATGGGGAGGAAACTGTCAGTCACCTTTTATTACACTACTTGTTTACTGCCGAAGTTTGGGGGCTGGCTTTTGAGAAACTTGGTGTCCCTTGGGTTATGAGCAAGGATCTTTTATCATTCATTCTGGGTTGGCATGGCTCGTATTCCCATCCTCTACTTGGTGAAATTTGGAAGCAGGTCCCTCCTGTCTTGGGATGGTGTTTGTGGAAGGAGAGGAATAATAGGGTTTTCAGAAATATTGAGAGGAGTCCCAAGGATATTTTTGGCATTGGTGCTCGGCTCATTGAGGAAAATATCTCTCTCTTTAATGGAAAACTCATGGAGACGGGACCGTTGGATTACGAAAAAAAAAATGGCCAAGGAGTGGCACCAGGATTTAAAGGCTAACTCTTTTGATAATTTGAAACTCTTCGCTAGAAAAAATACTAAATGGGAGCCTCTGGATAGAGGATGGTTTAAGCTTAATTTTGACGGGGTTGCTAAGGGCAACCCAGGCAGGGTAAGTATTGGTGGAGTTATCAGGGATCCTGTGGGGGCTCCGGTGGCGGGATTTGCTGGAGGTATTGGGTTTCAGTCTTCTTTAGTGGCAGAGGCTCATGCGCTGCTAATGGGCCTCAAAATTGTTATTTCTTTGGGAATTGCTTATCTCCACATTGAAGGAGACTCCAAGTCTATTACGGATGTTGTGAATAATGATAGACTAATTGGTTGGAATACTAAGGACATATTGTTGGATGCTAGTTTCCTTTTATCCAAATTTAGGGATAAAAAGGTGACTCATATCTTGAGAGAAGGCAATCAAGCGGCGGATGCCTTGGCTAATCTTGGCTCTAGATGGGATTTCGCTAAATGTTGGAGGGAAATGTAAAGGTTACCACCAAAAATTCAAGCTTTAATCGTGTGGGAACAAAGCAACCATGGTTTGCAATGATTTCAAATCTTTGGATGACGAGAGCTGAATGGGGGGTCCACCGGATTATTTTGGGGATCTGGTGGATGAGTGTCAACATTGAGATGGAGTACAAGTCCACACAAACTTATTTTTCAGTCCTCCTTTGATGGTGTCAAGAACTGGTGCACATATTTCACTAAACCTTCTCACAAACTTCCTATAGAATTGTGCCAACCCATGGAAACTCCTAACTTATGTCCCTATCTTGGGAGTAGGCCAACTGAGAATGGCTTCAACCTTTCTTTTTTCCATCTTCAAGTTCCCTTGGGATACTGCAAATCCTAGATAGATTAGCTCTTGCTTCATGAACTCACTCTTCTCAAGATTGATGGTGAGCTTCTCCTCTTAAAGTTTCTTCAACACAAGTTCTAGGTGCTTCATATGTTCTTCTTTTGTTTTGTTGAAGATGAGGATATCATCTAGGTAGACAACCACAAAGACTCCTATAAAGTCCTTCAAGACCTCATTCATCACCCTCATAAAAGTGCTAGGTGCATTTGTAAGCCCAAATGGCATTACTAACCACTCATATAACCCCTCTGTAGTTTTAAAAGCTAACTTCCATTCATCTCCCTCTTTCATTCTAATATGATAATAGCCACTTTTCAAATCAATTTTAGAGTACTAATTAGCACCCCCTAAACAATCCATTAAATCTTCTATCCTAGGAATAGGAAACCTATATCTAATAGTTACCTATTTATTGCCCTAGAATTAGTACACATTATCCACTTATCTCCCTTTTTAGGTGCCAACACAACTGGAACAACACATGGACTTATTCTCTTACTGATTAGCCCTTGATCCAAAAGTTCTTGAACTTGTGTTGCTATCTCTTTATTTTGCTCCGGTGTCATCTTGTATGCAGCCTTGTTAGGTAGTGTTGCTCCTAGTATAAAGTCTATATGATGACTGATTGCTCTCTTGGGTGGTAGTGTAGCTGGTGTACCTTCACAAATGATGTCCTTGAACTGATCCAATAGTCGCTTCACTTCTGTTGTCATAGGTAGCTGATTAGGTAACTCTTCTTCCTTTGGCTTCAACATGATTGCATAGAAAACTCCTTCTTCTTGCTTGATGTCTTTTAGGAATTCCTTTCCACTCATCAAAAGGACACTGGTTTCTGCCTTTTCCACTGTGTTTTCTTCTAACAAAGATTGAATTTTATAAGTCACTCCACCTTCTTGAATGAGTACTTGTTCTCCTTGCCATGGTGTACTGCCTCCCTGTCATATTGCCATGGTCTACCAAGCAACAAATGGAATGCATCCATTGGTAACACATCACATAGTATCTTGTCTTAATAATTTATTATAGTAAACTCAACCCAAACCTGTTCATTGACTAGTATATTCTACCCTTTGTTCAACCAAGTAACCTTGTAAGGACACACATGGGGTATCTTGATGAGTTTTAAATTTTGTACTGCCTCCTCTGAGATGACATTATCAGTAGACCCTAAATCTATGATGACCTTGCAAACCTTTCCTAGTATCTTGCACTTGACTCTAAAAAGAGCTCTCCTTTGTTTGTGTTCATCCTCGGTAGGTGCTTTGATCAAAATTCTTCTTAACATTAGATTCTCACCTTTCTCTGAATCTAGACTCACCTCTGAATGTTTGGAGCAATCCTCTTCTTGAACATAGTTGATCTTCCTCTCACCTTGTGAAGATGTTGGCTTGTCAGGACACCTATAAGCCGGATGACCCAACTGTCCACAATTGTAGCATTTCATGGAAGCAAAATGAGAGCTTCTCCCAAAGCCTCTTGATCTGCCTCCATTCTTCCAGTGAACATAGGGACACCTTCAAGTGCCTTGCCACTCAATTCCTTCAATGCTTTGAGGAAGGGTTCCTCTGCTATTGGAGGGTCAGGTTCTGGTTCTATGTCCTCCTCCACTTGGTATTTTCCCTTGTCTTTGTCCCTTGCCAACTGCACCTTCATCTTGCTTGCCAATTCAACAACTTCTTCCAATTTTTGCTTCATCTCTTCCATAGCCTCTTCAAGATGCTTATTATTCTCTTGCTGCTCTGTCAAGTCTCTAGCTAGCTTTGCATTGGTCACCATGGTATTCTCTCCTATGGATTCACTTCTCTCTGACATTCACTAGTTTCAATTCCCAAGCCTTTATTGGCTCTGATACCAATTTGATGGGGAGTCCTATCTCTCAAGAGCACTCTTTCTCTTCCCAAGACCTATTATTTGGTCTTCCTAGGGTATTCCAATCTACCCTACTAAAGGATCTCTCCTAAACCCCTAACTCCTTATAGGACTCTCCACCAATTTCAAATTCTTCACCATTGCTCACAATTCACCACTAAGCTTCCCTGGGCTCAATTTTGCCACAAAGCTCCCAAATCTTGCTTGGGTCTTGGAATAGGTCTTCCAACTATTCCTAGGGTGATATTTCTCCACTCTGATCCTTCTTGCAGGTTTCTTTCTTCATTTACCCATCAAATTCAAGAAACTTAGCTTTTAGGCCTTGTAGCCTTTTTGCCCCTTTTAGGACTCCAAGAACCCGTTTTCTTGGCTTTTCTGAAAAATGGTCTTAACAACCCCAAAATATTTTTGGATATTATTTCTATTAGTACCCTAGGCTTCAATATTTACCAAGTGTAAGGTCTCCCAAATGGCCGAACATATGATTGTCCTCGTACCCCCTAAAATCAAGGGTTTCTAGGGTTTTGGCTCCTTTTTCCAACTTTGAGGGTTTCAATGACCTCCTCAAATCTCCTCATTTCACACACAAGTCTAGACTACATGTTCCCACACTCTCATACTCATGATTGGCACAAACCAATCCATTTATCAGCTTTCTTTACTGCTGTCCTCTCCAAGCCACTAGCCAAAATGCACTTGCACTCGCCTAGTGTTTGATGAATTCAACTCTTTCCCTGCAAACCAAGACTCCAAACACTATATTTACACTGTAAAAATAGTCCCCTACTTTATTCCAAGTGGCCATGGTAGCCTTTCGACAAGAATTCAAGTGGGGATCATTATTTACAAAAAACTGGCCTTAACCGGCTTTGTAACCAAGAACACCAAAACTTGCAAAACTACAACCAGTTGAATTAAATGGCTAATCTAATGCTTCAAATAGTAATTAAATGACACAAAAGAAAAACTTAAAGAATCAGATCAGTCCTCTCAATCCATTCTTGATTGGATGAAGGCTCAAACACAAAAATTCACTCAAAAGTTGTTGAATTCCAATCACAATATATGCTCTCCAAGTCTCAATTCGTGAAAATGAACTTCCAACCCAGGTATTAGGGTTTGAATTACCTTATATAAATTTCTCCCACATGATAGGACCCTTAGGTTGGGCTTAGAACATCATTAATGCCTTTTTTGCATTTTTAGGCCAAACTTCTAAGACAACCTTGTCTAGTTTTGCCTAATTTTATCACAAATTTTTCCAAACATCCAGGCTCTAAACCAACCTAAGTTTTCCATAAAACACACATCAAAAACACATTTGGGACTTTACAATTAGTCCTTATTACCTTGGTGGTTGGCTAGAACCACCTACAAGCCAAAATTGCCAAGATCTTCCAAAAGACCTTCCAGGTGCTCCTGCACCATTCTCCCCCTACAACAAGGAAGTTAAGGAACCTGTGGTGTCAAGATCTCCTCACTAAATCCATGCTTCTTAAATTCACCTTCTGCTATCCAAGTAGCCTTTGACTCTGGTTGATGTTTCCACTTCACTAGGTGCTCCTTGTATGTCTTGTGCCTGGTCTTCTTCTCCCTGGAGTCTAAAATCCTGTCCACTTGTGGTCTAATCTGATCAGCTACCTTGAGTGCTTCCACATCCTTACTAACCTCAGCACTATACTGTTCCTCATCCATTTTTGGTCCTTTATACTTCACCAAGTCCTTCACATTAAAGATAGGAGAAATAGACATCTCCTTGGGTAACTCCACCTTGTAGGCATTTGATCCATACTTAGCCAATACTTTACATGGCCCTAACCTCTTCATCTGCAACTTACTTGGTATGCCTTTCTATAACCTTTCCTTGTTCAAGTATACCATCACCAAATCACCTATCTCAAATTGTAATTCTCTTCTCCCTTCATCTCTTTTTGCCTTCAACTTTTGATTAGCCTCTATCAATGTCTTCCTTACCTGCTCATGAACCTCTCTCATTGAATGAGCAAAATCATCAGCATGACCACTAATTCCTTCATAACCTTTCAGATCTCTAAGCTCAAGTACACCCCTTGGATGTAAACCATAGACTATTTCAAATGGACTCTTACCTGTAGTCCTATTTGTGCTATCATTGTAAGAAAATTCTGCTTGTGGAATCACTTGCTCCCATCCTTGTCCATACTCCAAGCATCTCAACAAGTTTCCAAGTACCCTATTGATCACCTTTGTTTTTCCATCCGTTTGGGGATGATATGCTGAGCTATGAGACAAGTTGGTTCCTAGCCTCTTCCAAAGAGTCTTCCAAAAGTGTCCCATAAACTTTACATCTCTGTCTACAACTATGCTCCTTGGCAACCCATGTATCCTCACTACTTCCTTGAAGAATAGGTGTGCAATCTGACTTGCATCATGTGTTGTCTTGTATGGAATAAAATGGCTCATCTTGCTAAATCTATCCACTACCACAAACACACTGTCAAAACCAGTTGGTGTCCTAGGTAGCCCTACTATGAAGTCCATGCTTATGCATTCCCATGGTCTACTTGGGATGGGTAATGGCTGATAAAGACCTGCATTGCTTGATGTTCCCTTTTCCTTTTGACATACTCCACATTGTTCAACATATCTTCTTACATCTCTTTGCATTTTAGGCCACCAATAGAACCTCTCCACTAAATCTAGTGTCTTGTTCAAACCAAAGTGACCACTCAAACTGCCATTATGCATTTCTTGGATTAGATTCTCCCTCATAGAACCTCTAGGAACACACAATTGCTTCCCCCTAAACAATAAGCCATTTTGCAAGGTGTAATCAGCATATTCACTGTGAAAATGGTTCTCAAAATCAGTACATACCTTGTATATTTCTGAGAAATCAGAATCTCCTTCATATAGATCTTTGAATCCTTCAACCCTTGTGCTTTGTAGCTGTATCTCTTGGACAATAAGCAACCTTCTACTAAGAGCATCAACAACCTTGTTGTTAACCCCCTTCTTATGCTTGATGGTAAAGGTGTATGACTGCAAAAACTCCATCCACTTGATATGCCTCAAGCTGAGCTTCTCTTGAGTATTTATGTAGCTTAAGGCCTAATTGTCAATGTATACCACAAATTCTTTTGGCAATAGATAGTGCCTCCACTTCTTAAGAGCCTACACCAAAGCATATAGCTCTAGGTCATAGGATGAGTACCTAGACTTTGCTTCATTCAACCTTTCACTAAAGAATGCCACTAGCTTGCCTTCTTGGCTTAGAACAACCCCAACTGCTATGTTACTTGCATCACATTCCACTATGAATGGTTTGTCAAAGCTTGCCAGAACTAAGATAGGTTGGGTAGCTATCTCCCTCTTCAACCTTTCAAATCCTTCATTGGCTTCTTTGGTCCACACAAACTTAGTTTTCAGTCCTCCTTTGATGGTGTCAAGAACCGGTGCAAAGATTTCACTAAACCTTCGCACAAACTTCCTATAGAATTGTGCCAACCCATGGAAACTCCTAACTTTTGTCCCTGTCTTGGGAGTAGGCCAACTGAGAATGGCTTCAACCTTGCTTTTGTCCATCTTCAAGTTCCCTTGGGATACTACAAATCCTAGATAGATTAGCTCTTGCTTCATGAACTCACTCTTCTCAAGATTGATGGTGAGCTTCTCCTCTTGAAGTTTCTTCAACACAAGTTCTAGGTGCTTCATATGTTCTTCTTTTGTTTTGCTGAAGATGAGGATATCATCTAGGTAGACAACCACAAAGACTCCTATAAATTCCTTCAAGACCTCATTCATCACCCTCATAAAAGTGCTAGGTGCATTTGTAATCCCAAATGGCATTACTAACCACTCATATAACCCCTCTGTAGTTTTAAAAGCTGACTTCCATTCATCTCCCTCTTTCATTCTAATATGATAATAGCCACTTTTCAAACCAATTTTAGAGTAGTAATTAGCACCCCCTAAACAATCCATTAAATCTTCTATCCTAGGAATAGGAAACCTATATCTAATAGTTATCCTATTTATTGCCCTAAAATAAATACACATCCTCCACTTATCTCCCTTTTTAGGTGCCAACACAACTGGAACAACACATGGACTTATGCTCTTTCTGATCAACCCTTGATCCAAAAGTTCTTGAACTTGTCTTGCTATCTCTTTATTCTACTCTAGTGTCATCTTGTATGCAGCCTTGTTAGGTAGTGTTGCTCCTGGTATAAAGTCTATCTGATGACTGATTGCTCTCTTGGGTGGTAGTGTAGCTGGTATACCTTCACAAATGATGTCCTTGAACTGATCCAATAGTCGCTTCACTTCTGCTGTCATAGGTAGCTGATTAGGTAACTCCTCTTCCTTTGGCTTCAACATGATTGCATAGAAATCTCCTTCTTCCTCCTTGATGTCTTTTAGGAATTCCTTTCCACTCATCAAAAGGACACTGGTTTCTACCTTTTCCACTGTGTTTTCTTCTAACAAAGACTGAATTTTATAAGTCACTCCATCCTTCTTGAATGAGTACTTGTTCTCCTTGCCATGGTGTATTGCCTCCTTGTCATATTGCCATGGTTTTCCAAGCAACAAATGGCATGCATCCATTGGTAACACATCACATAGTATCTTGTCTTGATACTTTCTTATAGTAAACTCAACCCAAACTTGTTCATTGACTAGTATATTCTGCCCTTTGTTCAACCAAATAACCTTGTAAGGACACACATGGGGTATCTTGATGAGTTTTAACTTTTGTACTGCCTCCTCTAAGATGACATTATTAGTAGACCCTGAATCTATAATGACCTTGCAAACCTTTCCTAGTATCTTCCACTTGACTCTAAAAAGAGCTCTCCTTTGTGTTCATCCTCGGTAGGTGCTTTGATCAAAATTCTTCTTAACATTAGATTCTCACCTTTCTCTGAATCTAGACTCACCTCTGAATGTTTGGAGCAGTCCTCTTCTTGAACATAGTTGATCTTCCTCTCACCTTGTGAAGATGTTGGCTTGTCAGGACACCTATAAGCTGAATGACCCAACTATCCACAATTGTAGCATTTCATGGAAGCAAAATGAGAGCTTCTCCCAAAGCCTCTTGATCTGCCTCTTCCTCCATTGTTAGTGCCTCTACCTCTATAACCCCCTCTACTATTTGACTCATGGGATTGTTCTCCAACCTTGGACTCACCTTGCCCTCTATTCTCATGGCTTCTTCCACCAAAACCTCCTCTTTGTCCACCTCTAGAGTCTCTACCTCTTCCTTTACCTCTAGTATTGGAATCTTGTTTCTTTTTCAGTTTCTCTTCCACCTTAATAGCCATTTGATAGCAGCTATGGAGGGTAGTAAGTGTGAAAAGACTCAACTCCTCTTGGATGCTCCATCTAAGACCGTTTAGATACCTAGCAACCTTGATGCTTTCAACTTCTTGCACTCTAGATCTAAGGCTTAGTTTTTGGAACTCCTCTGTATATGCAGCTACATCTAGGTCTCTTTGTCTGAGATTTTGTCTCTTCTTGTGCAATTGGATGTCATAGTCCTCAGGTAGATAGTTCTCTTTTACTTTAGCCACCATAGTTTTCCATCTTCCTATGGGTTTCTTGCCTTCCATCTCTCTTTCTTCTTGCAAGAACTTCCACCAAGTTAATGCTTGTCCTCTTAACCTTGATTTGGCTATCTTCACCTTTTGTGCCTCAGTAACTCCATCACATTCAAAGTGATTCTCTATTCCCTCTATCCATTCCATAACTAGCTTTGCATCCATTCTTCCAGTGAACACAGGGAAACCTTCAAGTGCCTTGCCACTCAATGCCTTCAATGCTTTGAGGAAGGGTTCCTCTGCTATTGGAGGGTCAGGTTCTGGTTCTATGTCCTCCTCCACTTGGTATTTTCCCTTGTCTTTGTTCCCTGCCAACTGCACCTTCATCTTGCTTGCCGATTCAGCAACTTCTTCCAATTTTTGCTTCATCTCTTCCATAGCCTCTTCAAGATGTTTATTATTCTCTTTCTGCTCTGTCAAGTCTCTAGCTAGCTCTGCATTGGTCACCATGGTATTCTCTCCTATGGATTCACTTCTCTCTGACATTCACTAGTTTCAATTCCCAAGCCTTTATTGGCTCTGATACCAATTTGATGGGGAGTCCTATCTCTCAAGAGCACTCTTGCTCTTCCCAAGACCTATTATTTGGTCTTCCTAGGGTATTCCAATCTACCCTACTAAAGGATCTCTCCTAAACCACTAACTCCTTATAGGACTCTCCACCAATTTCAAATTCTTCACCATTGCTCACAATTCACCACTAAGCTTCCCTGGGCTCAATTTTTCCACAAAGCTCCCAAATCTTGCTTGGGTCTTGGAATAGGTATTCCAACTATTCCTAGGGTGATATTTCTCCACTCTAATCCTTCTTGCAGGTTTCTTTCTTCATTTACCCATCGAATTCAAGAAACTTAGCTTTTAGGCCTTGTAGCCTTTTTGCCCCTTTTAAGCCTCCAAGAACCCGTTTTCTTGGATTTTCTCAAAAACGGTCTTAACAACCCCAAAATATTTTTGGATATTCTTTCTAGTAGTATCCTAGGCTTCAATATTTACCAAGTGTAAGGTCTCCCAAATGGCTGAACATATGACTATCCTCGTACCCCCTAAAATCAAGGGTTTCTAGGGTTTTGGCTCCTTTTTCCAACTTTGAGGGTTTCAATGACCTCCTCAACTCTCCTCCTTTCACACACAAGTTTGGACTACTTGTTCCCACACTCTCATGCTCATTATTGGCACAAACCAATCCATTTATCAGCTTTCTTTACTGCTGTCCTCTCCAAGCCACTAGCCAAAATGCACTTGCACTCGCCTAGTGTTTGATGAATTCAACTCTTTCCTTGCAAACCAAGACTCCAAACACTATATTTACACTATAAAAATAGTCCCCTACTTTATTCCAAGTTTCCATGGTAGCCTTTCAACAAGAATTCAAGTGGGGATCATTATTTACAAAAAACTGGCCTTAACCGGCTTTGTAACCAAGAACACCAAAACTTGCAAAATTACAACCAGTTGAATTAAATGGCTAATCTAATGCTTCACACAATAATAAAATGACACAAAGGAAATACTCAAAGCATCAAATCAGTCCTCTCAATCCATTCTTGATTGGATGAAGGCTCAAACACAAAAATTCACTCAAAAGTTGTTGAATTCCAATCACAAAATATGCTCTCCAAGTCTCAATTCGTGAAAATGAACTTCCAACCCAGGTATTAGGGTTTGGATTACCTTATATACATTTCTCCCATGTGATAGGACCCTTAGGTCGGGCTTAGAACATCATTAATTCCTTTTTTGCATTTTTAGGCCAAATTCCTAAGACAACCTTTTCTAGTTTTGCCTAATTTTATCATTCAGATTTTTCCAAACATCCAGGCTCTAAACCAACCTAAGTTTTCCATAAAACACACATCAAAAACACATTTGGGACTTTACAATTAGTCCTTATTACCTTGGTGGTTGGCTAGAACCACCTACAAGCCAAAATTGCCAAGATCTTCCAAAAGACCTTCAAGGTGCTCCTGCACCATGTTGCTTAGTTTCCCATTTTTTCTTTTAATGGACTTGGAAAACTCGGTCGAAAAATGAAAAGAATCAGCCAGCCTTAACCCCAGTTATCTCTCGCTGCACCCGCTCCATCAGGGGCTCATTCTGAGACTAAATCACTTTCATTTGGCCGAGTCTACATTGAACCCCTATCTACTGTGAATATTTCCTCGGCCGAGTCTAAAATCCCTCCCCGGAAATCCAATATAGGCTTTGCGGGGAATCCCAAAGCCAAGATAACCACCAAAAAACTTAAGGGTAGTCTAGGTAAGGCTCATGCCAACGCGGCAGAAGGTCTCTGTGAATTGAAATCCACTCAGGCAGACTCGGCCTACAAGGCCACCACGGTTAAAAAAGGAAAGGAGAAAGGCATGTTGGTCCCAACTGCTAAGGATGGTAAGGGAAAGAACGCTACAAGGAAAGACTCCAGAGGTGATACGGTTGTGGGGACCATTGAGATGACTAGTGGGGAAAATACCAGAAGGAGATCCGGGAGGCTAGCTAAGAATAAAAAAAAGAGGTTGATTATTGAAGACTCGGAGGAGGAGTAGTCTGACAGCAAAGGGTACAAGGAAGAAGAATCTGAAGATGAGGAGGAAGAAAATGTGGAGGGGCCCCAGTTTACTACTGAGGACAACAAGGTTCATATTGATGGCTCTACCTCTCACTCTCTGCATCCCCTGGTTGAAGAGCCTGGAGAGGTTCATGGGACCATGGACATTGGGGAGAGCCTTGTGATGTGGTAAAGAGAATGGACAAGCTCAAAAAAAGGTTTCGAGGATTGACCTGCTTCACCATGAAGTTGGGCCACTTCATCACGAGCACTTTGTCTAATGCTATAAAGGAGGAGCTGGAGGGAAATAACAGTCAGGAGAATAAAGAGTGGGTGGGTGATGAGGCAGTGGACCTCTTGATTAAAAACTAGGACAACGTCAGTTAGCTAATCCTTGTTTCTGTCTGTCGGTTGTCTCTGTGTGGTCTCTGTGTTGCCTATGGGTTGTTTCTGCTTTTTGTTTCCTTTATGTTTGTTGTTTAATCTTGTTCCCTTTTGGCCCCAGTGGCTGGTTGTGAAGGGTACGACACCTTGTAAATGCTGCTTAACTTTTCAAAAACATATTAATATAAACGTAAATAATATATATGATATATCAGAAAAGGCAATGGTTGATTCCTATGGATAAGACAAGGGTGATCCCACAATAATGGTTTACAATTTTTGGGCAAACTAGACACGAAACTGATTTTTTTAAACTAAATCTTCACTTTCGGGCTCCTATAGCGGATAAACCGTGAGGAATTTGAAGATGATGCAAACTAGTGATTTGTGACATTTTATCTATAGATTCTAAATATATTTTTTTCAAAATTTTTGGAATTAGACTGCACTTCTTTTTCCATCTCCTTTGAAAACTAGTTTTTTTCTAAAAAACAACATTTTTAAGAAGTGACGCTCACCGTATACAACATAATTTTTTTTGTATTAAGGATAAAATTCTATTTTTTTCAAATTTAGATTTGTAACTATGATATCTAGCACTTTCATTTGTTTTCATAGCGTTTTATTAAATATTTTTTCCTTAATCAAAATTCTTTGTCAAACCAATTACAATTCAGACATAGGCGGACTGTATACAACATAACTTTTTCTGTATGTATGGAAATTCAATTTTTAGTTTTTCAATGGATCAAGGACATCAATACCCAGCCCAGACATATTTTTTAATTTTTTTTTTGATAATCTGCTATTTTTCAACATGTGTAGAACAAAGAGCTTGATTTTTGGTGAAAAACCTATGTTCAATAAAACTAAAAAACAAATACATAATAAAACTTAAACATATTAAAATTATATTCATTGGATAGCTCGTTCTGAGGACTACCATAATCATTTGAAATATATTTTAAATGAATTCATTTGATCCCCCAAAAGTTAAATCAAAAGTGATTTTTTATTAACATTTTGATATGTGTAAAGGAGACTCCGTTGTAGGTATGGTTTAAAACTAGGGGGGTCTATCTAAGGGGGTTTGATCTAAGGTGGTTTGATCAAACCTTCTTCAATTGGAATCCTTAAAATAGAAATTTTTAAGGCTTAAATTGTTATATTTTCTAAAAATTTGTGATTTCGGTAAAAATTAGAATCTCTCAAAAATTGTAAACCAGCTTTGTGGGATCACCCACAAAGGGATGTTGACCTATAAATAAGACAAAATTCCTAATAAAAGTAGAAGGCAACAATCCCATTAATAATAGATTAGAATGAATGCTCAATGATTAGTTGTGGTCCCTTCAAAAAGATACAATCTTGCAAAGAGTTGTGCCTCCTCATCTAAAGGGGAAGGTATAAATAACATTTAAGGATAGGAGAAGAAGGGATATATGGCATCATGGCTGGTGAAGAAGGAGAAATATTTGTAGACCAATCAGTAGTTAGTATGGTAACCATTTTGTTAAATAATAGGTAAGTAATTTCATAATCTTAAACAATAGTGATAAATACCTTAATATATTTAGAAGATGTTATTGGTCAAATATATAATAAATTTAGATGATGGATAAATATATTAAGAATTTAAATGAAAACTAATAATTGATAAATATACTTAAATATATAGTGATTTATAAATATATCATAGATGATTGGCAAATACAATGCATACATAATAATATATATATTATTTAAGAGATATATACATGCCAAGTAATTATTGTAAATTGGACTCAATTAGAAATAATGATAAATATATATTTAGATATATATATTATGGTGACTGATAAATACAATGCATACATAATAGTGTATATATATATTACGATTATCCAATAATGATGCTTGTAGCAATTATTGAGCCTTATAAATAGTTATGATGCTTAATATAATTACAGATAATAGATTCTTATCTGTTGAGTTACACTAATGATATCTTTCGAGTACAAAGAAACAAGAACAATTGCATCTTAGGAAGATACATCATCACATCAAAGAAAGAAGATGACTTGCGCCTAGGGAAATAAGTCTAGAAGAAGTCCAATTAGTTCAACGATTGGGGGTAAGTACCCTCAACCAATTGATATACCATTGTGGTTTATATAATCAAATTTCAGTGACAGTGGGTTATAGTGTAATGCCTAACTTATATCTTATTAGAATCCATATCAAAGAATGTTCTAATATGTGATGATTTGTGAATTCAATAGGATAAGTGAATGCATAGAGGATTAAATGACACACTGCAATCAATAGATATATATGTCTATATATTGAGTTCATCCCTACAGTGTAAGGGAATTTCACATATAGAAATAAATGGATGTTATTTGTCTAGCCACAATAATATTGCTTACAACAATTATTGTGTCTCATTGATATTTTATGACTTTACCTTGAAGAATAGAGTTCAGGCCAAAAATCTCTTTCGCTAATGCTCACCAACGAGAGGATGGTTCTGGAGGAAAAGGTTGGTAAATTCGATCCCATAATGGATGTCACAAGATGGGTGATAACCTTGAGGGAATCCATGTGGAGATTGGCCAGGCGCCCTTGACACTATAAGTTCGTCCCTCCTCCAATGAGTCTAGGCAAGAGAGATGAAGGCAAAATCTATTCCGATCAAGAGTAATAAGTCATATCAGATTATATTAGTTATGCTCTAGTTGATAATAATGAATTTCATTTATCTTATTCCACTAATAATTCATTACTCTTTTATCAAACAATCTTTAAAATCAAAATTTTAATCTATGCATTTTATGTCTCTAATAAGGGGACATTACACCTTCCTATTCTTGTATGAAGCCTTGCCTCGTATCTACCCCACAGTTTTTGATTTGAATTTTAATCACTATAAAAGATTTTGGGCTAGGGCATCTGCCTGGTTCATAGCCTATAACCTCTTTTGGTGATCCATTACAAGTATCTAACTTATATGTACTTTTCTTTTATGTTCTTGCTTTGGGAAGCTTCTCTTTCATCATAGAATATTTTTTAGGCATTTTTGTGATATTTTTTCCTTTCCCTTTTTATCTTCATGATCTTCCTCTTTAGGTGTTAAAGCTAATTTTTGACGAACTTTTTTGGCCAACTTATCCATCAATTTAGGGTTACTACTAAGGTCTGATAAAGTGGCTAAAGAAGATCTATATGAGTAAGGATTGACTAAAATTTTCCTTTTTAGAGGATAATGGCTAGAAGATGTGGTAGCTTCTTCAGGATTATAATCAACATATGGTTTTTTATTGGAACTAGGAAATCTTCTAGACAAAGAATACGATCTTGATCAAGTTGAGAAACTATGTCTACTGTTAGAAATCAAGGTATAACTTGTAACAATATTTAGTATCAGAGCTAATGGTTATATTAAGAGAGGGACGCCTTTCTTTTGAGTGAAGGTTTTTTTATTGCAATGGGAGCTTGTGCATTGTGGGTTTTGTAGTTTTGTGAAGAAGATTGAAAACAATGGCCTCTACCTCTCACCTAGATACTGAGAAATTCAATGGCAATGGCTACAAGATGCAGAAGTTGAATATGGAGGATCTCCTTGAAGAGAGAGATCAATAGTTGGTAGTTTCAAACCAAATGAAACCAGAGAAAATTTCTAGTGAAGATTAGAAGAAAATGTATAAGGCATGCAAAACCATTTAGTTGTGTCTTGCAGATTTTGTCCTCTTGAATGTTTAAGAAGAATCCACCACATATAATTTTTAGAAGAGGATAGGTGATATCTATCAAAATAAAAGTTTAACTAATAAGTTGTATCTAAAAAGATATTTGTATTATCTGAAAATGAAGGATGGTGATTCTATTACAGAACATTTAAATGCTTTTAATATGATTTTAAGTCAGCTTGCATTAGTAGATGTTAAGTTAGAAGAAGAAGAAGAAGATAAATTTATTTTGTTGCTTTGCTCTTTACCCAAAACTTGGGAAAATATAATTGTTTTCATAAGTGGTGGTGGTACAAAACTGAAGATGGATAGTCTCAATGTAATACTTCTTTTAGAAGAGATGAGTAGAAATTCCATGAATGCGGGCTCCCAAAATGCCTTGCATGTGCAAGTAAGGTCCAAAGAAAAAGGAGGGCCTAAAGGGGACAAGAAGAGAGACAAGTTTAAAGGACATTCTAAAACCCTCAGGAAGAGCATAGTAAAGTGTTGGAATTATAGTAAAAGAAGGCATGTGAAAAAGGAGTGTAGGAATAAGAAAAAGAGTTTGGATTCTTAAAAAGTCCTCTAAAGATGGTGATTCTGATGCTTTGTTTATTTTTGCTAACACTATTAGTAATGATGCTTGGCTTATTGATTTAAGTTCCTCCTACCATATGACTCCTCACAAGGGGTGGTTTACTTCACATTCAGCCTATGATGGGGGAGAAGTTTTCCTTGGTGATGACAACACAAAGAAGATTACTAGTAAGGGAAAGGTAAAGTTGTGTTTTAGTGATGGGAGGGTTGAAACCCTTGATCATGTTTCACATATTCCAAGACTTGCGAGAAATTTAATTTCAGTATCCAAGTTGAATGATTATGGAATGCATGTGACATTTGACAAGTCTGATTGTAGGTTGGTAAGAGGGAGTTTAGTGATTGCTAAAGGATCTCAGATAGGGAATTTATTTAGGCTTAATGTCTCCACTTTTTGTAATTCTTCCAATGTAACTGGCACTAAAAATGCATGCATGTTGTGACACCATAGATTGGGTCACATAAGTGAAAAAGGTCTTAAGACTATTTTGAATAAAAATTTGGTTGATGGTCTTTCTGATTATTCTATTAGTAAAAATGATTTTGTGAGCATTGTGTTTTTGGTAAACAAAATAGATCATCATTTCCTAATGGGAATAATAAAGATAAGATATTATTAGAGATTATTCATTTAGATGTGTTTGGACCAACATATGTTGACTCTTTTGCAAAATATCGCTATTATGTTACTTTCATTGATGATGTGTCAAGATACACTTGGATTTATTTTATGCATGCAAAATATGTAGTTTTCACTAAGTTTAAGGAATTTAAAGCCTTAGTTGAGAAGAAAATATATTATAAAATAATGGTGTTGAGATTTGACAATAGGGGTGAACATTGTTCTAGGGAATTTGATGAGTTATGTAAGCATGTAGGTATTGATCAACAAAAGACTACAACTTAAACATCTCAACAAAATGGGGTAGCAAAAAAATGAACTAAACCTTAATGAAAGATCTAGGAGCATGTTGAGTGGTGCTAAGCTTGATAGATTCTTTTGGATAGAATTTGTAAGTACTACATGTTATTTGGTTAATAGATCTCCTTGTTCAACTCTTGTTGATAAAAAATCCTTATGAAGTGTGGATAGGTAGAAAGCCTTTTGTTTCACATTTAATGGTCTTTGGTTGTCAGGATATTTTGTTTATATGCTTCAAGAGAATCATTCTAAGTTGGATCCAAAATCACAGAAATGCATCTTTGTTGGTTATGGTGAGAATGTAAAAGGTTATAAACTTTGAAATCCACTAACCCATAAAATGGTTTTCTCTAGAGATGTAAATTTTAAGGATTTTAGAGCTTACTCGGGTGAAGAACAACCAAAGGAGAAAGATAAGACAAAAATAGTACACTTCATGACAAAGATTGAGAAGCAGGAAGATGCACATGTGGAAGAACAACTAGATGGATTTGAGGATGGAGAAGAAGAAGAGGGTTCAAAGAGTTCAAAAAAATTAGATGATGTGTAGGATAAGCATGAAGAAGAAGAAGATCGACAAGAGCCCCTTACACCTTGAGAAGATCCACAAGGAAATGGAATCCAATTGATAGGTATGACCCACCTAATTTGTCATTGTGTATTTTATTTTTTGAGTAGTAACAATGAACCTATATCTCCTACAAGGAGGCTCTTTCTTCAGAAGAAAAATAGTGTTGGATGCAGGCCATGCAAGAGGAGATGATGGCTCTGGATAGTTGTGATACCTGGGGATCTTATGAGTTTTCCCAAAGGAAGGAATCCCATTGGTTGCAAGTGGGTGTTTAAAAATAAATTTGGAGAAGATGGTTGGTTAGAGTGGTTTAAGGCCAGATTAGTGGCCAAGGGCTACTCCCAGAGAGAGGGAGTTAAATTCTATTAGATTCCTATTATCTATTGTTGTTGCTTATGATTTTGAAATAGAGAAAATGGATGTTAAATTTATTTTCTTGCATGGGGATCTTGAGGAAGAAATTTATATGTGACAACTTGACGGTTTTGTTGTGAATGGAACACTTGGTTTGTAGGTTAAAGAGATCTTTATATGGTTTGAAACGATCACCCAAGATTTGGTACCAAAATTTTTGATGCCTTTGCATTAAAGTTGGGTTTTGTTAGAAGTGAGGAGGATCATTGTGTTTAAATTAAGGTTATTGATGTTCATATTCTAATCATTGTTTTGTATGTTGATGACATGTTGTTTATGGGTAACATCAAGGTGATGATTAAAGAGCTTAAGACTTGGCGTTCTAGCACATTTGATATGAAGGATTTGGGGGATACAAAATATATTCTTGGGATGAAGATCATTAGGGATCAGGTTCATATAAATCTTTGGTTAAGTCAAAGTAAGTATGTTGAAACTATTTTGTAGATGTTTAATATGCATGACTGTAAACAAAGAAATATTCCATTTCTAGTTGTTACTAAGTTGAGTTTAGAAATGTGTCCTAATTCTAATGATGGTGTTGAAGATATGTCTAATGTTCCTTATGCTAGCACTGATGTTGGTAGTTTAATAGATGCAATGGTTTGCACTAGACTAGATATAGCCCAAGAAGTTAGAGTTTTTAGAAGGTTTATGTCCGACCCTTGTAGAGAGCATTGAACTTTTGTTAAGAGGATGTTTAGATATTTGTATGGTACTTTTTATTACTATTTGGTTTTTCATGGTATTGTTGATGTGGATAAGTCATTGGATATGCAGGGTTTTGTTCATGTAGATTGGGCAGGTGACTTGGATAGTCGAAGATCTACTAGTGGCTATTTTTTTACTTTATTTGGAGGTGCAGTGAGTTGGATGAGTAAGAGAAAGCCTACAATTGCTTTATCTGCCATTGAAGCAGAGTATATGGAAGCTACACATGCTTCTAAGGAGGCGTTTTGGTTACATAGACTTGGTAATGGCATTGGTTTTGATTGCAGGACAATGAGGATTGGATGTGGTAGTCAATGTGCCATATGTTTAGCTAAAAATCCTATGTATCATGCTCGTACTAAACATGTTGATGTTCAATATCACTTTGTGTGAGAAATGGTAGAGAATGGTAAGGTTTTGATTAAGAAGGTTGGCACTTTGGATAATATTGCAGATTCTCTCACAAAGCTAGTGATCACAAATAAGTTCTCTTGGTGTAGAAAGGCCATGGGCCTTGACCATTGTATTTGATTACATGTTTTATTCGTATCTCATGGATGTAATTGCAATGTATAATATCAAGTGGGAGAATGTTAGGATATGTGACATTATAATTGCTATCCTAAGTTGATTTATGTGTCTCCATGTTCTTTGGAAAGTGTTCTTGAGGACATGAGGGATAAAATATTTATTATTTATTTTCCTATGAAAAATTGTAATTGCATTCAAAGAGGTGGAAAGTTCATGGTGGTAGTTACAAGGCATCTCGAGAGAATATTCTTCCTAGGCATCCAACTTTCTGGGTTGGGACCACTTGAGTCTGCATCTCCTCACATGTTATTTGCAAGTTTTGCATGCTCTTGCATGATTGGGCATGCAATTTTTCATGGTGGTGCATGAGCTTTCGTGTATCCATCGGAGTTGTCAGAGACTTATGGTGCACTCAGGTTTGTCTCATTTTGATTGGTTGCGGGTTAGGCGCCCATGTGATTATTGAATATTTTATTCCATGTTTATGGGTTGTCCACTAAGTGGGGTGTGGGTTTTTCCAGGTGGTTTTTCTTGTTGTTTTGGGATACCATTTATGGTATTCTCTCCTACAAACTTCTATATATTAGAGCCTTGTGATGGCGGTTTAGGATATTCTTTGTAGGTTGTCAAGACAACAAAGTGTTGCCAAATTATAGAGAGGATTTTTTATTGATGTAATTCCTTGAAGATTAATACAAAAATTGGATCTCTCTGGGTGTGGAGTTTTTCACCACAAGGGTTTCTCCAGATATATATTGTGTCATTTGTGTTGATGACTTGTGGTATTGCAGATTTTTATTTCATTGTCGCAATTTTCAATAACTTAATCATGTTATGGTTATCTTGAACATATAATTTCAAATTTGCAACCACATATTTAAGTTCATATTGTTGCAAGTTATACCTTGATTTCCAACATCTGCCTTTGTGGAAGTTAGGGATTGTTACAATAATATTTCTTGTGGTACAAACTAGAGGTCTATATTGGAAACTCTTCTAATCTAAACTCTTAGTTTATCAAAGAATAATCCCTTAGAAGGTGTAATTAGGTTTTTAAATTTGGGTTGTGATTGATGGATTAGTTTTTTAATTATTATAAATCCTATATCAAACCCTGTATGGTCTATATGCCTACCATAATCTAGAAAAAAGGAGTTTCCTTCTAGGTAAGATATCCCTATTGGAAAGATTGATGGTGGAAACACAGTGCTCAATAATCTAATATACATCATCTACTAATAGTGGCATACACAAACTTAGGTTGAAGGATAACACCTTTAACTTGTAACAACAAACATAAAGCAGACTATACATACTCATCATCAAGACTAACGGTAAAATTGGGTCTAATAGAAATTTTAGCATCTCCTCCTTTCTTGTCATCAAAGGCTTTAGTGAGTTGTCTTATGAACTAATCTATCACAACTTGATCCCAAATTCGACATCTAGTTTCAATTAGTGTTCCAAAATATTTGACTCTTATGCAAGGAAAACTTTAGTGGTGAATCTTTGCCAATTGGGGAATATTTGAAATCAAGACCTCCAGAAATGGTGAATAATGCAAACTAGAAAGGATGTTGAATTGCCAGGTTTTTACAAAAAATTAAATTTGTCTCAATTAATTTTCCTATGCATTATTTTTTAAATGATGCTTCATTGGAACTAATTCGCCAATAGTTTATACTGTAATTACAAATATTAATTATATTTGCCACTAATTTTATATTCCTACAATTAATTTTTGGGAAATATCATCACTAATAATAATTTACCATTTCATTTTAGGGATATTTTAGCCTTGAATAGGTTTTTTATTTATTGCCATCAATTTAATTTTTAATCGGATGGTTGTAGGTTGATTTTGTGACTTTATATGCATGTGCATTTTAAAAGGCTTGTTGAGGCCCGAATTTTTTTTTGGGCCACAATCCCTGTACCCCGCGAGGGGGCATTGCCCCCTCAACCCCCACAAGGGGGCTCTGCCCCCTTGACCCCGCCGGTGGTTGCCACCCCCAAGCCCCTACTTCAATATTAAAAAACAAAAAAAATATGGGGGAACTGCGCCAACCAACTATGCAATTTTTTAAAGGAGAGATTTTCCATTGCAATTAATCATTTTAGTGATTATTCACTAGGATTCACCACTATGATTATTATTTTTACCAATTATTCATTAAGATTCGTCATGATTTTACAATTTTTTTAATAATGTGCATAAGATTCGCTAGGGAAAATTAATAATTTTTTCAAATAAAAGGAAAGATTCACCAAGATTTTACACCTTCACTGAGGGGAGGGTTTCTTAAATTTATCCATGCTCTTATGTCATAATTGAAATGAGGATGGAGGATTATGTCAACATAAAGAAAATGCACATGGAAAAATACTTTTTCTTTTCATCACTTAATATCTTCTAGCAACAAGAAGGGTAAATAAATTGGATAGATCCCTTCTTCGGAGACTTGGAGATTAATCTCATATTGGTGCATTGAATTCATAGTTTTAGATTTTATTCCTTTTTTGGGATATGTTTAAAATTTTCACTTTAGGGAACTTATGTCTTTTTCATTGATGGCCTACAATTAGAGTTAGTTTTAGTTTTAGAATTAGGGTTAGGGGTAGAAATAGATTTTGAGTTAGGGTTAGGGTTATACTTAGTATTAGTTTTAGAATTAAGGTTAAGGTTAGAGACATAATCAGGGTTAGTGTTAATGTTACAAAAATAATTACTGTTAGGGTTAGGGTTAGGGTTAAAGTTACAATTAGATTAGTGATATTTAATTAGAATTAGTTTTAGTTTTAGAATTAAGATTAGGGATAGAGATAGATTTTGAGTTAGGATTAGGGTTAAAATTAGTATTAGTGTTAGTTTTAGAATTCAGGTTAGGGATAGAGATATAATTAGGATTAGTGTTAGGGCTTAAAAAAAAAATAGTGTTAGGGTTGGGGTTAGGGTTAAAGTTACAATTAGAATTCTAGTATGTTTTAGAATTATGGTTAGGTTTAGATTTATAATGTTAAACCTTTAATATTAACATCAACTCTAACCCTAACCCTAACCCAACCCTATTGCTAACCCTAATCTAACCCTAACCCTAATTCCAATTCTAACCCTTATCTTAATTCTAACTCTAACCCTAACTATAAACCTAATTATAATTCTAACCCTAACCATAATTATATTCCTAATTCTAACACTCACCCTAATTTTAATGACAACCATAATTCTAAGTATAACCCTAATTTAACCCTAACATTAAACCTAATTAAACCCTAATCCTAATCTAACCCTAACCCTAACCCTAACCTAACCTTAACTCTTACATTAATTAAACCTTAACCCTAGTTGAACTCTTACCCTTACCCTAATTGAATCATAACCATAACCCTAGCTAGACCCTAACCCTAACCCTAATTAAATCCTAATTAAATCATAGCCCTAATTGAATCATAATGCTAACCATAATAATAATCATAGCCTAACCCTAACTCTAGTTGAACTCTAACCCAAACTCTAGCTCCAACCCTAGCCTCAAACTTTATCCTATAACCCTAATCCTAATTGAACACCAATTTAAACCTAATCCTAGCCCTAATTAAATCCTAACTCTAAATGAATCCTAACCTTAATTGAACCTTAGAAACCTAACCCTAACCCTATCCTAAATTGAACTTGAATTGAACCCTAACCTTAAGTCAACATTAATCCTAAACTAACTCTAACCCTAACCCTATTTAAACCTTAACCATAATTGATCATAACTCTATCGCTAACCCTAACCTCAATTGAAGCTTAACCCTTATTAAACCCTAACCCAGATTTAACCCTAACAATAACCATGATTGAACTCTAACCCGAACGCTCACTAAAACCTAACCCTAATTAAATCCCAACCCTAACCTCAACTCTAATTGAACATTGATTGAACCCTAACTCTAATTGAACTTTAGCCTTAACTTTGTACAACATTACTTATCTCACCCTAGGTGAGAGGAGGTTGCTTCCTATCCATTTTCTTTTTATTCAAAATTTTATAGATCATAGGGTTAGATCAAATGTTAAAACTTCCCAAGCTAAGTAGCCTCATTGGGTTACAATATCTTGAGGTCGACATTGCAATCAACTAGGCATTTAATTAGCTAAGAGATCTTACCTTATGTTTTCGCCTTACAAATATTAATATTTGTTGTACATCTTCAAGAACTTTAGATGATGTCATTGTTTTCTACTAAAACAATCCTAGAGATATTGAGATTTTGTGATGATTGGTTATACAAATTACATAGAGAATTTAGTTCAATGAAAGGAGAATAATCATATTACAGTTGTTTTGATCAATATATTGTTGCAAAGCAAAGAGTGCATGATTGATTGAAAACTAAGATGTGAAATTTGACTGTTGAGATGCAAGATGCTTGCCTCTGATTCAATGGAATTTTTTCATTCCACCTACATATAATACTTGTGCAGTTAAAATAAAATGTTGTTGATTCAAGCAACTTGGAAGAAAATAAAACCACATCTTTATTCCTAGCATCTACATACCTGTGCAATCTACACTTCTCTCTCCCAACCCTTTTCTTTGCACCAACCTTGATAACACTAGTAGAAATCATTGTAGGATACATCCTCAAGAATTTCTTCCACTCTTCCACTATTGTCAACTTATGGCGACTCTTCCACTCTTGTTAGTTACATAATGCCACTCGTTGCCTTCCAAAATTAATTGCATCTAATGAAGATTGAGGAGGAGGTGGTGAAAAGAGGGCACCTATTATTCTTGGTTGTAACACTTTACCTTCTTATTACGTTGCAAATTTCAACCTTCATAATGGGTGTCAATTTAAATGGAAAAAGGTTTTTGTACACAAGTTGTTTCCATCTATATGCAATTTTAGAATGCCTCTTAGCATAATTATCACACCCCATCCTTGGTTCACTTGCACAAATATTTGAAGATATTCTCACAAAAAATAATTCACGTAAACACTCAATTATGAGTACAAAGTAGTATTAAATTATACAACATAATATTAATAATTAAATAATTATAAACTACCCTTATTATCAAATCGTTTCAATTCTATTATTATTTATCCTATTCATAAATAAATTTAAGTGTATAAACTATTACTGAAGTACAAATTATTAATCTTTAAGACTAACCCTAATATTCCATCCCTAATAGTCATTCAAACTTAAACCTAAAATAAAACCTCTGCCTTCATCCTTTAACACCTCCATAGGTTGCTCCATTCTCCACCACCCTAGGCTACTTCATCCATCGTAGAAAGCTTCAAAGGTGTTGTGTCCAATAGGAGTCTGGTGTTGTGGAAGGCTACAAGTCTAGCATGAGGTAAGGTTTGTAAATTTACTTTTTTTTGTAAACTAGGGAACCTTCATTGTTTGTGTTGTTCTCACTTCCTTTTAGGTTTTGCAAGCCTTAGCTCCTATTTCCATTTTCTTTGTGGTCATCAATGTCCATTGAAGACTTTGAAAATGTGTCTTTTGACACAACAAAAGAAATACGGTTTGGAATTTCCTAAGGCTTCATACTATAGTGAGTAAGGTATTTTTTGACCTTATTGGGGCTATAACCCATTTTTCACTATGGAATTAAATTGTAATATGCTTTGTCCATTTAAATTAGCAATGTCTTAGTGATTTTTTTGTTAATTATGTTTGATAATTTTGAGGGATTTTGAAGTATTTTCTACTTATAATATTTGGGTTTTGATTTTTGAGGGTTTTACACATTTGACTTTAAAGTAGACATTAGTTTGGAGGGTGTGAAATATGACTTATAGCATAATCAATTGTATTTTTATTTTTGAATTATTATTTATTAGGTTCTGATAGTGGTTTCTTGTTCAATATAGGAAAATTTTTATCTAATGCCTTCGATTATTTTGGCATTTTATTTTTGGGTTATGGTTTATCTCATAAATTTAACAATTTTTTTTACCATCAATTTTATGGGTACGTATTTGAATGGCATGCTTTTGACAATCAGGTATAGAGGTGTGTACTAGGAATATTATTAATTTGTCTATTCTTCAATTAGTTTTAACTTTTCAATTAAGTTATAAATTAAAAGATAAAGTGGTTAGTATCAAAAATCATTTATTCATAAATCACAAGTACCCATTAGGTTTCTAGATCAAAAGGATGAATTCTAACTTGTATACACATGTAAGGTTGTTACTACTAATGGGAAGTTGTGGGTGTATTGTAGCACTGATTTTTAGTTGTATTATATGGAGAGGTGAGTCGGTGTCCAATTGTGTAGAGAAAACCCTTGTGTCAAGTACACAAAGGTGAGACTATTAAGGTTCTATTATTTTTTGGGATGGGGTGATTTATTCTACAATTAGGTGTGGTCCCCAACTTTGCAACCACCTGAAACTCCTACTAGAGAATCTCTACATAGCGAAACCTTGAATAAAACATTTTAATAAAATAATCTCAAGTGTTGGAACCATGAGTTTTCCAAATATAATGTTAAATTGGATATCATATAATCCTATGTATCATAAATGAAAGAACCAATTGATATACTTATTTCCACCAAGAACATATAAGAAATCAACATATTTATCAAGGACATGTACATTACAAGTCTCAAACATATTACTTTAGCTAGGAAGTTTTAATAAATATGGTTACCTTATGCACAAAACATAGCGACATTTGGGTTTTACTTATGAGATAACGGTTTTATAAAAATCAAGAATTTAGTTTCAAATTATAATGTGTTATTGGTGCAAAATAATTTTATGTCAACATGAGTTCTAAATATGTAAAGGTCAATCATGTAGCAAGCCAAGTTTCTTGTTTCTTGAGTAGCATAATTCTCATAATGGGCCTTGGCTAATTATAATGCCACCAATGGAAATTATTTATGGTTACAAGTTCACATTGGTATGCTTGATACTTAGAGAATATTTGAGATACAAACTTATGCATCAAGACATGTAAGAAATTTTTTATTTAATATATACAGGGAATTTAGAAATCTATAGAGCTATTTGGGAAGAAAATCAACTACCTTGTGATAACTAGTGCATACTTCCTATTGGTGAATTAATATGCAACCATACTCTGAGATTTTGAAAACATGTATCTTAATAGTTACTAAGCGTAATTAGTGGTTGGATTGCAAGTTTCACCAACTCAATGTAAAATAAACTATCAAGATGCTTATATATGATATACAAAAGAATGGGTTGACATAACTCAATTTATGTCAATATATCATTGGAACATGATATATTTATTGAAGACATGTACAATACAAGCCTCAACTAGATTCCTTTAGCCCAATGGTTTCAATAAAAAATTATTGTTATATGCTACCACCTATAGGGATATTTAGTTATAAGAAAATAATTCCAAAAGAACTAAGAATTTGGATTTAGCTGAACTATGTGATTGGTCTAAAATAACAAACCAATTTTATTGTTAATTCCAAATTCTAGATATGTCAATGCTAGCATGAATTTGGTTAAGATTTTTTTTTTGATTGAGCTACATATAGTTACCATATTGGGATTTAGCTAAATGTTCCACTAGAAATTATAGAAAATGCTTATGGCTATGCACTCATATTGATATAATTGAAACATGTGGAATATTCATATGATACAAACCTAGACACCAAGTCATGGCAAGAAACTACTATTTCATATTCATGAAATTTAGAATTTCTAGAGGTATGCATTTACTTCATAGTAGGTAGACCAACTAAACAAGCAAAAAATTGTTTTTACATTGACAAAATAATGATAGAACATTATAAATAATACATGCTTAGTATTTGCCAAACTTTTATTATCTTTTCATCATAAATTCTTACTTAAGAAATAAAGAAAGACCATAGTTGGAAAACTTAGCGAGTTCTCAAATGACTCATAGAATTTATTTGGCTACTAAGTTAGTATTGCCAAGGATTTGTGAATCAAGTCCTACCAAATAACCTGCAAGTTTCTTGAAAAACTTGGTGAGTTTCAAACTCATACTCAAATTTTAAAGAAAAATAGTAGCAAGGGTTTCAAAACTAGAAGTTTTTATTTTTTATTCGTTCTCATCTTTGATAGGTACAAACTTAACATACTTATGTGTGTTCTAAATCCATTTATATTTTTTTAGTGGTAACTGGTTGTTGCTTTATTTTTAGGATTCTACTAATAGTTCCTAATGGTAACTAGTTGTTATTTTAACAATACTTTAACATCACTTTATTGTTGTTTTAATTCATTAAATCAACCCTTTTTAATGTCTACAAGATAGGTGCTTTATTTTTTATTCTAGGAATGAATCAATGCACTTTATTTTGTTGGTTTTAAGGAAGTTTTAGGTTTATTTTAGTCTATATATAGTTTCCCCATATTGTTGTTTATGCAAATATATTTTAATGCCACAATTTGAGCTCCTCTTCTTCATTGTGATTGTGTTTTTATGAATTGTTGCAAGTAATATATTATCTTGCATTTCTCTTGATGCAAGTAAAATGTTAATGTTAGATTTCTAGTGAAAAATCATTTGTATATTTCATATGTAATTGGTGTTAAGTAGATCATTTAGAGTCATGAAAAATAGGTTCTTGTAAATTATTATTAGGGAAATATAAGGCAATGAAATTTAACTAAAAATTAAGCATTTAATCTGAAAAAATCATCACATAATACTTGTCATTGCTAAATAGTTGATATGAAGAATTTAATTACAAATTTTAGGTCTAACTACAATAGAAATAGTTTTTCCTTAAGGGGTGCAAGGTTTCGAATTTGAATTAGTTGATTCTTCAATTTTGTTCTATCAAAATTATGATCCACGAACATGTTTGATAATAGTAGTTCAAGACACAATTGATTCCTACACATACATTGCTATTGTTGGTTATAAAACATTACACAATGACAATATTTTAGACATCACAAAATAAACATGATCTACAAAATTGTTGCATGGTCTACAAAATTGGAGACATTGCAGAATACACGTGGTCTACTAAATCGTGCATAAATTATGCAAAATAGGCATTGTTGAATAGGTATGGTCTATAAAATTATGAAGTATATAATGTAGACTTGACAATTTGACCATAAAGTTTGAAAATGGTTTTGGCTTCTCCATAGGACTATTTATTGAAGTTATTTTTTAGAGTAGCTAAATCAACATGGGGTGTGATATGATTAACATGATCAAACATATTTTCATTTAAAATATCAAAAAATTGGAATTGTTTAATAAGGAAGTGAGGGGGGATATGACTAGTAGTAACTTGGAAGTTGTTAAGGGTAGCATAAATAGGGCTTAAAATTTTGCACATACCCTTTATAATCTTATGATGCTCGAGTAGGGGGGTTGATGGAGCACTCAGTTGCCCTATTTTTCTTGCATATAGTGCTAGATTCTTATCACAACAAACTTAGAAGTTGGTAAGAGAAACATAATTA
The DNA here is from genome assembly GCA_007115665.2 of Sequoiadendron giganteum. Classification (NCBI taxonomy): domain Eukaryota; kingdom Viridiplantae; phylum Streptophyta; class Pinopsida; order Cupressales; family Cupressaceae; genus Sequoiadendron; species Sequoiadendron giganteum. Next base: position 474,480,152 of record CM021103.1, on the reverse strand, counting down.
GGGGCAAATATGTGCATATCCAGATCAATATGTGGAGTTATTCAGGTAGAGGGTTCAAACAAATTGCAACATGTGTTGAATTCTTGTTCTTTCCATCTACCTCTATTTTTTCAACTCTCTCTCCTTTTTTTGTTGGATCTTTTCCTCCTTCCTCCTTTGTCTCATTAATTATCTTTCAATTCTATTCTCTTCCTTCCTTTTATTTTGTTTAATTTGATAAATTTTCTTTGCCTTTATCTATTTTTCTTCATTGCTTTTAGTTGTTCAAATTTTTTTGCTTCTAGCTACTAATGCAAAACTATGTAATCATTTGTAGTAATGATGATATTTCTTGTCTAGTATAAGTGCATTATCATCTAAGGAAATGGGCCTCTTTCTAACCCTTTTAATAGGTAGATTTAAAAAAAAAGAACCTTAACCTATAGCACCTATTGGTATGTGTTTCAAAAGCTTCAGATTTCTTCAAAGAACCTTTACTATATCCATTGTGATGGTCTTATACTTTATTAGGTTCCAAATCTATAGTTTCTAAATTTGTTATATTTGAATAAAAATGAATCATCTCAGTAATTGGTAGTAGAGGTGGAGGCAACATGGATAATGATATTTATTCACTTTGAAAATAAATATACACTCCTAAGTTGTCTACTCTTTTAACCTAATTAAGTGGGTTAAATTATGTTGGAGTATTATGATTACTCCCTTTTGCTACTTGACAAATTTTGCAACTTTGGACATACTTCTTGACATCCTTATGTATTTGCAACCAAAAAATAGTGTTCACTCACCAAAGCTACTATCTTATCCACCCCAAAATGTCTTGATAGTCCTCCCTGGTGCTATGCTTCTCCTTAATCAAATTCTCTCTCATTGAACTTCATGGAATACACAACTGATTTCCTTTGAACAACATATCTTCTTGACCAAAATAGTCCAACCATTAACTCTCATATGTCACTACTAGTTCCTTACATACTTTCCATGCTTATGTAAAATCTAGGCCATCCTTATACAAATGTTTTAGTTCTTCAAAACCCAATACTTCTATCTTCATTCTTGTCAACAAATTCATTCTCTTGATCAATGCATTTGTAAATTTATTTGACTCACCGCTACCATGCTTCAACACAAATGTATAACTCTACAAGAACTCAACCCATCTCATATATCTCTGGTTCAACTTACCTTGACTATTCAAATATTGCCAGGCTTGATGATCAGTATACTATTATCACAAGGATTTTCACCCACATGCAAGGATGGAAAGCTTTGCAATCCTGTGTAATATTGGACTAATTTTAGGTTGTGGGTACCCTATTGTGAAACTAAACCTTTGGATTATAGGTCGACTTCCTTTCGAAACTCCTAGAATCTGAAACTATGTGAGGAAAGGGAGAAGGATTTAACAATGAAACTAAATGAAATTCTAACTATATGTTACTTCTAAGAGATGACACACTGGAAAAATTCTAGTATGCAAACCTTTTTCACAACTAATATTCTCAGAAAATTTGTTGACACAACCCAATTTGAGCACTTTAAACACATTAATAATTCACTAAGATTTTATGTTTTTTTTTTTCCTATTAAGGAGAATTGAGTTCTCACGAAATAGGAGAAAGAATAAACTTCTAAGCACAATTAACGACATGTGATAAATTGCAATTATATATATGCATTAATAAGCAAGACATAAATTTGAAGGTCTCTTTGTAAAACACATCAAACTTGCATCAAATTGTTTAAGCAATGCAAAACACCATAAATTGTGAAGGTTTCTTTGCTTCTATTGTACTATAAAGGAAAGACTCTGCAAAATGACAAACTAAGGTAACCTGTAAAGCTGTAAAAACTGTATTAATGTAAAAATTTGAGTTACAAATCTTTCTCTCTCTGCAAAAGGTATGTCGGAAGAGATGAAAAATAAGAACTAACGGAAAAAGAATAACTTTTTCCAATATATACAAAGGTAAGATAACTCCAATGGCGAAGAGGTGGAAGAAACAGGGAACTGAGAGAGTGAAATATCTCCCAAAACCTCTCTCACGAGCAAGAGAGAAAATGCATGAAAACAGGGCCCACCAATGCTGTGAACTGAACTGGATACGCTGCAAACTCCAACTCATATCATGCATGAACAAAAGGCACTCAAAAATCACTTTAGTCTAACTGAAGGTCAAAGAAAATCCAACTGAAGCTCTCCAAGGTGCATAAAATGACCCCCAGTTCAATTGATTGCATGATCAGTTCACTGAAAATAGAACTACAACTCAAACCTCACTCAATGAGAACTAAAACTCTAAACTATAATTGCAACTCCATAATAATTTCACATGCATGACACTTGAGTTTGACTTTGAGTTGACCTTACTTGTAATTCCACATGGATTTGAGAAAAGGTGATAGTATGATTTAATATTTAAGGATAATCAAAGTGATTACCTTAATATTTAATGTGTGATGCTTTCCTCTTTTATACATTATATATTAAATACTAAAGTAATAAAATATTACCCTTACTATTTAATGATATAATTACTTTGCAATGTTCATGCAAAGATACAAGTGACCACCTCACTTGTCCTCACGGGCTCCATGCAAAACATTATTAGGTTATTGACGTTGAAGTCATAGACCATGGGAATTTTGAGTGAAATGATTATATTTTAAAACACAAGTCAAAAATACCCATTACTCGAATTAGGGCATGTAAGTAAACTAGAACCCTAAAATATCCTTTATTTTGCACTTTGCATTTTCTGAGAAGACTCTGTTGTTCTGCCATGCTGGTAGGGTTTGGACTGAAACGAATCTCGAATATCCTCTATACTTTGTTGTTTCTGAGTGATTTTGTTGAACTGGAGCTCTGAGATTGAAACCATGTTGCAACGACTGCCATGGAGATAGAGTTTTGAGGTGATCTTCTGGCATTTTTTGCTCGATTTTCATGGATCTTTAGCCACGGATTCACCAAATTTTTGATATATTCTTTTTCTACATGGTATCAATGCCTCTCTAGTGTGTCTCATGGCCGAAATTGAGGGCTTTCTGAAGCTTACTATGGTATTTTTAAAGGCACCTCCTCTGTGGGAAATCAGAACTAATTTGGGTGAGTATCTCCCATGTCAAAAATCTGATTATTTCACTTTATTTTGAAAGCATCTCACTCCATTTCGAAAGCACTTCCAGGCTTTAAGCCACGACTTTGCTTACATTCTTTGATGTAATCTTCTTTATGATTTTTTTGTTTGATATCTCTTCGCTATTGGAGCATTTTTGAGGCTAATCTCGTAGGCAATTAAGAGCATTTTACCGTACAACAAACTGGTTAGGTTTTCTTCGCCATTCAAGCTCTATATTTTGCTTCATGCATTTGTCTTTGAAACCCTTCAATTTTCTATAGTCACAACTTCAAGATAAGATGAGAGAAATTTGATCATACCCGAGGGTTTTAGAAACCCTAGGTCATGGCATCATTCTCTTGTTTTTACCGTGTAATTATGTTGTTCACTTGTAGAAGAATCTAAATCTTCTCTAGCAACTGGGGTTTTAGGCCACGAACTTTACCAAATTTTTGATGTATTTTTCCTACAGGAATGAAAGAGTTCTATGTGGCACAGCTGCACCCTTGTGAATATCTAGGTTATCTTCTCATTTTCCATTATGCTTGAACCTTATGATAAAATCTTTCTCATGCTTGGATATGAAAGGTTGACAACCAAACCTATGCCACAATTGATGAGTAAACTTCTCACGATTCTTATCTGCACCACCTCCATTTTTAATACTCTCTTGGCTGACATTAGGGTCATTGTCTTGAAGACTTGACTGTGTATTTGAAAATATCTTTTTTTATTTCAAAAAATCATGATACTTGTGACAAATCATTACATACTATCCATTTATTTACTGCATATAATCATGTCTTTCACTTCTCATATGCAAGTAAATGCACTTTTGACTGTGATTTTTAACCTTTCTATTGTAAAGGTTAATACTTTCACCCTTTTATCAAAACTATTCTCCTCACAATTCACTGTATGCTATCATAGTGAATTTCTACTTTTTTTGAAAGTGAACTGTGACTTTGTCACCTCAAGCTCACGAGCTTTCTACTACTCTTTGTGACTATGAATAATTTTTTCTTTTAAGCTTTCAAGATATGACTATTTATCTACCAATAATATTCCTTTATTACTTGACTATGCTCAATGCTATCAAAATGCAAGATTCAACATTAATACAAGTTTAATATGGTATTGCTCCTTTATGAGGTATTGTTGTCATGAATGAAGGTCTGTTATTTGAATGCTTTGTTTCTACCCATTAAACTAGTCGTCTTGATCAACTCATTGCTCATATTCATGGCATGACTATCCTGTAGCATATGTTATCATGTATCCCTTGAAATTGTACTCCTTTCATCTATGAATGTGATGTTTGCATTTATTCAGTTTCATTCACTTATTCTCTTTGATTCATTTCTACTTGGAAAATATGATTGTACTATTATGTAGATGAATACTTTCAATGTTTTGAATGATAATCTGTAAGTGATCATTTTATTCAGGTTATCTACATTTCCATTACAATGTTGCCTTTCAAATATTTTCTTCTTGACTACCTGATGCATTTTCATTAGATGAACTGTTTGATTTCATCATTTGTAATGTTCACCCGTAGCTTTCACAATGTACACCTGTAGCTTTCCTTGAATTCATAAGTCAAAAACCTTTGAACATAGATTGTATGAGAAGCATACAAAACTAGAGAAAAACAAATTCTATTTTTATACACTTAATGCAACACAGTCCTTTAAAAGTTCATATGCAGTCACATGCCTGCTTCTCATGGAATTTATACTGTCATAGCTTATCTATGATATTATCAATTGCATCGATTAGTTCCATCAGTCCATGAACCAACTTGATACTTGATGCTCTATTTTGATATGCATGAAGTAAGATTCCTTTATGCTCTTTGTGGAAAATTAGCAGTAATAGATAATGATCATAAAACCAGCTCTCTTGACTTCTTTTTAATGCCTTTTGATGCCTTTATGTGACAATACCTTTATTACAGTCACATAGATTGTTTGCTTGATGATGATGCTGAATTTTAGTTTGTTTCTCTTGAGTCTCCTATAGACAATGCAAGTACTTTGAGGTTATGAGGAAATTTTTTAAGATTGAATGCTTTGTTTTCCCTTTAATGTAAAGGGTGCTCCATGTTCTCATGTAAATGCAAATGTTAGATAGAATGGAGTTGAAACTGAGCCATTGTATGCAATTGATTATGCTCCTTCAAACATGTCTTTTGATTGTTCCTTTTGAATGATGAGAAAAAGGATGTTTTGCTCAATCTGTTTCCATCATAATGAATTAAAGGTTGCTCTTATGAATCTGTCTTATGAAAGTAGTCCTATTTCATGACTATTTTGAATATCTCATGACTCTCATATAGTGATGTGAATGAGAGGGTTTCCTCTTGATATGTTGGGATCAACCCTTGTGGGAGCACATTTTTCTCCACATATCTAATGAAAATTGATCATGAACATAATGAACCTGTTCTTTCACAGTGAACAAACATGTTAGCAAAATAATTGAAGCTAAAAGCTTCCAGTGAACTTTTGCTCTTTGATCATCTGCTTTTTGATGACTTAACCATTTGATGAATGCCTGAAAGGATGTAGGTTTCATTTCTATTGGTAATATAGGAATGAGGAAGGATGTGATTTATCATTGCTCTAACACCACCTTTCAACAATCTCGCAAGAAACCATAGAGCTTGGAGCTGGAAAAACCTGGAGATACTGGAGACACAACATCTTGAATACATTGAGTAAAAATGATTCATCATTACATGCAATGACTAATCACTCCCTTTTTCATGTTTAAATTATCTTCAGTTGTGTAGTTTTAAAATTTATTTTGTATTCATTATTTGATTATGAAAATCAAATTAAGCTACCCCCACGACTTGTGTGGGAATTTACTCTTTACAATATGAATAAAACAACATTTCTATGCAAATTTATGAGTTTTTTTGTTACAACATTTGCACAATGATACTGGAAATTCAAAAGTAATTAGCTTTTTTCAGCAATGAATACTTAGCAGAAATTATTTGTGTACATTTTAATGATGAATGAAATTCAGCTCTACCTATTTTGAGTTGTAGCTAAAAATAGGTAACAATTTGGCAACCTCTACAAAGTGTTTTCCTGTTAAAAACTATAGAATAGTTATGTAGCTTATCCATTGGGCATGGATTCCATTTTTGTTCTTTTGGACTAAAAAAACTTGTAACTAAGTTGGTGAAACAAAACAAAAACGAACAAAATTGAAAACTAGTCATGACTCTGTTCAAGACGGAGTCTAAAAATAGGTGCAACGTCTGCAATTATTGAAAGAAAACAGTACTGAAATGAAATGTGTCATTGGGCACTTATTGAAAGAAAAATTGAAAGTGAAACTACTCTACTATGTACAACTGCAAACTTTGATGCTTAGTAGCACTATTTGAGGTGAATCTCATTGACAGGGATTGGTAACACCTCTATATCTAGCTTTGAGAGCTGGAATGCGTTATGTTATTTGCATTTAGTGATAATGTATGGCCCATCCCATATGGAATCAAATTTAGTGTGTTTACCATGCCTGCTCTTGAGCTCATCCCATTTAAAAACTAGATCTCCCTCTTTGAAAATCCTTGGGACTGCCTTTCTGTCGAAATTCCTTTTCATCTGAGCCTGATGCACCTCCAAATTCCTTAATGCTTCTTTTTTTATTTCCTTCGGCTCCATTAGTTGTGCTAGCCTAATCTCCATAGGTTCTTCATCAAGCAATTCCAGTTCTTTGATCATACTTAACATAGGCAGCTCAACTGAGATAGGTATTTTGGCCTCTTTACCATAAGTTAGAATGTAAGGTGAGTTACTTGTTGCTCTCTTAGGTGTAACCCTATCAACCCAAAGAGCTAGCTTTAGCTTTTCATGCCAGGTTCTCTAATTATCCTAGATTGTCTTCTTTATGATTTTAATCAAGTTCTTATTAGTGGACTATGCTTTTCCATTACCCTAGGGGTAATAGTTTGAAGAAGTGTTCAGAAAATATTATGCTTTACTGACCAATCTAAAAATTTCAAACCTATTAATGCTAAAGCATTATCAAATATAATTGAATCTAGTGTACCAAACCTAGAAACTATGTCTTGATAGAAGTTTAAAACAAATATATCATTTGCTTCCTTAAGTGCAACTACTTCAGTCCACTTCGTAAATTAGTCAGTGGTTGTAAGTATCTACTTATGTCCAACACTCAAAGGTGGATTGATGGGACCAATGAAATACAATCCCCACTTTCCAAAAGGCTGCTCCACTTGAATTGGATGTAATGGCAGAGCTGCAAGCTTATGCTTTCCTACAAACACTGCACATTTGTTACATTTTCTGACCCAAGAATGGGCATCCTTGAACAAATCAGGCCAGTAATAACTAACTCTCATTATTTCCAGGGTTTTAGTTCTTGGTACGAAGTGGCCTCCAATGGGGGCATCATGAAATTCTTGCAGAACTTTTTCAATTTGTTCTGGTTCTACACATTTGAGTAAGACACCACTATAATCCCTTTTGTATAAAATACCATTAATTACATCAAAAGGAATGGCTTGAAGTCTATAATACCTTCGTTTTGAATTTTCCAAGCCTTCAGGATAGTCACCTATATGCAAATAATGGATCATTTGTTGAATCTAGTTTGCTAGTGTATCTGAAACAACTTATTCTTCATTGTTGAAAGTTGTTTTAGCTTGTTGTTCAACTAGTATGTTGTTGTCCTCATTACCAGCAAGCTGCTCACATAGGCCCTTGACTCTGACAAGTTTGGTAACCTTGATTTCAATTTCGTATTCCATAACTTTCGGGATCCAGCCTACTCTTTTATCATTAATATCTTTGCTAAGTAAGAAATCCTTAATAGTGGAATGAGCAACCATTAGCTGAATTTTATTATTTGAAAGCATATGTCTAAAATTTTTAAGGCTTCTGACTACAACTAATACATGTTTCTCAACAAATGAATACTTCGCTTCATAGTCATGCAAAACTTGGCTGAAAAATTCCACTGGTTACTCTAAGCCTTCCTCATTCTGTTGACATAGCATGGCAATGATGTTATCAACACTTCCAAATGCATACAAGATAAAATCTTTGTCAAAATTAGGATTGATAAGTGTTGGGGCTATTGCAAGTGCCTCTTTTATCTCTTAAAAACTATTCTTTCCTTCCTTGGTCTAGTGAAATGGAATGTTCTTTGTCAGCATGGTTGTAAGTGGCTGCAACAAAGCTGCAATGTTAGGAATGAATCTCCTAACAAAGTTAATCCTACCTAGAAATCTTTGCAGGCCTTTCTTATGGGCAGGTAGTGGTAAAGCTAGGATGACTGCAATTATTTCTGGGTCAATGGTGATTCTGTACTTCAAAATGATGTGACCCAGAAGCTTCCCCTCATGCACTACAATTGGGGTTTAATGATACCGGGCATACTCTTTGCATCTTTCAAAAATCTATCTAAGATGATCAAAGTGTCCATTAGCATTTCATGATAAAACAATGATATCATCTAGATAAAAAAGGACAAACTTGTTTATCAAACCCGGGAGAACCATATCCATCGCTCTTTGAAATGTTGCCCCTGCATTAGACATCAAAAGGGCATCTTTTTGTAAGCCATAGTACCCCACTTTGTGGTAAAGGTTGTTTTATATTGATCTTCCTCTTTAACCAAAATCTAGTTATATCCTAAGTAACCATCCAACAATAAGAACCTTTCTGAACTTGAAGCAACCTGCAATATCTGCTCCATTGAAGGTAGTATATAGTGATCTTTAAGTGAAGCTCAGTTTAGATCACGAAAATCAATGCACAACCTTATCTCTTCGTTCTTTTTCTTAACATGTACCAAATTTGAAACCAAAGAAGTGTGCTTGATTGGAAAAATAATACTACCTTCAATTAGCTTGTTCAATTTTGTCTTCATCAGGTTTTCTAACTTCGGATTCAGGGGCCTTTGCTTCCGTCTTACTAGTTTCACGTTGGATTCCAGCTCAATGGTATGTTGAGCTAACTCAGGTTTGAAACCCTTTAGATCTCCATATTCCCAAGTGAAAATGTCATTGAATTCTTGGCAAAGCAAGACAAAGGCTTGTTGTTCCTCCTTTGTACAATTTTTTCCAAGCTTGAGGAGCTTGTCTTTGAATATCTCAATTGGTTCGTAGTGCTCCTACTTCACCATGAGGCTGGATTTATCTTTTCTAACTTGATCGTCAGAGTTAAAGATAGATTCTAAGATTACCAAACCTTTTGGCAGCTTGTTAGACTTTAGTTGCATGATCTAATCACTATATTGCTGATCAAAATTTTGTTAGTTTCGAACAGAAAACTCTGCTTCTTCCATCAAAAAGTGGATTATCTACTCATCACTGTCAAAAATCTGCCAACTCACATTATTATCAAGTACCGATGGTCTAACAACTATTTTCACATATTGTTGCACCTCCACATTGTGGATTTCAGTTGAAATATCAAACTGTGATCCTAAGGCAGTTCAAGTTTATCAACTTGCTTGTTTTGATTTCTTGGTACTGATAGTAGATTAAATGCATCAAACTCCTCAATTAAGTCCCAAACCCGATGTTTATATAATTTCAGCAAATCATTCTTTGTTGAATTCAGATTTCTAACCTGATTTGCTATTAATTTAGAATCACCAAACACCTATAAGCACTTAATTTTTCTTTTTCTAGTCCTTTCTAAACCATTTATTAATGCTTCATACTTAGCAACATTATTAGAACAAATGAAAGCAAATATGAAAGCTGAGTAGTACCTGTATCCTTCTGGTGAAATCAACATAGCTCCTCCACCAACACCTACTTTTCTTCTTGAACCATCAAAATACAACTTCCATAGCTGATTCATCTACTGTTTTGGTCATTTTTTTACTTTTGACCAGATTTGGAATAGTTAAATCGGGCTCTTGAATCATGTAAACACCCAAACCTACTTCATCCATGAGACTAAATGGATCAACCTCATGATTCTTGGCTTCCCACTCATCTAAATTTATGTTGGGTATGCCCTCTATAAGTACAATGGGGTCGGGGGTCATGGTTTGATCCTCTTGATCATGGAAAACTAAGTTCTCATTTATGGGATTTGCAACATAAGGCTCAATATGGTCTTTAGCCCATGGCTCTAATTTAACAGTTACTTTGGTACCATACCTAGTCCTGAAAAACATGTGTGACCAGTTTGATGACAAATAACCTCCTAACTTTGTTGTAAACTCTCTGGAAAGGAAAATGGCAAAATAGGGAGGTAAGTCAATGACAAAGATGTCTCACGAAATTAAAAAGTTCGGACAAGCATATAGTGTGAGAGGAAGACTTTTAATCACTCTGATAGACTTTATGGTTGTACCATCTAGTTGGACTACCCCTTTTGACAAAGGTTCATAACTCAGTCCCAACATATCTACCAACTGTTTAGGCATAATGGAGCTACTTGCTCCTACATCTATCATGCAATTATGTACTATGCTATGACCAATAATCAAACTAACATAAAAGGGTGGCGACTTTACCTCTTGAGCTTCCTGTTCTTTCTTGCTTTCTAAATTGTTCGCGAGGAATCTTGGTTGGTTTTTAATAGACTCATCAGAAATGGATATCTTAGCTAGATCCTCTTGTAGGCTTTCTTTCTGCCTAGGAAGGTGTAAAGCATCCAACATAGTCATGGTAATAGTACCCTTCTTCATATGATCAACGATATTAAAAGAAGTACCACTAACCTTCTATTGCACTTTAGAAACAACTTCTTTCTGTACTAGAAATGGCTGAGGCTGAGTTCTCGGCTGTTCTTTAATAGGTTCACCTTGTTTTTGCTGCTCTTTAGTAGGGCCAGGTTGTCCTCTTGGTAAAATCTAGACATTCTGTGAAGAAGAGGGTTGTGGTTGATCCTTTTGAGTTGCTAGAATATGATTTTTCTGTTGAACATCATGTTGTTTACCCTTATCAGCCTGGTGTTTGTCTTTTTCTGTTGGCTTTTCATTGGAAACAACTTGTTGTATTAGGTTAATAGTTCTCCTTTTTGACCTTGTGTTGGCTACTATAGAGGTAGCCGACTGATTTTTCCCTTGGATCTGATTTACTCCACAAAACTCATTTCCTTGTCAATTCATCATGGCAACATCCAGATCATTTTGTTGCATTTGATCATTCTACTGATCATTACTTTCTTTTTTTGTATTTTCTATAGTAGAATAATTTCTCTGTACCATCCAAGCCTGATTAATTACTCTATTCATGCACGTGGCCTGATTAAGAGGCTGATTGCATGGATAACACCACACATAAATTGTGCTAAGTTGTTTTGCACAGGTACAAGATCTTTTGAAGGTTTGCAACATTCTGGTTGTATGGTGGCGTGGGATTGAAATTCCTTCGTTGTCCCTAATTATCTTCCTGGTAAGGTGGTCTGTTAGGTTGTAATGGTGCTTGGTAAGGCCTAAAATTCTGACCTTTTTTCCTTTTAAGACTCACCAAGTCATTACTAATTGTCTGTAATAACTTTGCCATCTCCTGCTAAGTACCGCTAAGCTCTTATAATTCTGATCGTGCTGGAAAAGCTATATTTTGAACAATTGGTTGATAGCCTAAGGCTAGATCAACTAGAAGTGGGGCAATGGGAGGTATATGAATGGGCATTGAAGGCTGGATATCTGGAAATATCAGCATAGGTGGCCTAGGTGCAATTTTACTAGCTTGTATAAGGTTGGTTTTAGCTCTAATAACAATGTCGTATGCTATTGGTAATGTTAATCCACCCATTGATTGTGTCATCACAATAATATCGCTATTTAACGATCTAAGATAATATAAAAAATCATGATGAGGTGTTGGCCTTACCATTGCTGGAATTCAGTTCCGAGTCTTTTGGAATCAAAAGTTGAAATTTGTCATATGTTCTTGTGGGGCTCTATTTATAGTCGCTATCTGTTCAACTAGAGATAGATGATCAGATTTATCTTGAAACTATTTGTTCAGCTTATCCCCCAAATCATCCCATGTAATGAAAGAATTGACCACTAAACCTTTGAACCATTGAAGTGCTTTACCTTTGAATGACACTGCTAGAAGTCTAATTGCAATGTTCTCTTTAGTTACATGATGAACAACATGCAACGAATCCATGTCTCTTATGTGCTCTATGGGTGTGGTTTGATCTTCACCCATGAAAAAGGGTAGGATTTTGAGTGTTGATACTAGAATATCATTGTGCTAAGCCAAGTTTAATGGGCTGCCCCCATTAAATAGTACAAACACATGAGCCCTAGCCATCAGAGTTACTGAGACTTTGAGATTAAGAGCTTGAAGTACTGGCATAGGACGTACTACTAGAAATATTTGCACAAAAGCTGTAACTGCTTGGATTAGGCTCCTTGAAGGTGAAATTGATGTTCTAAAACTAGGAGAAGCTAAATGAGATCTTGGTTGTCTCCTAGCTAGTTTGCCTCTTCTTCTAGGCAATGAAAGCAATATTTCTAGTCTAAAACTAGGAGATATTGATTGATTCCTAGAAGGCCAACCAGGTGTTCATTTTTCTATTCTTCCTCTTCTCTTTGGAGATGAAAGTTGTAAATATTTGAAAGGTGAATAACTTCTTCTCATCTGAATGCTTCTCATACGCTGTTTGCACTGATTTTCTTGTAAATCTTGAGTTGGGAGTCACCAGGTATATTTGTAACCTTCTGCAAGGCAAAAAACATAGTTGTGTATACCAAAACAACAGTTGTATCAATGAAATTCTTGCTTTGAAGTGAACTTTAGATTCCCACTAGGTGTGCCAAAAAATGTTATCACACGGATTTGCACCCGCATGCAAGGCTGGAAAGCTCTGCAATCTCGTGTAATATTGGACTAATTTCAGGTCATGGGTACCCTATTGTGAAACTAGACCTCCAGATTATAGGTTGGCTTCCTTTCGAAACTCCTAGAATCTAAAACTATGTGAGGAAAGGGAGAAGGATTTAACAATGAAACTAAATGAAATTTTGACTATATGTTACTTCTAAGAAATGATGCATTGGAAAAATTCTAATATGCAGACCTTTTCCATAACTAATATTCTCAAAAAATTTGTTGACACAACCCAATTTGAGCACTTTAAACACATTAATAATTCACTAAGAGGCTATGTTTGTTCTTTTCCTATTAATGAGAATTGAGTTCTCACAAAACAAGAGAAAGAATAAACTTTTAAGCACAATTAACGACCTGTGATAAACTACAATTATATATGCATTAATAAGCAAGACAAAAATTTGAAGGTCTCTTTTTAAAACACATCAAACTTGCATCAGATTGTTTAAGCAATGCAAAACACCATAAATTGTGAAAGATTCTTTGTTTTTGTTATATTATAAATGAAAGACTCTGCAAAATGACAAACTAAGGTAACCTGTAAACCTGTAAAAATTGTATTAATGTAAAAAGTTGAGTCACAAATCTTTGTCTCTCTGCAAAAGGTATGCCAGAAGAGATGAAAAATAAGAACTAACGGAAAAGAATAGATTTTTCCAATATATACAAAGGTAAGATAACTCCAATGGAAAAGAGGTGGAAGAAATAGTGAACTGAGAGTGTGAAATATCTCCTGAAACCTCTCTCATGAGCAAAAGAGAAAATGCATGAAAAAATGGTCCATCAATGCTATGAACTAAACTGGATACTTTAAAAACTCCAACTCATATAATGAATGAACAAAAGGCACTCGAAAATCACTTCAATCCGATTGAAGGTCAAAGAAAATCCAACTGAAGCTCTCCAAGGTGCATAAAAATGACCCCCAGTTCAACTGATTGCATGATCAGTTCACTAAAAATAGAACTACAACTCAAACCTCACTCAATAAGAACTGAAACTCTGAATTGTAACTGCAACTCCATAATGATTTCATATGCATGAAACTTGAGTTTGACTTTGAGTTGACCTTACTTGCAATTTCGCATGGATTTGAGAAAAGGTGATAGTATGATTAAATATTTAAGGATAATCAAAGTGATTACCTTAATATTTAATGTGTGATGCTTTCCTCTTTTATACATTATATATTAAATACTAAAGTAATAAATTATTACCCTTAATATTTAACGATATAATTACTTTTCAATGTTCATGCAAAGATACAAGTGACCACCTCACTTGTCCTCATGGGCTCCATGCAAAATATTATTAGGTTATTGACATTGAAGTCATAGACCATGGGAATTTTGAGTGAAATGATTATATTTTAAAACAAAAGTAAAAAATACCCATTACTCAAATTAGGGCATGTAAGTATTCTCAAACCCTAAAATCTCCTTAATTTTGCACTTTGCATTTTCTGAGAAGACTCTGTTGCGCCACCATGATGGTAGGGTTTGGACTGAAACGAAGCTTGACTCTCCTCTATACTTTGTTGTTTTTGAGTAATTTTCTTGAACTGGAGCTCTGAGATTGAAAACTTGTTGCACCGGTTGCCATGGAGATAGAGTTTAGGGGTGATCTTCTGGCATTTTTTGCTTGATTTTCATGGATCTTTAGCCATGGCTTCACCATATTTCTGATATATTCTATTTCTACATGGTATCAATACCTCTCTACTATGTTTCATGGCCAAAATCAAGGGCTTTCTGAAGCTTATTGTGGTATTTTTAAAGGCACCTCCTTTGTGGGAAATCGAAACTAATTTGGATGAGTATCTCCCGTGTCAAAAATCTAATTATTTCACTTTATTTCGAAAGCATCTCACTCCATTTTGAAAGCACTTTTAGGCTTTAAGCTGTGGCTTTTCTTACATTCTTTGATGCAATCTTCTTTATGATTTTTTTGTTGATATGTCTTTTCCATTGGAGCATTTGTGAGGCTAATCTTGCAAGCAATTAAGAGCATTTTACCATACAAAAAATTGGGTAGGTTTTCTTCACCATTCAAGCTCTAAATTTTCCTTCATGCATTTCTCTTTGAAACCCTTCAATTTTCTACAGTCGTGACTTCATGAGAAGATGAGAGAAATTTGATCATATCTGAGGGTTTTAGAAACCCTAGGTCGTGGCATCATTCTCTTGTTTTTTCCCGTGTAACTATTTTGTTCACTTGTAGAAGAATCTAAATCTTCTCTGGCAACTAGGGTTTCAGGTCTCGACCTTTACCAAATTTTTGATGTATTTTTCTTGCAGAAATGAAAGAGTTTTATGTGGCATGGCTACACCCTTGTGAATTTTTGGGTTATCTTCTCATTTTCCATTATGCTTGAACCTTATGATAAAATCTTTCTCATGCTTGGATATGAAAGGTTGAGAATTGAACCTATGCCACCATTGATGAGTAAAATTCTCATGATTCTTATCTGCACCACCTCCATTTTTAATACTCTCTTGGCTGACATAAGGGTCACTGTCTTGAAGACTTGACCGTGTATATATAAATATCTTTGTTTATTTCAAAAACTCATGATGCTTGTGACAAATCATTACATACTATCCATTTATTTACTTCATATAATCATGTCCTTCACTTCTCATATGTCAATAAATGCAGTTTTGACTATGATTTTCGGCCTTTCCATTGTAAAGGTTAATACTTGCACCCTTTTATCAAAACTATTCTCCTCACAATTCAATGTCTCCTATCATAGTGAGTTTCTACTTTTTTTGAAAGTGAACTATGACTTTGTCACCTCAAGCTCATGAGCTTGCCACTACTCTTTGTGACTATGAATAATTTTTTCTTTTAAGCTTTCAAGATATGACTATTTATCTCCAACAATATTCCTTTATTACTTGACAGTGCTCAATGCTATCAAATGCAAGTTTCAACATTAATACAAGCTTAATATGGCATTGCTCCTTTCTGAGGTATAGATGTCATGAACGAAGGTCTATTATTTGAATGCTCTATTTCTGCCCATTAAATCAACCTTCTTGATCAACTCATTGCTCCTATTCATGGCATGACAGTCCTATAGCATATGTTATCATGCATCCCTTGAGATTGCACTCCTTTCATTTGTGAATGTGATGTTTGCATTTATTCAATTTCATTCACTTATTCTCTTTGATTCATTTCTACTTGGAAAATATGATTGTACTATTATGTAGATGAATACTTTCAATGTTTTGAATGATAATCTATAAGAGATCATTTTATTAAATTTTTGTTCATTTCCATTACAATGTTGCCTTTCAAATATTCTCCTCTTGACTACCTGATGCATTTTCATTAGATTAACTATTTGATTTCATCATTTGTAATGTTCACTTGTAGCTTTCAAAATGTACACCTGTAGCTTTCCTTGAATGCATAAAGCCAAAAACCTCTGAACATAGATTGTATGAGAAGCATACAAAACTGGTGAAAAACAAAATCTATTTTTATGCACTTAATGCAACACAGTCCTTTAAAAGTTCATATGTAGTCAGATGGCTGCTTCTCATGGACTTTATAATGTCATATCTTTTCTATGATAGTATCAATTGCATCAATTAGTTTCATAAGTCCATGAACTAGCTTGATACTTGATGCTCTATTTTGATATGCATGAAGTAAGATTCCTTTATGTTCTCTATGGGCAATTAGCAGTAATAGATAATGATCATAAAATTGGCTCTCTTGACTTCTTGTTAATTCCTTTTGATGCCTTTATGTGAAAATGCCTTTATTACAGTCATAAAGACTGTCTGCTTGATGATGATGTTGAAGTTTAGTTTGTTTCTCTCGAGTCCCTTGTAGACAATGTATGTACTTTTAGGTTATGAGGAATAGTTTTAAGATTGAATGCTCTATTTTCCCTTTAATGTAAATGGTGCTCCATGTTCTCATGTAAATGCAAATGTTAGATAAAATGGAGTTGAAACTGAGCCATTGTATGCAATTGATTATGCTCCTTCAAACATGTCTTTTGATTGTTCCTTTTGAATGATGAGCAAAAGGATGTTTTGCTCAATTTGTTTCCATCATAATGAATTAAAGGTTGCTCTTATGAATCTTTCTTATGAAATCATTCCTATTTCATGATTGTTTTGAATATCTCATGACCCCTATATAATGATGTGAATGAGAGGGTGTCCTCCTGATATGTTGGGCTCAACCCTTGTGGGAGCACATTTTTCTCCACATATCTAATGAAAATTGATCACAAAAATAATGAGCCTACTCCTGCATAGTGAACAAACATGTTAGCAAAATAATTGAAGTTGAAAGCTTCCATTGAACTTATGCTCTTTGATCATCTAATTTTTGATGACTTAATCATCTGATGAATGCCTGATAGGATGTAGGTTACATTTCTATTGGTAATATAGGCATGAGGAAGGATGTGATTTATCATTTCTCTAACACCACCTTTCAACAATCTTGTAGGAAACCATACAGCTTGGAGCTAAAACAAACTGGAGGTACTGGAGACACAACATCTTGAAGACATCGAGTATAAATGATTCATCATTACAGACAATGATGAATCACTCCCTTTTTCATATTTGCATTATCTTCAGTTGTGTAGTTTACAACTTTATTTTGTATTCATTATTTGATTATGAAAATAAAATAAAGCTACTCCCATGGCTTGTGTGGGACTTTGTTTTTTACAATATGAATAAAACAACATTTCTATGCAAATTTATGATTTTTTATTTTACAACATTTGCACAATGATACTAGAAATTCAAAAGTAATTATCTTTTTTCAGCAATGAATACTTAGCATAAATTATTTTTGTACCTTTTAATGATGAATGAAATTCAACTCTACCTATTTTGAGTTGTAGCTAAAATAGGTAACATATACAACACAAACTCCTTAGGAAACAAATAATGTCTTCACTTTTTCAAGTATTGAATTATGGCATAGAATTCTTGATCATAAACTGAATATCTCCTTTCAGCATCATTCAATTTCTCACTAAAATAAGCTATTGGTCTCCCTTCCTGACTCAACACTACTCATACTGTATTTCCACTAGCATCATAATCAGCTTGAAATACCTTATGAAAATTAGGTAATTCTAGCACTAGTTTCTCTATCACCTTTTGCTTCAATAGTTCAAAAATTCTTTATAATTCAAATGCCCGCTTAAAATCCTTCTTATCTCCTCTCATTGTTACTATCATGGGTGTGAAAATGCTACTAAAACTCTTGATGAATTTTCGGTAGAAACTAGCCAGTCCATGAAATTATCTTACCTCTCCAATGTTCAGTGGTGTAGGCATTTAACAATTTCTCTAACCTTCTTAGGGTCCATCTTCAGTCCTTCAACAAAAATGACAAAACCCAAGTACACCAACTCTGTCTTCATAAAACTACACTTCTTGATGTTTATCAACAACTTCTCCTCCTTCAGTCTCTGCAATACTTGTTTGATGTGCCATAAATGTTCTTCTCTAGTCTTACTAAAAATTAGAATATCATCCAAATAGATAATAACAAACTTAACCAAGAATTGCTTTAGTAATTCGTTCATCAACCTCATGAAAGTGCTAGGTGCATTGGTCAATCCTAAAGGAATTACTAACCACTCATACAATCCTTTATTTGTCTTAAATGTAGTCTTGCATTCATATCCTTCTTTGATTTTGATTGATGATATCCACTCTTTAGATAAATATTTGTGAAATACTTTGCTCCACTCAAATAGTCCATAATGTCATCCATCCTTGGAAATAGAAACCTATACTTGGCTATGATCTTATTGTTAATTCTATACACATCCTCCACTCTCCATATTTCTTTGGTGTCAATACAATAGGTACTACACATGGACTCAATCTCTTTGATCAATCCTTTCTTCAAAAACTCTTGTATTTGTCTGTTCAATTCTACATTTTATGCAGGTGTCATCATATGTGCTACTTTATTAAGAAAAATTTCTCTAAGAATTAGATTTATATGATGAATGATGCTCCGGATTGGTGGTAAACTATCTAGTACATTCTCTAATATGATATCCTCTTACTGTGTCAACAATTTTGCTACTTCTATCTATGGTGGATCTTTATCCTCTGCAATAAAATTCTTGGTCTTTGAACCATTGCGCTTCCTTGGAATTAATGATAAACACATGTTCTCATGCCTCAATCCTTCCAAAAACTTTCTTCCATCTACCAAACATAGTCTGGTAGTACTACAAGATTCCTTTTTATCCTCTTCTCCCAAAGGTATCAATATAGTTCTTTTACCATTGGAATTCATAGTATAGGTATTCTTTCTTCCATCATGAATTGATTTCCTATCATATTTACATGGTAGTCCTAACAATAATTGGCATGCATCAATGGGAATAATATCACACAACACCTAATCATTATGATCCTATATGAAATTTCACCAAACACTGCTTACCAAGATCTATGCTCATCCTAAATCCATGTTATCTTATAGGGATTTGGATGTTTCAATCTCTTCAAATTTAACTTGGTTACCATCTCTTCAAAAAATAAATTATCAGTGCTACCATTATCAATAACTTTACATACCTTTCCTCCAGATTTATATCATGTCTCGAACAAACTATTTCTTTGCAGTGCTTCCTCAGTCACTTCTTCATGCATCAAATCTCTCCTCATCACCAATGACTCACCTTTCTCTAGTTTCCCAAATAAATTAGGGGATCCAATAGGTTCTTCATCCACATAATCTATTCTTCCAATATTCTCAATTCTCTTTCTGGTACTTCCTTGATGACATTCAAATTCTTTGTCCTTCGCCCCCACACTTGAAACATGTTCATTTGAATGGTCTCTTCTCAGACCTTCCTTATCTCCTATATCCATCATCATGGTAGGAATTATGACCTCCTCTATCACTATGATAGAAAATTTTGTCCTCTCCTCTATGGTATGAATTATTGTCCTTCTCTTCATTGCGGTAGGGTTTCCCATCCTTGTTTTTCTTTACAAATGGTCTTCTCTCTCTGGATTGTGATCCACTCCTCTGGAATCTTCCTCTTGTGCTTCTTTGTCTTTGTTCAAACTTCTTATTCAAATTTTCCTCTACCTTCAATGCAAATTGGTATGCTTATTCAACTGTTGTAATCTTCACCAAGCTCAATTATTCTTGGATGTTTGTTCTCTGTCCATTGATGTACCACACAACCTTCTTCTTTCTTGCTTCACTATATCTAGCTTTGATGATTGTTTTGTAGAATTATTCAGTATACTCTTTCACATATCTCTCTTTTTGCCTTAGATTTTGTAATATTTTCAATAGTTTGAGCTCATAATCAGTTGGTATGAATTGATTCTTCAGCTTTGTCACCATTCTATCCCATTTTGTGATTTTCTCCTTTCCTTTTCTATTCCAATCCAATTGAACCTCTTTCCACCATATAGAAGCATGTCCTTTCAACTTAGTTTTCACAAATATCACTCTTTCCAAATATTCAACTTCTTCATATTCAAAGTATTCCTCCAAATAATTGATCAAATCAATCAATTCCTCAGGGTTTAAATTTCCTGCATAATTTTAAATTTCAATTCTAGGTCTCTTACCAATCTTGGATATAAATTTCAACATATTTACCTAATATGAATCTTATTCTTCTTTTAGGTTTTCTTCATTTTGATTTGCAACATGATCTAACTCATCATCACTTTCACCCTTATATATATGGTTTAGACCTCTTCTTCTATCTTCTTATACAAAATCTAATCAAACTCTCAAGACTCTCATCATCTCCAAAATTTTATCCATTATTCTATTGGAATTAACCATAACAAGAACTCTTCTTGGTAGCATTTCTCCCCTTGGGTTCGGTGCAACTACCTCAATTCAATGATCTAGCTACAAGGTCTCAACTTCCTCATAGTTGGCACTTGATTAAAAACACTTGCAGTCTTCCTCAGGTCAGCGATTTGTTCACCACAAGGAATGTCTTCTCAAGATTCACAAACTGACTCTGATACTACTTGGCGTAGTCACAAATGAAGGGCCCAAAAAGGATAGTCCAACCATGCTTGACTTAGAGTCAACATAGAAGAAATAACATAAGAAAATACTTAGAAAACATGAATTATCATTGATTCAACAAATTCTAGTGTTACATGCATCATATGCCTCATGTGTAGAATAACTAGGGCTCATAGGCATGTTGCAAGGGCATTACAAATATTAGAATTGTCACAAGGCCTTATTCCAACCTTTCGATCTATTTTCAAACTAATTCTTTTGAGAACCTATGAAATAATGATTAATTTCCTTCCAAAGGATTACAAATAATCTTAAATTAATACAAATCTCAAGCTCCAATTATGATTTTTGTTGGCCTTAAGGGTTTACAAACCCCAATATATGATCAAGCATGTAGGTTGACCTCAAATATGAAAAGATAACCCATCATTAAATGAAATGAATTATGGATCTCCAAGAAGGTTCCCCCTAGACCTATAAGCCTTGAATGACGTTCCATCAAGCTCAACACACTCTAGAAAAGCTCTGCACAACAAAATTGGACCAAGTCGGCCCTAAATTATCTTACTAAGAATGACCTAAAATTTGGATATGTTGTACATGACCTCATGTAGAATAAATATCTTGCTCTGCAAGCTGAGAAATGATACAACAAAAAAATGTGGAAGAAACTACTAAGATAACTACAAACTAAATTGAAAGAAAATGAATGTTTTTGTTTGATACATGATTGCTTTACAACCACTTGGATGCTCCTACATCACTAGGTTTTCACTTTATTAAATATTTCCCCAATCTTAAATTATTATCTCATATCTCTCACACATTAAATAATATTCCAATGTAACAATACTAACTTACAAGTGGTCCCCAAATAATTACCTAGTGCGATTAACCACACCTCCTTGGTGCATCACAACTTAATAATTATTTAATTACAACATTATGATAAATCAAATTATGCCATGGTGTACAAAACCATATCCCAAAATTTTCCCACTTTTTGTATACATATTGCATAAGGGATCAATAAATTAAATACATCATCATAAACATACATGAAACTACATAAATCTCCAACATGCTCTTGTGCTCCATCAAGATACCTGCAATAAAACAAAAGTGACCCCCATCTCAAGCAAGAACTCTCATCCTCCAACATGCCACCTATGGAAGAAAAGGAACATGTGAAGGTGAAGATGCACCAATCCAAGAACACAATCATCAAATCCAAGTGATAACAGAGGCTCCAACCAAGCTATTATCAAAGGTGAAAAACCCACATGATTGGGAATAGCATCCACAAAACATGCTAATACATCCAAACATCCATACATACTAGGTATTAATAACATCAGTAAACTCATGCCGACAACATATGCAACCCATAAATCACAATTAAAAACTCCTTGTATCAAACCTGTCAATGAAGAACTTACATATCCAAGAACTCTCATTGCATGGGTAATGCCAAAGCATATCAATTCTACCAATCAAAACAATATCAAGGTGTGATAAATGATCAATAATAAAGTACCAAGAATAATCAAAATTATCTACACATGCAACACCAACAACTATACTCTCTCACAACATGTGTCACCACAATCCTCGCAAATCATATGAACATGAACCTCCAAGAAGGAACAATAGAATGAAGAGAGAAAACTTTTAAATCATAACATGTCCTTATACCACCACCTCAAAGTGCAATGATGTGTCAAGTATGATCTCCTTAAAACACTAAATGAAAAGCCTCAACAACACCTAAACCATTCAATCTCTTAGATTGAACAAACATATAAATCATGTAATAATGACAACATGGATGTAAGCCTCTCTGATCAAGAAGATCAAACTCAAAGTAACCATTCCCAAATCAGGAAATCAGCCCAATAACCATCTCCTAAACTCCTCATCATTGAATGATAACATAAACTCAAATGCACATGGAGATAGCCATGCTAAACATATCTCAAAATGAATAATCCATAACCAAATATCCATAGCTCAAGATCCATATTTATGAAAGATAAAGTAATATAAAATCATGCTAAATAATCCTCAAATGAATCTCCCAAAATCAATCACCATGACTCAACTCATTGGCATGAGAAATAAACACATGAAACATAAAAACATCATAAATAGGATGGGAAATACCTATTAGATGATAAACCATTGAGTAGACCAAGAGTGGGGAATGAGAATTCTCCTCTAGGATAACCAAGTCATCATGACTCACTCCAAGAACAATCTCCTCTATAGGCTCATCATGAACTCACTTCCATATCCAGGTGAAGGCTCCTCGGTCTTCCTGTTAAAACCTCCAAAGATTAGTCATCTCAAGAAAATTTCTCTAATCATAAGAGAAATCTAGCCTTACCTAAGTCTCCAAGTATTCATGCTAAGCTCCAAATTCAACATTGCAATATCATGAATTTCCCAGGAAAATGACCAATGTACTCAATACCAAGAGAACCAGAAAGATCAATGTCAAAGCTCCAATCATAGAATCAATAACCCAACCATGACATCATGATCTAACCATATCCTCATAGGAAATCACATGCAACAATGCATAAAATCCTAGTCTTAAGAGAACATGTACCATACCAAAATATAATCTATAATCAATAATACATCATGACATAATACCAATCACACTCTAAACCAAGAAACAACATCTCCAATCACATGAAGATAACCATCTCCCAATAGTGAACCTGTAAATGTGAAATGACTCTTCTGTAGCAACAGGATCTAGGAGCTCCTCCAAGACATCAACAAACACTAAAGAAGATCATCCATCACTAAAGATGAATCATGCAACTACCAACAACTCCCACTGAACCATGATACCGAGCTACACATGGCATCATGAAAACCATCTCCTCCATGAAGATCATCTAGGTCCACACAAACAATTGAAATTCCAGTCACATGAAGTAGAACCAATATCTCCAAGCCAAGAAAATACAACTGCCATCAAACCATTAGGAATCAATCCTACACCGCCAAGTTATCATTTTCAAAAATCTCCCATTGAAAAGTAACCAATGAAATACAACAAGCTATCATGCCATCATGATAAAAAACATTCTACAAGTCCCAATCACTGACTAATCATGTACTCTAATCATCCATCCTCTCATCTCAAAGCAACATACCAATGCACAAATGACCACAAACAACGCCAACTAACAAAGTTTGCATTAACACTGTATCAATCTCATGGATATAGACAATCCACACCAAGTCATCCCACTGCAATAAAATGGGTAGCTAATCCACAACATGCATAACTCATAGATACCAAACAATGAATCATGCAAAATAATCATCACATTAGTAACCTACAAACTAAGATATCAAAGAAGATAATCATGTAGACAACAAGACTCAAACACCAAATCAATCTTAGATCTGATTTGCCAAACATGCCCACAAATTAGTAACCATAGTCAATGAACCATACAAGCATCAAGGAGATAAAAAAACCTCCTAACACCAAATTGAATCACCACCAAACAACCAACATACATGATCATGTCATGCCAATGCTCAAATGTACTTGCATATCCATGACACCATAATCATATCCAATGTTGTACCTACACTCAACTATCACCCACATGAGACTCTAAGTCTCCACTCGTGTGAAGCCATGTCCTCAAAATCGAAGACATGTGTACCTATCACCATCAAAGTCCAACTCTTAAAAACACTTGTAAACCTATACCAGGAAGCACCAAACTAATAATCAACTATATCATCAGAAATATCATATAAAAACATGTACTCCCTCAAGGTTTCATCTCTTGATTCATTTGGATGCTCATGCAATCACACCTAAAATATCAAGCACCTATAAGTGATCAAACAAGTACAATCCATTTCTTGCACCACAAACTAAAAATATGACTAATACATTGTGTAGTACACTGTACATGCTCTCCAATGCTTATTTGAAATAAAAAAATCGATTATGTATGCAAAATTTATGACCAAAATTGTGAAATGAAGAACATCTAGCTTTCAAGCTCCAAAAACTAACCAAAATAGGAAAATAATGGAACCAAACCTATACCATTGCATAGTGCTTATAACCACTTTTCCAATGAGTATAAGAAGTCAAAAACTCGATATCCTGGGTGAAAGTTATTCCTATTTGAAAAAAATTCTCCAATCTACCTTATAGAACAAAGTTAGTGGCTACAAGGTGGCAAGCTGATAGTCTGCTAGGTGGTGTGCCAGTAGCCCAGCTCGGCGACATTGCCACAAATTATATTATGCAATTGTGTACAACACCATATCCCAACACATCTAGGGTTTCTTTTTCCTTTTATAAGAATTAATTATTGTATCATTCATAATCATTCATGCTTTTTTCAATCAATAGTCTCGTAGCCTTTGTAACTTTTCTTTTTTCTCTCTTTTTGTGACAAGTGTTCGATTGTAAGTGGTCCTTGGAAGATGTAAGGTTGATGAATCAACTCAAACATATTATAAATTCACCTATGAGAATAATTACTATGGATAAGTTATCTTAGTGAGAGGATTCCATGGACCTTGTCTTGTACTTGATTCATTTTATGCTTATTGTTTATTTCATTGCAAAGTCCAATATCAAATGGGTGATTATTAATATTTCAATGAAATTAGCCTTGCAAATTCTATGTACTAATGTCAAATCTCCAAAGATCATAGAATGGATAATTGGATGCCTATGATGGTTGATAGATATTATTATTTTTCTTGTAACTTGGAATATTAATTATAGTGGTATTTAGAGGGATGTTACTTATGACATTGGTGGTGAGAAAGTATCTTGACTTTATTTATACCACTTTCTTATTCCTTAGTGCTAGGTGGGAGAGTAGAGAATCTTGTGCTAATAAGAAAGGCATGTGCATTGTAATGGTTTGCAAACAAATTTCTATAATTAGGAAAGTGTGTTCACTCTTCACATGGTTCAAAGATGTTGTCATTATTGGTTATTATTCATGGTGTATTAAATAATCTAGTCAAGGGGCATTAGGTTTTTTCCATGGCATGGATTTTGTTAGTTTTGGTTTTGTAAAACCTTTTAGGGTTTTTCCTCTCCCATTATCTATAATTTGGATGTGTTGGATAGTGTTTCATGGGTTTATGGTGGGTGAGAATTTTTATGCTACTAAGATGCTAATAGATTTAAGGTAGAAGTTAAATGTATTGGTGTAAGATTTTTATTGGATTGATTAGACTTGTTCTCTCTTTGATTGTGGAGTTTTTTTTTCCCCAAAAGTGTATCTCAATATACATTCAATGTTATGTATTTATGTTTATGAGCTTTTCAGTTTATTATTATTGTTTTTTATGCTTATTCATGTTCTATTTTAAATTTGTCGTGAATCAAATGTACCTTAAATCGAGTTAATCAAAATTATTTATGATTATACTATCACTACTATTGTTCATTGGTTTTCTCAAGAAAAATGACTATAATATAGTATGATGAATGCATTTTAGCAGTTAATGCGTACATTGGTTGTGATATAGTATAATGACTATGCATTGTGACTAAAGTATCACATGGTGATTATGCTATACATGGTGATTGTATTAATGATCAATACTAACAATAGGTGTATTATTTAGATGGTAAAATGTATGGTGTATATGGTGCAATGTATGACATTACCCCCTTGAATTAGAGCAAGGTATATTGAACTTGATTTATAATATGTTATCGAAGGTGATTATTTTCTAATGTAATGTCTATTATGATAATGCGTTTTCACTATGGCAATAGGGTACTATTATACAATGTTGGATATCTTAGCAATGGCAATACTATTAAACATTGAATTTTTGTTTATAATTTTATATATTTTTTGAGTTTAAGTTAGTCTTGAGGTATTTCCTCTATCTAATACAAAGATAATCTTCTAGCAATGAACTATGATTGAGACTTGGCAAGTTGAAATGTCTTGACTATCAATGTGAGTTCAATTATGATATCTTTTGTCTCTCAATTGTAACACGTGTTGATTAATGGGTATCAAATGTGTTTAGTGAATTATCGTGGAGAGTTAATTGTTAGTTATGTGAAATCCTAGTTACTTATCTACAAAGTGACTAAATTTTTTTTGTGAATAATTTAAAATTTTATTTTTCCTTAATAATTTCTTACAAAGTAAAGTATACGTGGAAACAAATTTGTTAGAAATATGGTGTTTGTGTTATGATCATGATGTAAACAGTTACAAACATGATGAAGAGTGAAAGGTTTAATTTTTACAATTAAGGATTATATTTGTGGTTCATGATAATAATGATTTAGTTGCTACAATATAATAGCATGAAAAATAACTAGATAAATCTATAAGAGAAGTTCTTATCTCTATAATCTTCTTTCTAGTTATACCATGAAATGATACCAATTAGAGTTGACTAGACGCTCAATCTTTTATCTATGTTGGCATGTAATGCATTAATATGTTCAATATATGTGGCTATGAAGCAAGGATTTATGAGGAAATCCTATAAATTAGGAAGGATGATTACTTCAAAGCAAACTTAGCAACATTGGAACGTTAAGCCTAATAAGACTTAAACACCAAATCTAATCATATGTAAATATAAATCATAGTGATATTGACCTAGTCAGAATAACACAGGAAAAAGGGGTATAGAGGTTAAATCTTTCTAATTATAGAAGCATGGTGAGAATTAGAGCATGAAGTGATGTGATGGGATTTTAACTTATTAAGTCTTGATAAAGAGAAAAATAACCAAGAATTTGACATGAAATCATGACATGGCTTCATGCAACTAGAATTCAACATTGATCAAGTAACACTTGATACAATGAAAAATAATTTTTCAATATTTGGCATATGACACGTCTTCATATAATAATATTCTAATTCAATCAAGTAACACTTATACAAATAGATGGAATTGAAACATTAGGAGTCAAAGTGTTAATGAGGTTTAGAATCAATCAACACTTGATGCAATAAATTGAACATATGTATATTAGGAAGGCATGTCACATAAATTACTTTTACTAGTGCTTCATACTTATCAAGTGACACTTGATTTATGCATTTTTGGTGTACCTAGTCAAGAAACACTTGACACAATGCAAGGTTCTATGATGAGCTAAGTTATGCATTGAAAATAGGTTAGTCAAGTAGCATTTTACACATGTACGAGTTCCATTTGATCAAGTGACATTTGATAAATGTGTAAGCATAAATGGAATGAGTTAGTCAACTAAACTAAAGAATCAAGAGTGTGTTGAATTTCATTAATCAAGGTTAGTCTTGACAAAGTTCAAGGATATGTAAAAGCCTCCAAGAAAGTGAAATTTGGTTAATTTTTCATTCTATGGATGCATATGCTTATCTCTAGAGATTATTAGAGGTGAACTTGATTAACATGGCGCATGTGCTTTAACCATAAGTTCTTCTTACTTTAAGAATAAATGAAGGATTTTTTTGGGGGCTATTATAGGTCACTATGACACCCATTACATTGCATGCCACACACATCAACTCACAAGCTTATTTATTTAATGTTTATTGTAGCCACATCATCATCACTTGCATTTATTATTGCTTGCCATCTTCTTACACTTTTTATAATCAATTAATAAGGCTTATCATAAGGAGAATAACCATGTTTAACAAGATCCAAAAGGTGTTTTTCAATACCATTGGTCTTTTACTATAGGTCCAAGTATCAAGGTAAATTTATGTTTGTAGGTTTAGGAGATCTATGGTTCAGAGGTTCATTTATGTGTACAAGTTCATTTCTTCATGCGTGAACTTGATTAAGATCATTTTTTGATGTTGATTTAATCCTCACCAAAGTCTAAGAATGACCTAATTCAAAAAAAAATCAAAATTAAACAATTATAACTTATTGTTTAAAAGATATTAGAAAAAAGTAAACATTTATCTATTGACTGCAAAAATTTACTAATTACTTTCACTCATTTATATTTTTAATTTTCTAAATTCTATCACATAATCTATTAAAACTCTAAAATTATTAATTAAACTACATTGCTTGTTAGCTGATAGGCTACTTATAGTGTGAGATTTGAGCCTGAAACAAGTCTCATGCCTGATGAGTCATCAAAAAACAAGTTTTAGCTATCGTTTAATGATAAACCAACTGCCATTTAATAGTAAAAGCATCCAAAATATCAGGTGAAAACCTCCAAAATCTCACTTGTCACATAAAAGCTAGATAAATATTGATTTTCCAATTGGATGGAAATATTTTATTTCCATTTGCAATGTTTTTTGTCAATTTGATGGACACTTTCTTTTTCATTTGCATTGCTTTATGTTTTAAATCTATATGCAAATATTTTAAAATCCAATAATGCTTAACTTCTTTAAGGAAAAAATCTAGATTTGTCTTTTATTTCATTCCATTATTTAACACTTATTATTAATTATTTAATCTAACCACATACAACTAGAATTAGCACATGACATCCATGTGCATCCATGTACAAACACATACTCTCTAACATATTAACATACATATAATTTTCTATCGATGTAATCCTTGAACCTTCTTTAGATACAAGCGCTATTCTAAAACCTAATTAAGAGAAGGTTATATTTCTTTACAGGGTTTAAATGGATTGATAAGAGTAGCACTTCAATAATTAATATTCTTAAAGTTTTAAAAATTAATACCATTTTTCTTTCCACTTGAAAACGAATAAAGAATGGAATTGTAAGATAAAACGACACTGCTCATTACAGGTTTACATGGACTATCAATTTGTACAGCAGAGTTTCGTCGAGATGGTTCTCTTGACAAAACCCACTTGCAATCATTATCATTCACAGAACGCTTCAATTATAATCAAATGGCAATGCCAATGCAATTCACCGCTAATATCACAGCCTTATGCAGAGATGGTGGGTTGAAGGAAGCGCTTCACATTCTTCTTACCACACACAATCCACCTGTAAACTCGTCTACTTATCTTCAACTACTGCAGACCTGCAGTTCCAAGAAAACCCTTTCAGAGTGTAAGCAAATCCACTCTCACATCAAAGAGAGGGAATTTGAATTTGCAACGCACAAAATTTTACAGAACACCCTTATACGCGTGTATGATAAATGCGGTAGTTTAGTTGCTGTTCGCCAAGTGTTTGACCAAATGACTGAACGAGATGTCTTCTCATGGAATGCCATCATTGCAGCCTACAGAAGACACAGGTGTTCTCATGAGGCATTGACAGTGTTCCACGAAATGCAGCAAACAAGTATCCAACCCGATCAATTCACTTTTGCAACCATACTCCCAACGTGTGCCAAAATAAGAGATTTGGAACTGGGTATGGGAATCCATCAAAGCATAATAGAAAGCGGTTTTTTGTCAGATGCTGTAGTTGCAAGTGCCCTAGTAGACATGTACGTAAAATGTGGAAGCATATACAAGGCATGCCAGCTGTTTGATAGAATGCATCAAAGAGATGTGGTTTCGTGGACTACAATGATCGGAGGATATGCACAAAATGGCTTCATTGAGAAGGCCTTGGAAACTTATAGGCAAATGCAATTGGCAAGCATAAAGCCAAATTCCACAACCTTTGCTAGCATCCTCCCAGTTTGTGCCAAAATGGGAGCATTAGATCAGGGTATCGACATCCATCAAAGCATAATGGAGATGGGTTTGTTGTCAAACGTTATAGTTGCAAATAGCCTGATAGATATGTATTCAAAATGTGGAAGGATGCACAAGGCACGTGAACTGTTTGACAATATGCCTCAAAGAGATGTGGTGTCATGGACTACAATGATTACAGGATATGCACAAAATGGGTTATTTGATAAGGCATTAGAAATTTTCAAGCAAATGCAATTGGCAGGTGTCAAGCCAAACTCCACAACCTTTACCAGCATCCTCCCAGCCTGTGCTCAACTGGGAGCTTTAGAACATGGTACGGATATTCATCAAAGCATAATGGAAAGCGGACTTTTGTCAGATGTTGTAGTTGTAAATGCCCTAATAGATATGTATGGAAAGTGTCAGGCAATACACAAGGCACGTAAACTGTTTGATATAATGCCTGAAAAAAATGTGGTCACATGGAATTCAATGATTGCAGTATATGCACAAAATGGTGTTCTTGACGAGGCTTTAAGGCTTTTTTATGAGAGTCCCCAAAAAAATATAGTCTCGTGGAATACGGTGATTGCTATATATGCACAAAATGGTTTAGTTGCAAAGGCCTTGGAAGCTTTTAAGCAAATGCAATCGGCAGGTGTAAAGCCAGTCTCCACAACCTTTGCCAGCATACTCCAAGCCTGTGCAAAAATGGGAGCTTTAGAACAGGGTAGGGACATCCATCGTATCATAACAGAAAGAGGATTTTTGTACGACGTGGTAGTTGCAAATACCCTTGTAGATATGTATGCAAAATGTGGAAGCATGCACAAGGCATGCGAACTGTTTGATAAAATACTTAAAAAGAACATGGTTTCATGGACTGCAATAATTGCAGGATATACACATAATGGGTTTTTCGAGAAGGCCTTGGAGACTTTTAGGCAAATGCAATTGGAAGGCGTAAAGCCAGACTCAACAACCTTTGCCAGCATCCTCCCTGCCTGTGCCAAAATGGGAGCTTTAGAACAGGGGATGAATGTCCATAAAAGCGTAATTATATATGGATTATTTCAAAATATTGTTGTTGCAAGTGCCCTAGTAGACATGTATGCCAAATGTGGAAGCATAAACAAGGCTTGCAAGCTGTTTGACAAAATAGTTCAACGAGATGTTGTCTTGTGGACTGCGATGATCACAGGATATGCACAAAATGGGCTTATTGAAAAGGCATTGGAAGCTTTTAAACAAATGGAACTGGCAGGTGTAAAGCCAAATTCCAAAACATTTGCCAGCATCCTCCAAGCCTGTACAAAATTGGGAACTTTAGAACAGGGTATAAACATCCATCGAAGTGTAACGGAAAGGGGACTTTTGTCAGATGTTGTGATTACAAACGCCCTTGTAGATATGTATGCAAAATGTGGAAGCATGCACAAGGCACGTAAACTGTTTGAAAACATGCCTCAAAGAAATGTGGTCTCATGGAATGCGATGATTTCGGGATATGCACAAAATGGATTTGTTGAACAGGCTGTCGAGACTTATAAGCATATGCAATTGGCAGGTGTAAAGCCAGTCTCCACAACCTTTGTCAGCATCCTCCAAGCATGCGTCAAAATGGAAGCTTTAGAACATGGTATGGATATCCATGAGATCATAATGGAAAAGGGACTTTTTTCAGATGTTGTAGTTGCAAACGCCTTGGTAGATATGTATGCAAAATGTGGAAGTATACACAAAGCACAGGAGCTGTTTGACTTGATACCTCAAAAGAATGTGGTTTCATGGACTGCAATGATTGCAGGATATGCACAAAATGGTGTCCTTGGTGAGGCTTTAAGACTTTTCAAAGAAATACCCATTAAAAATGTGGTCTCATGGACTGCAATGATTTCAGGATATGCACAAAATGGGTTTCTTGAAAAGGCCTTGGAAAATTTTAAGCAAATGAAAATGGCAGGTGTAAAGCCAGACTCAAAAACCTTTGCCAGCATTCTCCCAGCCTGTGCCAAAATGGGAAATTTAGAACAGGGCATGAACATCCACCAAAGCATAATTGAATATGGTTTTTTGTCAGATGTCGTAGTTGTGAATGCCATGATAGACATGTATGCAAAATGTGGAAGCATACACAAGGCACGTGAACTGTTTGACAACATGCCTCAAAGAGATGTGGTCTCATGGAATGTATTAATTGCTGGATATGTACAAAATGGTTTTGTAGAACAGGCCGTGAAAGCTTACAAGCAAATGCAATTGCAAAGAGTAAAGCCCGATTCCACAAGCTTTGCTAGCATCCTCCCAGCCTGTGCCAAACTGCAAACTTTAGAACAGGGCATGGAAATCCATCGAAGCATGATTGAAAGCGGATTTTTGTCAAATGTAGTTGCAAGTGCCCTGCTAGACATGTATGCCAAATGTGGAAGTATCCACAAAGCACGTGTACTGTTTGACAAAATACCTCAAAGAGATGTTGTCTCATGGACTGGAATGATTTTGGGATATTCGCAAAATGGGTTTGTTGAGAAGGCCTTGGAAACTTTTAACCAAATGCAATTGGCAGGTGCAAGGCCTAACTGCACAACCTTTGCCAGCATTCTCCCAGCCTGTGCCAAAATGGGAGCTTTGGAGCAGGGGATGGACATCCATCAAAACATAATTGAAGGTGGATTTTTGTCTAATGTTGTAGTTGCAAGTGCTTTGGTAGACATGTATTCAAAATGTGGAAGCATACAAAAAGCACGTAAGCTTTTTGACAAAATGCCTCAAAGAAATATTATATCATGGAATGCTATGATTGCAGGATATGCCCAAAATGGTTTTTGCAAGGATTCTTTCAAGCTCTTTGAATTAATGAAGCACTCTGAAACACACCCTGATCATGTAAGCTTTGCTTGTGTTCTACTAGCATGCAGCCATACAGGTTTAGTGGATGAGGGTTGTAAATACTTTAGCCTCATGAATGATTCTTATTGCATTACACCTACAGTTGATCATTATGCATGCATGATTGACCTTCTTGGTCGTGCTGGCTATCTTGAGGAAACTCTAAAATTTATTATCAAAATGCCAATTAAACCTGTGATGGTTGTGTGGATGTGTTTTCTTGGTGCCTGTAGAACACATAAAAATGTAGGGTTAGGAGTATTTACAGCGAATCTTCTTTTTGAGCTGGATCCTAAAAATGCTGCAACTTATGTTCTTCTGTCAAACATCTATGCAGAAGAGGGCAGAAGGGACGAGGTTCAAATGGTAAGAAGATTGATGAAAGATAATGAAATTAAAAAAATCCCTGGATGTAGTTGGATTGAAGGCCATAAAATGGTACATGCTTTCTGTGTAGGAGACAGATCACATCCGCAGACACGGGAGATCTATGCAAAGTTGGAGGAATTGTCTTGGGAGATGAAGGCAGCAGGGTATTTTGCAGATTCAAGACATGTACTAAATGATGTGGAGGGGGAGGAAAAAGAATTATTTCTCTGCCACCATAGTGAGAAGTTGGCAATTGCATTTGGATTATTAAACACCCCCCCTGGAACAACTATTAGAGTCATCAAGAACCTTCGAGTATGCATTGATTGCCACACTGCAACTAAGTTTATCTCAAAAATTGCTGCAAGACAAATAGTTGTGAGAGATGCGAA
This sequence comes from Sequoiadendron giganteum, assembly GCA_007115665.2. Taxonomy (NCBI): domain Eukaryota; kingdom Viridiplantae; phylum Streptophyta; class Pinopsida; order Cupressales; family Cupressaceae; genus Sequoiadendron; species Sequoiadendron giganteum. The sequence continues at coordinate 474,445,868 of CM021103.1, read as the reverse complement.
CCGGTTCCATCATTTCAAGCAAGGAGAATGTTCTTGTGGAGATTATTGGTGATGCTAAATGAAGCAATCTGTAAAATTAGTTTTGCACTATATAAAGGTGCACTCTGCCATACCTGCAGTGATTAAGAGGTACCCAATTTTATTCTAAGAAGTGTTCTTTCCTGAGCGTTTGGACTTTGGAGAATTATAGTATACTGTTATCATAAAATCAGCTGTATGGTATGCAATGCGTCATTGCCTATATATATTGATGGAGTGTTTGTTAAATCCCTGTTTCCTGACACCTCCATTTTATTTTTCCATGGAGGTGTCATGACTTTGACCTGTTTTCAGGTAACCTGCACATTTCTGGAATGAAAATCTGGAGGAAGTGGAAATTGGGAAAAATGCAAAAGAGAGGAATCCATGAAGGAGATAGAAAGATGCTTGTCCAACATGAATTGTGAGAGGGGCTTCAAATCAATCCATGCAAAATTGGAAGAATTATCTTGGGAGATGAAAGCGGCAGGGTATTTTCCAGATTCAAGACATGCATTGAATGACATGGAGGAAGGGGGACAAGAATTATTCCGCTACCACCATAGCTAGAAGCTGGCAACTGCATTTTGATTACGTAGCCATTGCAATTTCTCCAAAGCCATAAGTCGCAGAAACTATCTGATTGATTCTTCAAAAATTGAACAAATTTCGTACCAACAATTGCTTACAAAGATCAGACATGTTGTAGTTAGTCTATATACAGATTGGGTATAAGGCAAGGAGATGTGGTCTGCATACTTTCTTCGAATTCAATTCACTTTCCTGTAATATTCATTGCAATCCTGCCATCTTTCCTGTAATATTGCTTGTAATCTGGTCATTCGAAGCAGTGGCCACCATCACCAATCCTCTCAACACTGCAGCTGAAACAATCAAGTAGGTAATCGGCAGCATCTTATTTTATAAATTTTAAAAGAATTGTTGAGAAAATATATTGCAGGTGTAGAGTTTGAATTTACTAATTTAATTAATTTAAGCATGCAAAAAGAAACTATAGCTCATAATTCAAGTATTGTTCCAAGGAAATGAATAAAATGTGAACATTCAATTTCATCACAATTTTTGAATCTAATGTTTACCAGTAGGCTAGACAGAGTCAAATAAATTTAAAATGGTCTCCTTTCATTCAGACTTCATGCCCTTTTCTCCTTTTCTTCTAACTTTCAATGGTCATATCTTGGAAGGTACTGCAGGAGCTAATAAAGTTGTTGGGGTCTTTTACAGGGCCAATGAATATGGTCCACAAAATCCAAACTTCCTTGGTTGTGTGGATAATTCTTTGGGTAAAGTGTAAATGTAATCAAACCTTTTACAAAGAGGATCCTAATACCTAAGGAAAACTAAGTTCAGAAATTCTGTGTAATATAATTCTAAGTCAAAAGTGTATTTTCCAGAATTCTTACTCAATATACGATTTCCAGATTTCTGTTTATAGGCGAATGTACTGAATGCAGAACATTAATTGATTTCAATGGTGCATTCACTGTTTTGGATTCCTATTTGTATGTAGATAGCCAAGCCTCAAGGGATGCGCCCGTTGTCTCCACTCAAAGGGCGTGTCCCTTTGGGCGTGCGGACCTTCTCTACAGCCGGTTGTTAGTTAGTTTGACTAACTTAACATATCTATCCCCTCACACATGGCGGATATCGCTCCTAGGAATTCCGATTTGATTTCAATGTGAAATTCGAAAATCATTTATCAAAAAATCAATTTTATACATGCATTATAAATTTTGAATTTACTTATTAGAGATATTAAATATGAAGAGCAATTTATCATATATATAATAATGAAGGTGATTTATAACGATCATAGTTATATATCTGATCGAAGCTACAATTCATCAACATAAAGAACAATGACTACTTTATACTAAATTTTACAAGAAGCAATGAGGTGTTGGTTTCAAAATATGGACTCATACGCATTCTCATATTGATGCACAATTTCTTGCCTAGGTATAAGCAGACTATTGGGAATGATTGAGAAGTCACCATTGTTTGGTACAGGTTATATGATCTTTAAGGGAAAATTATTGGCATTATTGGTGCTACTTGAATTGGCGAAGAATTACTCAAACTATTGGAGATTTATTGAGACCTTTTTTCAGTTGCATTTGAACAATTTCTAATCTTTTGCACTAACACATGCATATAACCAAAGGTGTTATATTTGTCGACCAAGTGACTTATATCATTAATAGAGCTTAGATGTTGTATAAGCTTAATTTTTAATTTTTTCATGTATGTGAATCTTTTATTGTGTTTAAAACTCTTTTTAGGTAGTGTAAAAGTGATCTAATTGTGGTTTTGAAATGTTCTTCTCTATACCCATTTTATTAGTGGAATGAAATGATAATGTCATTGGCCAAACTAATATCTTTGCAGCCCTCTTCGTTGCATTTAATGGAATTGGACATTTCTACTATGCATTTCTTGAACCATCTATTTTTCACTTTCATTAGCCATTTTCTAGCACTTGAGGATATCTATTAAACTCAATGTATGGACCATCTTTTTATGATCTCAATATGTTTCTTTTGAGCCAATTGTATTTGCATGCTGAAATGTTAGCTAGAAACTGATGTTATCTTACATACATTTTGAGTTGAGCTTAGGCAAGTGTATTGTCAAACATATCTTAGAAATTTTGTATCTTTATCCTCATCTACAAAGTTGAGATACAAGGAATGTGAAGTGGAGAAAATTTATCCTGCTCATCTTTCATCTTGTAATTGTTCACCTTAAATCCAGTTGACCACTTTCCATACAATAATTGCTCAACACACCTAATCATCATGTATTGAAAACAAAGGAGAAAGTGAAAGGCACAAGGCTTTCCATGGTGGTGATTGCATGAGCACCAGAGGAGGACCATATCGTTGCTTCTATAGAGTGCCATACCATTACCTTTGTTTTTCTATGTTTTCATAATCATGCTACTTATGCACCATATATGTTGTCATTTAGTAGGTATCCTCCAACTTTTGATGTTCTTGTTTAAGAAATGTGGGAAATGTTGTCACGAGTGATGATGTTTAGACTCAAGTGACTATTCACCATTTTCCATTTATGTCTAAGAAAATCAAGTTATAGTTTTAACTTAGCTATTTATTGACACATTTTTGCAATATATGTATCTTATTTTCATTTGGGACTCCATAATTTCAAGCCATTATTGATGTTCAGGTTCTACCTCATTTATTACTTCTCATTATTCATATTTATAAAGTTGTATGCAACAACTAAAATTATTGCATTACTAGATCAAACATACATCTAGATGCAACTCATTTTATGAGAGTTCAAAGCGCTATCGCAACCTTTGTTTTGACAATATGCAAAGTGCTCCAACATACCATAACAAAGTTGTTCAAATTTATAATGACAATTCAACAAGATTTGAATTGCATACTAGGGCATTACCTATTGATAAAATTCAAAACTTGTTGCATTGTCATTATACATTTTAACAACTTTGTAATGGTATGCTAGAGCACTTTGTATATTGTCGAAACAAAGGTTGCAATATCGCTTTGAACTCTCATAAACATGAGTTGCATCTAGGTGTATGTTTGATCTAGTAATGCAATAATTGTAGTTGTTACATATAGCTTTGTAAAAATGAATAATGAGAGGTAATAAATGAGGAAGAGCATGAAGACCAATAATGGCCTGAAATTATAGTCCCAAATGAAAATAAGATACATATATTGCAAAAACGTGTCAATAAGTAGCTAAGCCAAAATTGTAATTTGATTTTCTTAGACATAAATGGAAAATGGTGAATAGTCACTTGAGTTTGAACATCACCACTCATGACAACGTTTCCCACATTTCTTAAACAAGAACAACATCAAAAGCTAGAGGATACCTACAAAATGACAACATATATGGTTCATAAGTAGCATGATTATGAAAACATAGAAAAATAAAGGTAATGGTATGGCTCTCCATAGAAGCAATGATATGGTCCCCTGGTACTCATGCAATCACCACAATGGAAAGCCTTGTGTCATTCACTTTCTCCTCTATTTTTTGGTACATGATGATTGGGTGTGTTGAGCAATTATTGTCTGGAAAGTGGTCAATTGGATTTAAGGTGAACAATTACAAGATGAAAGATGAGCATACTAAATTTCCCCCACTTCATATTTCTTGTATCTTAGCTTTGTAGATGAGGATAAATATACATATTTTTTGAGACATGTTTGACAATACACTTGCCTAAGCTTGACTCAAAATGCATGTAAGATAATGTCAACTACTAGATAACATTTCAACATGCTAATACAATGGGCACAAAAGAAACATATTAAGATCATAAAAAAATGGTCCACACATTGAGTTTAATAAATATCCTCAAGTGCTAGAAAATGACTAATGAAAGTGAAAAATAGATGGTTCAAGAAGTGCACGATATAAATATTCAATTCCATTAAATGCAATGAAGAGGACTGCAAGGATAGTAGTTTGACCAATGACATTTTCATTTCATTCCACTAATAAAATGGGTATAGAGAAGAACATTTCAAAACCACAACTAGATCACTTTTACACTACCTAAAAAAGAGTTTTAAACACAATAAAAGATTCACATACATGAAAAATTAAGCTTATACAACATCTAAGCTCTATTAATGATATAAGTTGTTTGGTCAACAAATAAAACACCTTTGGTCATATGCATGTGTTAGTGCAAAAGATTAATTTTTTTTCAAAATGCAACTAGAAAAAGATTTGAATAAATCTCCAATAGTTTGAGTAATTCTTTGCTAATTCAAGTAGCACCAATAATGCCAATAATTTTCCCTTAAAGATCATATAACCTGTACCAAACAATGGTGACCTCTAAATCACCCACAATAGTCTACTTATACCAAGATAGGAAATTGTGCATCAGTATGAGAATGCCTATGAGTCCATATTTTGCCACTAACACCTCATTGCTTCTTGTAAAATTTAGTACAAAGTGGCCATTGTTCTTTACCCAAAGAATTCTCCACACAACCAAGGAATTTTGGATTTTGTGGATCATATTAATTGGCCTTGTAAAAGACCCCAACAAATTTATTAACTCTTGTAGTACCTTCCAAGATATGACCATTGAAAGTTGAATAAAAGGATAACAGGGCATGAAGTCAGAATGAAAGGAGACCATTTTAAATTTATTTGACTTTGTCCAACCCATTGGTAAACATTAAATTCAAAAATTAGATGAAATTGCATGTTAACATTTTATTCATTTCTTTGGAACAATAATTGAACTATGAGTTATAGTTTCTTTTTGCATGCTTAAAATAATTAAATTAGTAAATTTAAACTCTACACCTACAAGGTTTTTTGTATGATCAAATAAGGTTTTTTCGTATGTCAGGTATGAACAAGGATACTCCTATTTGTTTGTAGAGTTAAGTCCATGCAATAGATACAACACCACCCTAGTTCTTCATACCTTGGTGCATAGTGTCTACTTGCTATATCAAAATAAGGATTGCTCTACATTTTTTAGCATAACCAAAAGCAAAAGCAAAATCAACTTTCCTATCTCTTTTTTCGATCATAAAATGTCAAACCATCCTAATAACTATAGTTTTCATTGATATATGATCAACATCATCCATTATTCTATCTATCTATCTAATCATCTATCCATCTATCAATCATTATCCAAAATCATTTCTTCTATCCTACTCATCATACCAACTATTTTATCTAAGTATCATGACATAATCAAAAATAAAAAACCATCGCATCTTGCATCCACAAAACATTAATACCATCATAACATCACATCTTGTGATCCATGATTATATCATCATCATATACTTCATAAAAAATAATAGCATCACATCATATCATCAACTAATCTTCACACCAACATAAATCCATCCATCATACATCATCAAATCAAATAGAAATCATTAGATGCATACATCAAATCACATAGGCATCCATCACATACAATAACAACATCAATAGTCACATCAAAATCTCATCTCATCTCATATATATACATAATAAAAATAAAATGTCATGATCAAGTTCATATACATGAATGTACAAAGGGGCTACTAAGATATATATATATATCTTCCTACAAACATATAAAAAAAAAGTGTCTACATCAAAATATTTGTATCATCATACATACAACACAAATACGTACAACTCCATCTCTTCTCCTCCTGACTAGGAGAAGGTGGATGAGGAGGAGCAACTTGATGATCAATTGCCTATTGTGCTCCTAGATCTTGAGCTACTGGCACCACTGCCTATGCTGGTTTTGGTGTAACTAGCAGTGGGCGTCCCACTAACCCATTTGATCTCACCACTAATCTTCCTGCCTCACTCCTTGTGGAGAATTTCTATGCTCTCCTCCCCACAGGCACTAATACCTCGTACAATGTATGATAGTAGGTCACCTCCTAAGTTAGTCTCTAGGTGTCCTCAACATATTAGTCCATGGGGATGACCATACCAACTCTTGCTCGTCCACTTGTCATCTGTAGCTACTGGCAGCATACCCTCTTTACATCTCACTCAACAGTTAATTGAGCCACTTGAATGTCTCCTGCTAGCATCGAGCTTTCTCTACATCTCACTCGACTATCCTCTAAACTAACTATACCAAAATGTTGTCTTGCTATGTTCAATAGCCATCCCTCTCTCTGTGGTCTAGATCCTACTCATATAGGGTGATTGTAAGTCATACCTCCATCCCACCATGATCTCCCCTCTTCCCATCATCCCCTCTCTTCTCTCCTCCAATAATTGTCACTACACTATGTTGTTTGTCATCTTCTCAGGCACTAGCCTCACTTTGATAAGGATTGATGAGAGCCATCTATGTCCCATTTAATGCCACATTTTAGCCTATTTCATATACCTTCATATCCACTTCCACATTCCATTTTCATTCCATATCATGCTATTTTACCATTTTATGTTGCATATGATTTAATATATATAAGTAATCTTTAATTTAGTTTGTGGATAAAATATGTGAATAAATAATATCAGATTGTGTTTATTAATATTTCTTTCACTATGTTAAGAAAAAATATATATTGTAGCATGTAGATTTAATGGTGGAAACCTTCCTGTCACTTTCTAGTCAAGAACTTCTGTGTATTACTTTTTGACCAACAATTTAGTTCCAGGTCATCTTTTCAAAAGATGATGTCAGCTTCTAAGGTGGCATCAATTACCTGTTTAGAGCTATCTGTGCATTGTTTTATCTAATTGCGACCTTCCTTTGGTTCTTCATGGCACTTCATGCATGTATTCTTCATCCACGTGAATCTATTGCATGCTAAGATCTTTGTAATCCAATAATTCCACGTCATAATGGCCACTTCAACACCATTGTATCCCATGTGGAAACTCATGATGGAGGATGCACTGCTAGCTAAATGGTGGATGTGCTTTCTTGAGGAAACTACAAATATCACTTTGTGAAAGGGGATGTGTTTGGTAGTTGGAGCAAAACCCATGGAACTAAATAAGGAGGAGTTGTGAGAAGATTATATGTTTCTAGTTCATAATTTGTTTTTAGAGCCCGTTTTAGATATGTGGTTAGTAATCCACATTTTGTTTCTTCTAGTTTGCTGGCTATAGGCCAAAACAAACTATCTATTCTTGTGTGTAGTTTTTATAGGCTGCGTATATATAAGGAACACAAGCAAACTTTTGGGGGACGATTATTTTTTTGTATTATCTTTGAGAAATAAAATATCATTCTTCTTATCAAGACAATGTAGAAAGTCTCTCATCTCTTCTCACCTGCAAACCATAGAGCAAGGGCCCACTCCCTGGTGAAGCACGATGGCATTTATTTATTTTAACATTTAATATTTCTGTGCATTATTTATTTTTTGTTTGGTTTAATTTCAATCAATTTTATAGTTACGTGATTTAAATACCAACATCTTTATTATAGTTCAGTTTGATAAAAGAATTTGTGATTTAAGTTTGGAATGTAATATTTCATTAAAGTTTGATTTCAATATTTTTAATTTGGTAAAGTGTGTTTTATTTTCTATCAATAAACTGTTGTTATTGTTGTCACAAACTATACTTGTTACAATTAACAATTCCTGGCATGATTCTGACAACAAGACATAAACCAAAAACATTCAATTCGATTTCTAGTCTTTTGTGTGTTCTAGTTGCATTTCATCCCCACTTAATTCACTTATTTCCTCCCTTAGGTATAATGTCGCAACACCTATTGCAAGCTTACGATCCCCAGATTGACACTTAGATCAAGCTGAAATCTTTCTTATTCTTTACCCCAGTTTTGGCCTATCAAGGACCTCCTCCAATCGTCGCCTCCACCCATTGTCACACTTTGTGAGCCCTACTTGGCTCTACCTCTTGTCTTTGTTGCCTCACTGCCACACCATCTAGGTATGTAAATATGAGTGGTATCTATAGTACCCACCATGCATCATACTTGGGGGGTTGTCCCCACATCCTCTACAACCCAAGTCCACTAAAATATTGCTAATCCAACAAACTCTGCTACGACAACTCAAAGGCTAGCCATAGGTCCCCACTCACCTATCTCTCGTTGGGTGTGAGCGAACATAGCTAGCTTCTAGGGAACATCTTGAGTATCCCCAAATTATCTTTTGATCTTGTCAAGTAAATATCTCTCTAGAATGTGCCATGTCTACCCAATCAGGCATTGAGTCTATCTGTAATATAATAGTTGCATGGGGTCCTCATCCCATGCCTTGCACTGCAACCAAGGCCTCCAAGTGAGCTCATCCATGCCATCTATACATCTCATCCAATAGTCCAAGTCTCCTAACCATCACTGAGCCAATAAAATATCTTAACAATTGTTGGCGAGAAGAATGGGGAAGTATAGTTTAGAGATTTGTACCCTAAGACCTCTTACATGTAGTTAGTTTATACCTCAGAGGATACATTAAGAGAAACAAGCAATTGTAGTAAGGTACTATGGTGCACAAAACATGTAAACTATACTAATAACAAAGAGGCATTTATCCATTCATAACACATGTATAGATAACTCCTTATATCTCCTTATATTATATTGTATACAAAAGGGTAGGTCTTAGTCTCTGCTCATTTAGATATTTCCTTACACCTATCATCCATACTTATGCATGTGATTTACATCGCATATTTATGTGCATTCCCATGAAGGGACATGACTCCTAGATATAACTAATGTCTCTTTTATCCTCTAGAGACCCTTTGCGGTAACCTATAGCAAGATTTGTTTCGGCCTTTGACTTGCTAACATCATCCTCCCTTTTAAAATGATGTCTTGTCCTCAAGACATGATGCTTAGTTGGGAAGGAGATGCCTTGTATGCTCCTTTGAGGCAGCTCAGTATCTTAGCCCACTACGTTTTAGGATCAAATGGCGCAATTGGAGAATCAGATAATACAAGCGGCATAGACCTACAACCTGCTCCAGGACAAGGATGGTACCACCAAAACCCAAGAAAAAACCATCCACTACCAACTACACATCCATAGGGAGCAGATCAAATAAATGAGGGAAATGGTTAGCAATCATATGACCCACCTATTAGAGATAATGGGAGATGCACAAGAAATTACCAAAAATATTCAAATCCCTAATAGTTTGGCTAATGCAGAGGCAACAATGATTGTAAGGTGGCTTTGAATTTGAATCATTGTTGCCTCTGCATTAGCCAGAATATTAAGGATTTGATTTTTTTTGCCAATTTCTTGTGCTTCTCCCGTTATCCCTAGCAGGTGGGTCATATGATTCCTGACCATTTCCCTCATTTATTTGATCTGCTCCCTTTGGATGTGTAGTTGTTGTAGTTGGTAGTGGATGGTTTCCACTTGGGTTTTGGTGGTACCATCCTTGTCTTGGAGTGGGTTGTAGGTCTATGCCACTTGTGTTATGCAATTCCCCAATTGTGCCATTTGATCCTTGAGGTCTTTTGCAGTGGTAGGCCATTGTAAGTAGAATTGGTAGATCACCTTTGCTTTTGTGATGGTTTCCCCTAATCCTTTGAAATTCTCCTCTAAGTTGGAGTGTGCGGTGACACACTTCTTAGTATACTTGTAACACACTAACCCTTCAATGAAGTAAAAATTCCTAAGTTTTCACCTTGCGAGTAGATAAATTATGTGACAAGCCATTGCAATAAAAAATATTATTTTCTTTATTGAGAATATATGAACAAATATGCATAACATAATAGAATAAGGATTCCATTTCATTACAATAATTTCATAAGTTACAATCTTACAAGAATGCATACATTTACATACATAGCTCAATGATCTTTGGAACAAATACCTTAAAGTCGGTCCAAGATCCTTCCTTTCAAATCTTGGTTCTTTTGTTGCCTGTTGTGGAGGAGAAGCATCACTCAAACGCTTTTCTGCCAACCAAAAACTCTTAATGTGGTCCCCCACACATCTATCATTCGATAGATGGCCCTTCCCTTCGACGAAGAGATTGGTAGAGTAACCGAATAACGACAACCAACTGAGCATAGTGTTGTGTCCTACATAACTAGAATTTGTAATCCCACAATCTGGAACTAGCATGTAATACTAGATCATGGTGAACTGAGAGTGGAGCCAAAGACAATCACACTACTTTGGCCAAAGTGTTCTCAAACAGTAATATGAATGAAGGTCATCTATCACATACACTACTCAAGACCGATTTGACTTAAGGCCATCTTAAACTATGCATAGGTATTTCCTTCAATGGATAATCTATAACCCCAAAGATAACTTATCACCATTTTACATACTTGGAATAAACCTATTTAACGAGTAAGTACACAAGTTCCCTCCCATACTGGATAATTAATCTTAGGAGTAAACTCAAGCTATTCTAGTTAAATCAATAACCTAGCTGAGAGTAACTCATATGCAACTCTAGTTTAATCATATCTAGTATATAATACCTATGATAAAATCCAACTTCCTATCATGGATTACATACAAGCACATCATAAAAACAACTTAAAAATATCTATTTCCTTTGCAAAGACATTCTAGATTTCCTAAATGCTCGTACTTGTAAAAGACAATTCAAGCATACATGTAGAATAGTTCATCATAAATAAAATAACAAGAAGAATATCCCCATGCCTGTTATCACTTATCTAATCAAATGACAACAATGCAGCTTCTCCAAACAACAACAAGCTTGATAATAGCTTCAAAATAAACCTCTAATACTCAAGTTGATAGATTACTTCACTCAAATCCACTCACTTCCAATATAACCGAACTCTCTCTCTCTCTCAAATAAAATAGAGTAAAAGCTAAAAATAATGCAAAGTAAAAATGCTTGCAAGAATGCGTCCCCAACAAATGATCAAGCACCACTATTTATATAGCTATTTGGTAACTACTCGGCCTATAGTATAGGCATGAGTTCTGACAAAAGCAAGCATGCACATCAACACATATATCTCAGAAAAAATATGGTGAATATGTAAGCTCATACTCAACAAAAACATCTACATATCAACCTTGCTTGATTGACAACAAATAGAGACTTATTCAAATATGCACATGGATAATTCAAATTATCTCCAACAATGGACATCACAAGCATAAGGAATCAAAGGTGGCACCAAATCCTCCACACTATTCTCAAAGTTGGCGCGGTTTCCAGTAAATTAGAAATAGTCAATAACCAATTTGCAACACCATGCTTTCATCAAATTAGTCTAGGTGTGAGTCGATTCAGATATTTATTCACTTGACAAAGTTGTTGACCAGTTACTTACATCTTAATAGATGTTGGTTCAAGCTCAAAGACATGGCGCTTTAAGTTTTACCAGGTCAAAGATGTTCCTACAATAGGTGTCGACTAAGTCTACACCATGCATCAACATAATGCAACAAGCTATAATGAAATATACGTGTTCCATAAAGTGTGTCAACAAGAGTAACTCTTGGCTTCTCAAAACAAAGTCATAAGCAACTTATAATCGACCTCTAATAATTGGCCTCTATCATGGTAAATGATAGTCGATTCCCAAGCAAATGTTAATATATTAAATATATATTAATATATATATATATATATATAATACTACATATACATATATATCTATATATATATTAATACCAATATATATGTGTATATATGTATATGTATATTCATATATATATACCTTTCGCCACCAAGGAAGTATACATTTGATATACAAATAAGTATAAGCAAGATAGTATTCACATAATAAACACAATATATTGATTGTATATATATATGCCTCTATGTACATGTATATGCATGTATACCTGTATCGATACATTCGTATGGGCATGTCCATTCGCCAATGTATGTGTGTATTGATACATATATACATATGGATATGTGTATATACTATACATATATATATGTTCACATTCGATTCACATATAGTTATACATAATTACCATTGTATTGATAAACGTTTATGTGTGGTACATCTATACATGTGCATATACATGTCGTTAGATCCCATTGACATATATGTGCATATATATACACATACTCCCCATATGCTCTTCTTATCAACAAAATCATAATAGTGCAAGAAATAACTCTAAAGCTCAAATAGATAAACATCACCCAATAATGCATTTCAATAGTAATCAAGACTTTTACTTGTGCAAACACATCAACTAAGGATGACTTACCCTCTTCCCACAAATTGACTCAACTCAATTATTCTACTGTGGTGTGTGTATATGCTCAGATAGTTTTGTTACTGGTTACTCGACCTAGATCTTCTTCTAAGTGATACTTCCCCTCCGCCTGGAGGAATTGAACATATACCTGCAACCACTAATACATGCGCATGATAGTCAACTGTTCATAACATGTAGTATACGTAAAACATCTCCAAAGTTAGAATATCAATTCAATAACCATCCATTCACATAAATGCAATACTCTTCCTGTCGCCTATTGAGGTGCAGATAGGGGCTGTTGTGAGGGTTGCCTTTGCGGGCGATTGGCAGAAGATTAGCTGCTGACCTTTTGATGCTGGTGGGTTGTGGTGTGGTCCTATTGAGGTGGATTTGGTGTGTTTCTTGGCTCTTATTTGTGTTTCTGGAAGTTATGTTGCGGTTCATCTGTTGCAGGTTTATGGAAGGTCGGCTGCAGTCCATCTGCTGCAGGTGGCTAGTGGCTTCGCCTCTAGCAATCTTTTTGAAATTATTTTGTTATGGATTGTTTATTGGCTCAGGGCTTTTACTGTTTCTAACATAGGACTGTTGTTTGTCTTAAGGGTTCTGTTGATCATGGCTCTTGTACCAGGAATGAGTTATTTAGCTGGTCTTAGACTTGGGACTGTTGTTGGTTCTAAGTGTGTTGTCACTCCTAGTTATCTGATGACCAAGTGTTGTTAGGTTCTGCTGTGTCTCTACAGTGTGTTCGCTAGTGCTGTCTTAGCTCTATAAAAGGTTCCTAGTCCTTTCAAAACCTTGCTTGTCCTTCTTGGCCCTAGCGGCTCATTGTGTAAAGGGTACAGCGCCCTATAAATGCTGCTTAACTTTTCGAAAACATCAAGTGAGATAACATTCACATACAGCGCATTGATAACAAAGTACAAGCACAATTTATTCATCTCCAGAATTCACATTACATTCATATTTACCCTACATAGTAATAATAAATAGTAATTACACAATTGGGGTGTAACAATACTCTTCTATTTTCTTTCTTATGACCTCTTCTTGTGCTTCTTTCCTTATGGTATCCTTTGTGGTGGCCAAATCTCCTTGTAAGCTATCCATCAACTATTTGAGTTGTTGCAACATGGGTAGGGAAGTGTCCCGTGGTAGGTGGGGAATAGCCTTTTGTAGTGTATCCACCACATCCTATAGTTGTTCCATTGTACTTACATGGTTATTGAGCAATTCCTCCCTTGTGGTGGCATGTAGAATGTCTCCTAACTAAATCTTCTATAGTGGGGATATGCTAGACAAATATACTTGTGATCCTACCATTTACACTTGTAAAGTTGTGGTGATGGCGCTGCTTGGATTTGTTATTGTTGTGCCAAAAATTTCTTAATGATGAAGATTGTGGAAGTGGGGTTGGCTATCTCTGCAATGTTGGTATCTTCTCTTTTCTCTTTTTCTTCTCTGGTTGTATTAATATTTAATGGTTGGGGCCCTTCCACCTCTTTTGTGTTGTTCTTATCCATCTCCTCATAGATTTTTTGAGTGACATCCTCAGTTTCTTTCTAGATTGTTTCTATATTCTCTGGATCGTCCTCCATGATTTTTTCCTGTCTTTATTTCGTGCGGAACTCTTGATCTTTCACCTAGGCTAATGCATGCTTCTACTCTTTAGTAACATTTGGACTGATTGTGGAGATGGCCTTCTCCCATATTTCTTCTTCTTTATTGAATGCCTTGGCCTTCTTTTCTTGTATGGTTGCTACTATCTACTCTGAAAATTCCTTCATTGCCTCATCCATCTCTTTGTTGGATTGGTTGATATATTAGAGGAGGCATTGTATTATTCTAACTTTATTCTCCTCATTTACTTCCTCATATATTCAATATTTGCAATAGCATCCCAAAATGGAGGATGGCGTTGGTAGTCGCCAGGATGTCAATTGGCGGTTGAGGTTGCTCCGAAGCCACTTGAGGAGGGGGTGTTGGAGTCTGTTTCCCTCTTTTATTCCTCTTGAGAGGTTGCTCAACCTCTTCTTCACATTCCATGATTTCTTTCACCTCTACCTCTTACGCTTCCTCCTTTGTTCTATCTTTCTACATTTGTCTTTTGGCCATTTGTTTAGGCCTTGCTTGTCAGGGCCTCTTTTGCAAAGTGACTTGTGGTGGTTTCCCTAGTGTAGAGACTTTTTGTGTAGAAGTGGTCAGACCTTCTAACTTTCCCAATGAAGTTCTTTAAAGCCTTCCTAATCTTCTTGTGGAGGAGGGTTCCGACCACATTTCGGTAGCAAAGAATTGAGAAAATCCCCCCTCTAATATTCCCCACTCTTTGTGGAGCTTCTATTTATTCTTTTCTAGTTTCTCCTATGCCTCCTTATTTATTCTACTCTCCATTACCTCTTTGTACATACCAAAAAAAAAATTTTTAGGTTCCTTGAGTTGGCTGAGTAGTGTGGTTACATAAGCATCTACCTCTTGTGCGGTGAGTTCGTACGGTAGCCATGGTACCCATATTATGCACAGTTCTACTACCTCCATGTATGTGTATTCCTTATCTACCAAAAAGGTCATTGTGTTGGTATATTGAGTGGTAGACTCATGGGGAATCCTTTCCCTTTCTTGCAATTTCTCCTAGAAGGTTTTGAAGAACCCCCGATATGTAGCCTTATAGGACTAGATGTCCAAGAATTAGTGAATGTGATATGTAGCTTGGGTTGCCACTGTTTGATTATGTTGCCACACTTTTCCCTTAAAGTTTGGTAATTCTCTAAGGAAGTAAAACATTAAGCATATGAGCAATGTACCATACCAAAAGTGGTACTTGGAGTTCTTTATCTTCTAGATGTTCTTTATTAGTTGCTCTTGCATGATCTCATAGAGGTCAAAATCTTTGCCCTCCACTATCATTTGATAAGCAATGTGAATTGTAGTGGTGGTGGCCAAGTCTTCTTGGTTGGCATAGTACACTTTATACACAATCCCCATTGTGACATTCATACTTCGACCATAAGGGGTTGCTCCAATCAATTGTTGCACCTCGCTATTTTTGATGGCTTTTTTGGTGGGGATGTTTCCTACCATGTTGAGCCCTATCACCGCATGGATTGCCTCCTTTGCAATCATATAGGGTTTGTGTAGGTGCATGGTGAGTAGCTTAGTATAATTCTCACCCATTCGTGCTCATCACAAAAATCCGGGTAGTCTTTCTATATTTCTAGCTTCTTCCATTCAATATCTATGTATTCTAGTTTATATGTCTTCTCATCCTCATGGAGAAGTGTCATGCGAAGCTCCTCAAAATTAGTATGGTCAACTTTTGCAATTTTCTCATGAATATATTTGCGGACATCATCCAAGTATACCACATTGTGGGGTATCTGAGAGAATTCCCCATCCTTGTCTGTTTCTAGAGCCTTATATGGGTACTTCTAGTACTTGGGTTGAGGTTTCTTGGAGATTTTAACTACAATTGGGCTGGCCATGGTAGAAAATTTGTAGAGTGTGGATAACTTTGGGTTTGGACTTAGCTGAATGAGGACATATTGAATTGCATAGGTGACAAGTGAGTGTTTTGGAGTGAGATGTGAGTGTTAAATAGGCGTGTGGGTGGTAGTGTATTTAATGTTGCTTCTTGTTACGTGGGTTTTTCTAGCCATTTCATTTTTCCAATGTGACGTGATACATTTTGGGTGTTTTAATTATTTTTATGGTTTAAACTATAATGCATAATAGACATTCTAATTTTCCTTATTTGATGTTTTTAGTGTGTCGACAAGTGGTAGTGCCATTCATTTGTCAAAGTTTCACTGCTTTAGAATCATTTAAGTTATGGATATAGTATGGCCCTAGCCATCTAATCTTCAATTTCCCTTGTCTTTTGAACTTGCTATCATAAATTAGTACCAAATCCACTCTTTTGAATGTTTTCAATCTTAAGTTCCTATCATGCCATGCTTTTTTGTCTCTAACATTCCAGTTGGTGGTTGTACATTGCAATTTGTCTATGCTCATATAATTTATCTAAGTCCTCTAATTTTTGTCTGAGGGATTGGTCATCTTCCAACAACAAGGTGAGTGTGACACATAGGTTGGGGGCTATAAAATTCATAGGGACTATAGCATCAGTGTCAGACCAATTGAATGGGGTGAATTTGTTGGTTCTTTTATTTGATGTGTGGTATGCCCAGAGTACTACAAGTGCTTTTATATCCCAATCTATCATATATTCCCAATAGAAATTTTGGCAAGGTCTTTCCCAATTATCTTTTTTAATGCTTCACTTTCCCCATTAGTCTGTGGGTGATAAGGGAGCTTCTGTTGTGTGTTATCTTGAAATTTTGTAGTAATTCTACTATTATTTTGTTTACAAAATGTTTCCCTTGATCAGTCACTATACTAAGTGGACATCCATATCCTTTAATTATGTTCTCATATAAAAATCTGGCGGTAGTCTTTGTGGTACAATCCTTTGTGGGTTCTACCTTTGCCCATTTTGTGAGATATTCTATTCCTGTTATAATGAACCTTGCTTTAGAATGTTTTTCTAGTGGATCAATAGGTCCAATGAAATATATGGCCCATTTTTCAAAAGGGTTTAATACTAGTATCGGTTTTAATGACATTTCATTTCTTGCGGTTGATTTCCCTACCCTTTGACGAATGTCACAACATTTTGTATATTCCTTTGCATCTTTATGAAGAATTGGCCACCATAGTCCTACAAGTTGTACTCTTCTGGTTGTAGTTTGTTTGGAGTTATGGCCCCTTGCAACTCCTTCGTGTGCTTCATTTAAGATTAATTTCCTTTCATGCTTATATACTACTCTTCTCAAGATATCATCCCTACCTAAATGGTGTAATTATCCTACGACTAAAGTGTATGTGGTAACTCTCTGCACAAGTGATTGCTTCTCCTACAGTGAGATATTTTTGGGAAATTCCCCCGTGGAAAGTAAAATGGCAATCTCATGTAACTCCTTTGATACTGCTTTAATATGGAACAAATGTGCACCAAGGAGGTCTTCCCCTTGAGTGTTTGGTTTTCTTTGGTCTCAATCCGAGATAAGTAGTTTAACCCTTGGTTATTTTTATCAAGTTTCACCATAATTTTGAAATCAAACTCCTTTTTTTTAGACTACAGGAATCAGTAGAGTATCCGTCCCCCTATAAAATGCAGTGTGTCTAGTAAACTTTTTTCATGTTACCAGTGGCACTGGCGCGACACACCCTTCGATACCACAGGTTTGGGGTGAGACTAGATCTCGTGACCTCTTGCCTACAACAAGATGCTTTAGCCAATCGAGCTAGGCCCCCTGCCCCTTGAAATCAAACTCTTGAAACAATAGCAACCATCAACATATTTGTCCTTGTGTTACCGATTTATTGAGTAGATACTTAAGAGGTTCATGATCGGTAAAGAAAGTGAAGGGGGTGGATAGTAGGTAGTGTCTAAATTTTTGTAGCACATAGACCATAGCTAGTGTCTCTCTATCGATGGTAGTATAATTCTTCTCCACAACAGATAGTTTTCTAAGCACAACTAGCAAAGGAAATGGGGTGGTCTCTGTTCCCTTTGGGTTGGGTAAGCACAACTCCTATAGCAATACTAGAAGCATCCACATGAACATGAAAAGGATTTTTCAAATCTGGGAATATTAGGATTGGTGCTTCCGTAATCTTCTATTTTAAAGTATCAAATGCTTTTTGAGATTCCTCATTCCATTCAATACTCCTACCGGTTTTCTTCTTCAAGAGATATTCTAATGGTGCAACAATATTGACATATCCTTTTATGAAATTTTATAATACCTTATATATCCCAAAAATTTCTTAATTTTTGGTGCATTCTTAGGTGGCGGTAGGTGAATAGTATTAGGGAAACTTTAATAGGGTCCAATATTAATCCCTCTTTACATATAATGTGGCCTAATAAAGTCTCAAAGGGTACCACAAAGGTACATCTCCTCAAACTTAGTGAAATTTTCATGCTTCTACATATGTTTAGCATCATGTGGAGTACCTGTACATGATCTTTTACGAGGCCATAAACAATCCAATCATCCAGAGAAACTTCTAGAAAATCATGTATGAAATCTTTAAAATGTGTTAATAATTATTCTATTGAATACCATATGGGAATTATCAACCCAAAAGGCATGACAATGTACATATATGATCCCCATTATATGGAAAAAGTAGTTTTTGGTTGGTCTTCCTCTTTTATCTTAACTTATGATATCTCAAAAAGCCATCAGTGAATGAGTATATCTCTCTTCCTACAACTAAATCCATAATTTCTTCAATGCATGGGGTGGTAAAGGGATCCTGTATGCAAGCTTTATTCAATTCCTGGTAGTCTATGCAAATTCTCATCTCTCCAGTTTTCTTGTTTTGGACAACCATGAGGCTTATCCATTTTACATCTTCTACCGATTTGATGATTTAAACATGTAACATTTTTCTATCTCTATTCCGACCTTTCTCTTCATATTTGGATTCAGTCTATATGGTATTTTTCAAACGGGTTTAGCTCCTTCCTTTAGTTTAAATTTCATCAATCCTACCTCTTCTTTAATCCCTTTCATTTTTGTGAAAGTTTTAGGGAATAAATCTTGAAATTCTG
The DNA here is from genome assembly GCA_007115665.2 of Sequoiadendron giganteum. Classification (NCBI taxonomy): domain Eukaryota; kingdom Viridiplantae; phylum Streptophyta; class Pinopsida; order Cupressales; family Cupressaceae; genus Sequoiadendron; species Sequoiadendron giganteum. The sequence continues at coordinate 474,426,548 of CM021103.1, read as the reverse complement.
AGAGGGTTTCTATTGTTGTGCTACTATCTTTTCATCCTAGTAGTCCCCTATTCTTGCCATCTTGGGGTCTCCTTCTACTATGATGGTCACTTGTCTTAGTTGGATGGGACTATTATAGTATTTCTTCTTGGGTTCGGTAGATTCTTCTATTTCTTTTTCTCCTTGCTCTATTTTTATTGCTGGACCATGTTCTTCTTCATCACTTGTGTTGCATAACAATGTTTCTATGCTCCAGTAGATTCCTATTCCAACCATTTAATATACTCCCATATACCCTCTTCTTTAGGTGGCGGTAAGGAAGGTTGTGGTACTGCTATCTTTTGATCTTCTTCTGAGGGGAATATGATTTTATTCATCTTGGATAATGTAGTATGTATTTGAGGGTTTTCATTGTAGAAAGAAAAATTATGGAGGCAATCTGTCTTTACTTCATCCCATGTTTTGGTTTCTTCGTGTCTCTCTTGGTTAATGTACCAAGTTTTGGCTACAATATTTGACATCCAATAGAATAGCTAGATGTATAGTCTTCCATCATACTCATATCCTTCCTCCCAATAGTGTATATACATGTCTAAATGATGCTATGGTAAGATATCGCCTTCGTAGGTGGGTATGTCCTTGTGTTTTTGTTAGAGTTTTGAAAGTTTCCCAATTTATAATAGTTTGTTTATGTGTGTTGTGCCAACATGTGGTAGTGCAAGTGAGGGTATGCAGTAGGATATCAAGTCTGAGTTTTAGTTGTAAATATTTTTTCTATTTGTGAGATATATGCTAGTAAGTCTCCTACTCTGCAATATTTAGGTAACTTAATGTGTGAGACTCCACATGAAATATGATGGACATTGTGAGATGTTTTGGTAATGTCCTTTTTGTCACTTTCTATGCTGGTGCCACTATCTTGTGTGTTTTTTGCAGGCAATTCTTCTCTTGGTGTCTTCCTGACCATAAATACCATTCCAGAGCCAAAAATTTGGTGAGAATATACTTTTGATTCATCTTATATCCATACTTCTAGTACAGACTCACTATCTATGCTCCCATCAACTTGATCTATCTCTAGTTCCCCTTCTAAGTTGGGTTCTTCCTAGATTTTAGTTGTAAGTAGCTTAGTTATGGTGTTTAGGTTTCTATTATCATCATCATCTTCTACCACATCCACCTCTTCTGCATAAGTTTCATCTTGATTATTTCCTAAGGGGATGTGTACTATTCTCCTAGCATCTGTAAATGAAATTTCTTTCTTTTGTGTGTCTATTATGCCACGTGAATCTACAAACCATCTTAATCCCAAAAGTGCATCAAAAGAATTAAATATTTCTTTGATTGTGACAACCTAAAAAATGATAGTCTATTTTATTCATTTGGCATTTACTTCCACTTGTGTCCAAGTGCCTAAGGTTTTCATTCTAGAACCATCTACCAAACTGATGTTGTATGGGGTAGGTTCTAGGGTGATTCTTCCTAGGTATTCCCATATTCTCTTTGGAATTAGGTTGACATCTACTCCTAAATTAGCCATTACCTTAGAGATCTTCTTGTTATGAATCTTGAGGTTAATCATTATGGGTCTAGTTTTCCAATGCTTCCCTGCTATCTTGACTTGCATAATGGATTTCTTATTCCATTATTTAGTGATTTGTTTCAATTTGTGGGTAGGTCATTTTGTCTTGCCATTTGTGTCAATTGTTTAGGAGTCTTACTTCTTGTTCTAAAAAGTAACTATTACGTTTTCTCTCCTTTCCTTGTTCTTGTTCAATGATTTTCTTAGCTTGTTCTAAGATTTGATCATGTTCTTGTTTAGTGGGGTGGAATCCCTCTTCCTCCTTTGAGCTTTCTTCTTCTCTCGTTACTGCTTCCTATCATCTAGTATTGGTACCTTGTCTCATGACTATAGCCACTTTATTTTTTCATTGGTCTTTGTGATGATCTTCTCCTATTCTACTTTCTTCTATAGTGTATCCTTCATCCCTTCCTATCCCAGAAAATCTCCTTGTTTCTTCTTCCAAATTCTTGGGAACCTTCTGGAGGATTCTTGCTCTTTTGTTTGTATTGGAATTTTACCATTCATCATTTTGGGTATAGGGTGATGTGTTTTTAGAATATTGATGTGCCTTGCCACATTTGTAGGAATTATGATCCTCCTGGCCATAGAATACACATTGTTTTCTCTTCTCCCCCTAGCATTCATGTGCAAAGTGTTCTAGTTTTCTGCAATTGAAGCATGTGGCATCTTCTCTCCTTCCTCTTCCTTAACCTTGGCCCCTGCCTCCTTGGAATAGGACATTTTTATTGTAGGGATCTAGATTTTGGTTGGTGTTTGCAGACCTCTGTTTCTATTGTCATGGAGGAGCTCTGTATACTTTATCATGTGCATATAATTTTCTTTCCACCAATCCTTTTGCATATGCCAATGCATTTTGGTCATTATTTCTTATTGCAGTAGAATCTTCCCTTAATAAAAATAGCTATGATAGGAATTATTTCATGTCATGGTCATCCCACTCTCCATATACTCCGTAGTAGACTGAATTCACCTTTTTGGATACTGTTTGGAGGTCTACCGATAACACATTTGCTTTCTTTTCCCCCATTTCATTGGGTCACTAATTTCTAACATGACCTCTTCTACAGTTTGTACACCATATGTTAGGTTTGGGTGTATATATTTCTCTTTCTGCCATAATATCTTGTTGAAGTCTTAAATTTTTTATGGCTAGTCTAAGTTTCTCCAACTCTTTGTTTTCTCTTTCTTTATCTTGTTAGGACAATACAAAAACATCATCCAGAAGCTAAATCTGATCTATCAGGACAAGTGAGAGATGTTTGCATAAAGATACCCCTCATACATGCAGTTAAGGAAGTGCCAATTTATACCAAGACAATGAGAGAGTTATGCCTCAAGAAGCTAGGCAAGAAACACAAGGATCCTCAGACCGTGCATGTTTTAGGATAACTTGCAAATATTATGTTAGGAAACATACTTGTCCTTGAATATGTAGACACTAGGAGCCTTGTTGTGGATGTCAAAATTAAGGGCACTCTCATCAAGAATACCTTAATTGCTCTAGGAGAAACCATCAACGTGATGACAAATGAAACCATGAAGCAATTACAACTATTGGAGCTCTGACCTACACCTTGTTGCAAGGTGTGTTCCCTTGGTCTCCTTGTGTTGTGCAACACAACACTCAGGTTCGTGGCATGGCTTAACTGCCTCTCGTGGATTCATTAACTTTGACAGTTGTATTAGGCACTAATGGGTCGATCTTTTGGTGGAATGACAACCGTTTGTGCAACAATTGGTATCAGAGCCTAGGTCATGGGTTTAAACCCCTTGTTGCACTGGGGGTGATTGTTGCAAGGTATGTGCCCTTGGTCTCCTTGTGTTATGTAGCACAACACTTAGGTTTGTGACATGGCTTAATTGTCTCTCGTGGATTCATTAACTCTGGTGGTTGTATCAGGTATTAACGGGTCAATCTTTTGGTGCAACGAAAATTATTTGTGCAACACACCTACTGTGTTACAGTTAGCAGATATATCTATAGTAAAACTTGAGGGAATTATAAAAGACTTGGTTATAACATTAGACTCATGAGAATAACCTACAGACTTTATGGTGTTACAACCTAAAGAAAATATTTTAGGGTATCACTCCCTAATTCTAGGGAGACTATGGTTGGCTATTGCAGATTCCTTTATAGGTTACAGGTCTAGTAGCTTGATCATTTCCAATGGAAATGTAACCAAAAAGCTAGTGCTTTATCCACCTACCTAGCCACATACAAATTTGGAAAAAACTATATTGTATGCCCTAGATAAGGATGATCAATACTCATTACAAACATTAATGAATATTGAATGAAGTCTTATGTTGGAAAACCAAGATGAAGATAAACTACTCACAAAAATCATGCAAAACGGTTATGTTAGGGAAGATAAACTACTCGCAAACATCATACAAAATGGTTATTATAGGCTCACAACAATATGTTTGTCTAACATGTTTGTAAGACCCTTTGTAGAACATAATCCCTATCAATAATCTAAGTCCATCTCTCAAATTTTCCATACCTTCCTACCACATAATTTTAGTCCCAACATAGTAGGCCTTGATATTGCCTCTGTTAAAAATGTTAGCCTTGACAGTTGAGATTACACTGGGTAAGACATTAAATGTAAATAGTCAATTGACTACTACACAAAAAATTCATCGTTGAATGTGTTGCAAGCACACAAAGCTGCATTTGTATGGGATTTCCATGATATGAAAGGAATAGACCCAAACCTATGCATGGATAGAATCTACATCAATGATGACTACAAATCAATGAGACAACCTCAAAAAAGAATGAACCTAGTTGTTTATGACATAGTAAAGGCAGAATTACAAAAGTTATTAGATACAAGGTTCATTTATCCAATCTCTGACAGTTAGTGGGTATCTCCATTAGTAATTGTACCTAAGAAGGGAGGAAAATGGAGAGTGTGTGTTGATTACCATAAGTTAAATGCAAAAACTAGAAGAAACCACTCCCCCCTTCCATTCCTTGATCAAGTGCTAGATTCATTAGTAGAAAAATAGTACATTTTCTTCTTGGATGGGTTCAGTGGATATAATCAAATTAATCTAGCTCTAGAAGACCAATACAAGACAACTTTTACTTGCCCTTGGGGTACATATGCTTGCTTTATCTTGCCATTTTGGTTACGCAATTCGCCTATCGCATTCCAAAGGGTAGTATTGAGTATATTCTTATATTTTGCTCATGATTCCATGGAGGTTTATATGGATGAATTTACAACATATGGGAATACTTATGAGGAAGCACTTGCTAACTTGGAGAAGGTATTGCAGAGATGTCAAGATCACCACCTATCCTTGAGTAATGAGAAATGTTTCATTATGATGACTGAGGGAGTAGTCTTAGGACACTTTGTGTCCAATAAGGGAATCCAAGTAGACCCCAATAAGATTTAGGTAATATCCACACTTCTTGTACCTCAGAAACAAAAGGATGTTAGAAAATTTCTTGGCCATGCAAGGTACTACAAGAGATTTATACAAGATTTCAATAAAATTGCAGCACCTTTGTTTGTCCTATTATTTAAAGATGTGGAGTTTGACTGGACACATACCTATCAAATTTTCTTTGAAGCCCTTAAAGCAACACTTACAAAGACCCCAGTCTTGAGAGGACCAAACCGAACATTTCCTTTTCATATTCATATTGATGCTTTTGATTTTGCAATTGGAGTTGTGTTAAGACAAAAAGAAGGAAATCTAGAGTATTCCATATATTATATCAGTAAGAACCTTCAAGAGGCAGAGCTCAATTATATAGTAACTAAAAAGGAGATGTTAGTAGTGGTCTATGCAATTAATAAATTCAGGAACTACATCACATGGAATTTTGTTTTCATTCACATTAACCATACAACAATCGGGTACTTGATGAATAAACCAGTAGTTGGAGGAAAACTTGTGAGATGGTTGTTGCTACTTCAAGAGTTATATTTTACCATTGTAGAAAAACTGGGAAAGGCTAATGTAGTAGTGGAATTTCTCTCTAGATTGCCAACAAAATTAGAAGACGATTCATTTCTAGATGAGCACTTATTTTCCCTCTCTTTGCATACACCTTGGTATGTAGACATAGCCAATTATCTAGTTGTAGGGAAAAAACCACCACATCTCTCACCAAATGATAAGAGGCATATGGTTGAGAAAAAAAATCCTTATTCATGGGTAGTTGGATATCTATTTTATGCAAGGCTTGATAATCTAATGAGGACACACATCAAATAAGATGAAGTCTATGACATTCTCAAAGAATTTCATAATGAACCTTGTGGAGGAAATTTTGCAGCAAAGTGGACAACTCTTAAAATCTTAAATACTAGCTATTATTGGCCAACACTCCATAAAGATGCAATAAAGTACATAAGGAGGTGTGATAGATGTCAAAGGTTAGGACAACCTACTAAAAAAAAAAAAAATCCACTTCAACCACAAGTAGTCATTGCACCTTTTGACAAATGGGGGTTCGATTTTATTGGTCCTATATCCTCCACATCGAACAACAAGGAATATATATTGGTATGCACTAATTATCTTACCAAATGGGTGGAGGTCAAAGCCTTGAAATTTGCAAGGGATGGAAATGTTGCTAAGTTTCTCTATGAAGATATCCTTACAATATATGGTGTTCCTAGGGATACAGTGACAGACCAAGGACCACAATTTTTCTTAGATCTGATCAACAAGTTAGTTCAAGAATATGAGATCAAACATAGGAAATCTACACCTTATCACCCTTAGGTAAATGGTCAAGTGGAGGTCACTAACAAAGAATTAGAAAACATTCTTACAAAAATAGTGCAAATCCATAGGAAGGATTGGGCAACCAGGTTACCTGAAGTAGTTTGGGCTTACAAAACAACCTAGAAAACAACAACATGCTTCACACCATATGAATTGGTGTATGGAAAAAAGGCAGTCCTTCCAAATGAATTTGAATACAAAACTTTGAGGACAATAGTACAATTGGGCATGGATTTATTTTCAACACAAAAGGAGAGGTTACATAACCTTAATGCTTTGGATGAGCTACACATGGAAGAAATTCACCACACTGAGATTGTACAAAAATAGAGGATGTGTTGGCATGATTAGTTCATCAAGACCAAGAAGTTTAATGCAGGTGATTAGGCCTTACTCTATGACTAGGTATAAAGATTACAAAGGGAAATTACAAACAAGATGGCTTGGCCCATATGATTCAGAATTTTTTTCCTAATGGAGTAGTTCAACTACAAACTATTGATGTTGTAAGGTTTTCACTTTTAGTGAATGACCATCGTCTAAAGTTATACAAAAGGCCACTACAAGAAGAATAAATTCCTATGAACATTACAACATAAATTGGAACTAGAGTTACATAATTCATCAACACTTACCCTAGCACTTCATCAGAAGAATCAATAGATGAGCTACCTAACTCACTTATTGCTATTTCCTAGGTATAATTCTACAACAAGAATCACATGCACACATGCAAAAGTGGCACTTAGACATCTTCATTTCTGAACCTCTAGCAGAGCTCATGAGACCTACAACATCACACTCCTAGGAAAAATATTCAGAAGGGACTTGTTTCTTTAGTAGCCTATAGCACTTGCACTATCGTCATTCCACCACTACCCATAGCAATCATCATTTTTTTTTTTCATGTAGCTTCTTTAAACCATCACACATAGCAATCAATATTCACTTTTCACATCAGCCGTACCATGCAATAAATTAAATTTCCCACATAACATACTTTCCACTGATTTTATTCATCACTCCAACTTCCTTGCCCCATGTTATACTCATGTTGAATTACACTTCAAACCATGACCACCCGTAGTTCATAACCATCACCTCAAATAATTTGAAATCTTTTCCCATGCTGCATGGTGACATTCAGTAAATTTCAAATGCGCCATCCTTCCCATCACAACATGTCAACAAGTACTTTATTGCATTAACTCATAAAACATTTAATCTTACTAATTTTGTATATATTTATCATTCATGTAAGCATTTAAAACTTCATATTTCAAATTCCACTGCTTCATACTTATTGCCCACACCCTTTCCATACTTGATAATTGAGGACAATTAGAAACCTTATTTGGGGGGAGGGGTATCCAAAAGTCTTTAATTATTTTTAATTTTCTACCTTTCAATTTTATGCTTATATGAGAAAATAAGGATGAAACAAGAGTTTGAAGCAAAGAAGATGTTTTCAAAGCAAAATTGTGTGATCAAACACATAGCATAGCCTAGGAAACAACATAATTGAGTGATTATTTAGAGCAAAGCATAGATAGAATTGGTGAAATTATAATGGGAGGTGATGTAATTTTTTGTTAGAGGATAGGCAATGTGTGCCTATCTTCTAGTAGGTAGGCTGGCTAGATTATTTTCTTTGACTCATAGAATAAAATGAGCTTATGACCCAACAATTTTTTAGCACCTTACAAAATGATGAGGCAATTGTGAGGGGATTAAGGGTGGATGCATCAAAGGTGGCTATAGCAAAGGTGTTAGGTCTTCTGAGGGTTTGTGAAGAATTCTCAATCAGGACAAACACAAACGCATCTAGAAATGAATTATGTTTTCTTGGAGAGAATTTGGATTCCTCCTCACAAGGTATAAATTTTTTATCTTTACCTTGGATTTTGGCCTCTGTAGCTTCACACATTGGTAGATATTTAACTTGTGATGAAATACAATCATTGTTATACATAGTGCATTTTAAAATACTCAATCATTTACACCATCAGAGGTTGGTAAATGTTCTAATTTTTTAAATAATTTGTTAAAAAGGATGTCATCAAAATATATGAAGAAAAAGAATCAATCATCTTTGTCTCATTTTTTTTAGTCACTCTACTTGTTAAGAGAAGTCTTAGGGTTCAATTTCCTAATGTATCTTTGGAAGAGTTTCTTAGAAACAACAATATAAACAATATTATTCCAATTAAAGATGTAGAAGGGGCTAGGAATAGGAAATGGAAGGACCTTATACGGCTACAACAAAGGGAGAAATACCCTATGTTTTTGTTGTTGCAACATCTACCTACATCACAAAGGAACCTGAAGAGTAGGGACTATAGGAAACTCAACCTATAGATTCTATTGAGCAACCCATAGTTGAAGAAGATTCATAAACTCCAGCTTCTATTAAGAGCCCACTAAAGCCAAAGAAAAGGAAAAGTGTGGCCTCTACCTCTGCACTTGCGAAGAATCAAAAGAGGCCCACAAAATCAAGAAGATGATCACATCACCTATGAAGGAAGGGGCCTATGAAAGGAAAAGATAAAAAGAAAAAGGAAGATGTTATTATGATCGAAACTAATTCTTAGGGAAATTTCCCTAATGATAATAATAAAAGAACATCCATTGTGCAACCCTTGTACTTAACTAGCACTTTTGAGTCAGACTAAAAATATATTTTTATGGAAAGAAAGAAGAATAGACCTCCAAAAATCCTTATTTTTGAAGAAGGGTTTATGCATTTAGAGGAGGGTGAAGAAGAGAAACTTTTGGAGACACAAGAAAAAATATTTTTAGAAGGGAGAAACACAAGCAAGGAAATTCAAGATGCCTTGCAAAGGATAAAAAATTTAGAAGAGAAACTGAAAGCATATCAACAAAGGGATAATGAAAGGGACGCAAAGATTAAGGAATTGGAAGAAAAACTCCAGATATTTGGGTAGAGATCAAAGTTAGAATTATTAGCACAACTTGCCATAATTGAAAAGAGTGAAAAAGATCAAGACCCTGAGAGCTCAACTGGATACATAAGAACCCCTACTATTCCTACTATTGTGTCTCTTGGCATTGAGTTGTGGAAGAAAACAAATGAATTTTCCCAAAAAGAAAAGGATTGGGAAAAAGAGAAAACAAAATTGATATCCACACATGCTAGAGCAAGTGAGAAGTAGGAAACATAGATAAAAAGATTGAAGGTGAAAATTGTTGAACTGACACATAAGATAGTTCAATTGATGAGGTGTAGACCTCTTGCTAGGGTATATACTTTATTTTTGCAAGAAAAATTTCTATGTTTTTAGTTTAATCAAATAATCAGTGATCTCCTTGTTTCCATGAATACAAGATGTTTGTTTATAGAAACTTCCCAACGGTCTAACCAAAAAATGAAAGATCAATTGTGTGAATTGTATTTACACAACTTGATTCTTTCATGTGACACTACATGGAACCGACTTATATTTGTGGGAGATATTCAAATCAGGGATCTAGCTTCCTACATTAGAAATAAACATCAAAGTGGGTAGCTTCTACAGGAATATTAGGAAAGAGAGAAATCACTCCCTCTACAGTTAAGAGAAGAGGAAACAAACCCAAGTGCAGTAGTAGACCAATGGTTGGAACTTATAGAGCATAGGGTAGTTGAAATAAATATATTGGAGGGTGATCCCACAATAGTGGTTCACTTTTTGGCCAAACTTGACATAGAATTGGTTTTTTCTAACTAAAACTTCATTGTTGGGCACCTATAGCTCCTAAACTATGAGGAATTTGAAGATGATGCAAACTAGTGATTTGTGAAATTTTGTCTGTAGATTCTAAATATATATTTTTTAAAATTTTGGAATAAAATTGCATTTATTTTTCCATCTCCTTCAAAAACTAGTTTTTAATAGTAAACAACATTTTTAAAGAGTGATGTGTACTTGCAAACACAACTTTTTTTGTATGTATCGAAATTCATTTTTTTATTGGATCAAGGACATCAATATCAAGGGTATAGATATTTTTCTGACTTTTTTTTATAATCTACTATTTTTCCACATGTGCAGAACAAAGAGCTTGAATTTTGGTGAAAAACCTATTTTTAATTAAACTAAAAAAATACATAATAAAACCAAAATATATTAAAATTATACTTGATGGATTGCTCATTTCAAGGACTATAATCCTCCAGTTGGATCTGTGAAGTTGATTCTATTTTCATCTTCAACCCGAGCTTTGAAAGGATTTTTTTTGAAGAAAATTGCACATGGAGGGGGAGAAGGGAGAAATGGGGGGGTTCGTTAATAACATTAAAAAAGAAAAACCCATTAAATGGGGGTTTGCTAGAACCCCCTCTTCTAGAAAACCTCCCCAAATTTTGTTGAGCCCTAAGTAATTTTTACTCATCAATGCAATTGTAAACCACTTATGTGGGATCACTCTGGATTGTAGAGAAAAGGATTATAGGAGAATGAAGGGACTAGTAGCAGGAACTATTTGAGAGGCATTTAACTTTACCCAAGGTAGATGGGACGAACTCACACCAGAACTTAAAAAGAAGGTGCCTCATTTTATTTATAATTATGGGGTATTAATTGGTAATATCACACAAATACATTGCAACTACCCTCAAGAACATAATTTCTTGACTCCCTCTCACCTTCCATCCTCCTCTCCTCATGTTCCCTATACCATAGTGGATAGTAAGGAAATGGGAGGAAGGTGCAATAGTAGAGACTAAAATACTAGCAAGGATCACAAATCAACAAGGTTTTTATTTGAAGCAAGGTAAAGGAGTGGACTGTGTTATGGAATTCAAAGAAATGGCCTTGCAGTATAACCTTCAACCTTAAAGTTGCTTGGGGGCAAGTAATAACTTTAGTTGGGGGGAATGATGGGCCCTATAATTGGCTATTTTTCTTTTATTGTTTTATAATTTTCATCATCTCTTTCCTACTAAGTTTCAAGACATTACTAAAACCTTTTATACCTTTTATATACTTTTAAGAAGTCTTAAGCATGTGGAAATGGAAACATGTTATGTTGATATGTGTATGCATGAATGTTTATAAAATGTAGTAGGTTTTTATGTTTAATTTATGATTGTTGATGATGAGGATGCTTTAAGAATAAAATTAACATTTGTAGTAATAAGAACTGTCAACCCACAACAATGGGTTTCACAAGCTGCAATATAAGGACTGCAGGTTGTTGCAGAGGAGAAGTCAACCAACCAAGGTGTGACACTTTTAGAAGGAAACAAAGGTGATCATTCACTAATAAGTCTGTGAGTCACCGAATATCACTCTTACTCGCCAAATAAGAAAACTAGGGAAGAACCTGAGTCTAATTACAACAAGACTAATTTATGACAACACTGTTCTATGGGTATGTTTCTATTATGAGTAGTTAAGTTGTTGGAAATAGAGTTTGTATTTGTTTTTTCTACTCCTATTTCAAATAGTTATTGGATTTTGTTTCAAACATAGTCCTCTTCCTATCTTTGAGGGAGAGTTGATAGTTGTTTCATAATTTTTTTTTAGCCTAGGAATAATGAAACTCCTCACAGATTCTATATAGAAGAACCTTTTGTCAAGGAGGAGATCTAGTTATCTGGTTACTATTATTACTCAATAGCTATAGTAGTATTATGAATAGAATTTGTGTTATTGAATAAAGATCTTCAATAGATTTCTTGTTGAGTTTTGTATAATAGTTCAGTGTTAGAATGCAATAAAGTGGATTGATTTGACATCATGATTTGTTGAGTAAGTGAGTGTTTGATAAATCCTATGGAAGCAACAACTCAAGCAACCACCACTTGAGATACTGCTAAATAACTTTAGTTTTTTTTTAGAATAGATAATGCATTGTGAATTCAATTGGTAGTTTCTAATTATATGATTGTGAATGAATGTGTTACATTTACTGAATTTGATTATGTAGTTTAATGTTTGGATAATACTCTGGAGGATTAACTAAGTTAAGACATTGCAGTTTAAATAGTTAACAATTACAGTCTTAAGCATTAGGTACCTGTAGCAGAAGGTAGTTATTTATATTCTTTTCCCCTATTTTTTGAATTATTAGTTTATTCTGATTCCTAGCTTCTACTATATTTGCACATGTTTACTCGCTTATACTCAATTGATGTAGGATGTCCAGAATCTATGAATGCATATATTTTGTTAGCACTATCTAAAGTTTTACGACTCCTTGGTTGATAATTTAATGCAACCCTCTTGTGAAAGATGAATTGTTCAGTTAGGGATTCTCAAGTCCTCTAATCCATGTGTATGCCCAAGTAACACCAAGTTAATTAGACATTAGAGTGGCTCTACATTATTGAATTTAGGTATTTTTCAAATGAGATAGTAGTGAAGTAACATTTGACACTATCAACCATTCTTTTGTAAGGAAGAAATGTTTCATCTTTTATCTTGTAGTTATCATTGACTTGTCTAACCACTAGCTATGAATCACCATTGACCTTTAACTCTTCAATTTTCCATTGTATAACCATCTTTATTCTTGTAATCAGTGCTTCATATTCAACTATGTTATTTATGCATGGTAATGGTAATTGATATGAATTTTGTATGCAATCACCTTAAGGGGTGATAAATAGGACTTCTACCCCTAAACCATGTTGGGTATGTGATCCATCAAAGTATAACTTCTATTTACTTGTGGGAGCGATAGTGAATATTTCCTCATCTGGAAAATATGATATGAGAGGATTATCATCATACAATGGTGCCTCCACTAATTTATTTTTTATGACTTTCCCTTTGATTGCTTTCCTATCTATATAATCTATGTCAAATTCACTAAGTACATAACCCATTTAGCCATGTGGCTGCGAGTGTTGCTTTGGATAGTAGATACTTTAATGAGTCTATCTTAGAGATAAGATTAACTTGGTGGTTGAGCATGTAGTGTCAAAGATTTTGTGAAGTAAAGATAACCACTAGGTATGCTCATTCAATGGGAGTGTCATTAAGCTCATAGCCTATTAATTTTTGTCTAATGCAATATATTGCTCTCTCTTTTCTTAAGTCATCATATTGTGCCAAGAGAGAACCTAATTATACTAATGTAGATCAGATGTATAATATCAATGGTCTATCTGGAACTAGAGGCATTAATACTGGAGGCGATGTTAGGTAATCCTTGAGCTACTAGAAATCTTGTTGACATTTCTCATCCCATTTTAATGTTACATTTTTATATAGGAGATGAGTAAATGGGTGACACTTATCTGCTAGTTGTGTTATGAATCTTTTGATGGATTGTAGTTTCCCTTGGAGACTTTGAAGTTGCTTTAGAGATTTTGGAGGAGGAATATCAATAATTTCTTTAACTTTTGGGGGGTCCAATTCAATATCTCTATGAGAGACTATGTATCCCAATAGTTTTCTCGAAGTATCACCAAACAAGCATTTCTTTAGATTAATTCACTTGATAAATATTTGTGCTAGAACCTCTAGATGTCATTTCCTTGTGATTGATTTTTCTAGGATGTCATCTACATAGTCCTCCATAATGTTATGAAACATTTCATGAAAGCTTACTATAATAGCTTATTGATATGTTGCACCTACATTTTTGTGACCAAATGGCATGACATTCTAGTGGTATGTATCCCAAGGGCATGCAAAATTTGTCTTATGTTGGTCCTCTTGTGCTATTTAGATTTGATTATATACTGAGAAACCATCGATGAGGGAAAGAATCTCATGATATGTTGTCAACTCCACTATGATGTATATGTTAAAGGCAATGAAAATTCATCCTTAGGACAAGCTTTGTTGAGATCTTGTTAATCTATGTATATGTGTAATTCCCTTGGTGGGCTTGGAAATAGGTACTAGATTGCCTATTTTAGATAATCAATTGGTTTTATGAAACCAACATCCAAAATTTTATGTAGCTCAACTTTGACTAGTGCAATTTATGGATACATCTTACATAGATTTTGTTTAAATAGTTTTGCCTCTAGATATATTATCAAGTGATGGACCACTAATTCCATGTCTAATCTAGGAATGCCAACATAAGACCAAGTAAATTTATTTTTATTCTTGTAGGAATGGTGCATTTTTTTTCCCATTAGGATCTAAAGATGTTGAATAAAATGTGATCTTAGGAGTGTTGGTGGTTCCAAAATTGATTTTATTTGATTCTTCTACTAGTAATACTAATTTTTCTTGATGCTTAGTGATACTAGAGAGGTTGATTCCTTCATCCTCACATGCCTAAGAGATATTTTCACCCTTCGATACATCCTTAATTTTGAAATTTTCATGATCTAAAAGGTCACATTGTGGTTTTCAATAGGAGATCTATTTTTTATTTTTATATTTTTACTTTTGCGACTAAAGGATCCAAATTTCCCCTCATAGTATGCTTTCACATCAAGATCTATATCAATTCATTATTTGTGATCTCCAGGAGGTATACCATTTCTAAGTCCCATAAACCCAAAAATAACACCATCATTTTCGAATGTCCAAAATTGGTGCTTGTTGTTGGTTCCAGTCGATGAGTTGAGGGTAAACGAGTTGAAGGTCATTATATTAAGAAGGTGATGTAAAGGATATGTTTGTAATGGTATTGATAGATGTGTTCTCAAATAAGTCTTTGATGCACATGGGAGATTCCTTGATGGTATCATCATTAGAAGTATTAACCGTGGGAGAAACTCTAACTACCTTACTAGGGATACTCTCAATGTTAGGGGTAGTGTTATGTAGTGAACCATACCCAAGACCTTAATATTTTTGTCATTTCTCTTGAAAAATGGGTTCTCTTATTCCTTGATGATGTAGACCAAGGCTTCCATGGCCTATGAATCCCATGTTCTTAATGATTTGGAAACCTTTGCTATTTTGATCCATTGGTAGAGTAGCTTGTTTTTTATCGTCTTGGTCCAACCATTTGGAGATATCTTCCTCTATGACCTCTTTATTGAGCTCTCCCCACTTGGAGACAATAGTAGGTTCAAATTTGATAGTAGAATTGGTTTTGTCTATGTGTTGTAGTTTTCCATATGTCTTAGGAGATGGAAGTTGTCCTACATAAAAGGATCATTTAAGGTCATAATCTTTGTGCAACCATAGTCTTGTACTTGAACCTTTATTTTTGGAATGGGTTTGTGAATGGTGGATGATGAGGTTAATGTTGATGGATCAATGTAAGATTTTGAATGTGAGGCAATATCATTTTTAGGAACTTGGAGTAGTTTTTGATATTTTTCTTCCAAGTTCTTACAATAATGGAAAGATTGAGGGTCCCCATAAATGGTGACTTCAATTTCACTGTAAGGGAGTTTGATGCATTGATAATAGGTTGAAGGGATGGCTTGCATGTCATGTATCCAAGGGAATCCTAGGAGGATGTTGTATGGTAAATCCAAGTCCAAGAATTGACATGTTGTTTCTGCAATAGTTGGACCGACCTAAATAGGAAGTTTGATAATTCATTCTTATTCACATTCATTGTCATCATATGTTCTAACGGTAATGCCCTTTTGTTGCTCAATAATATCCTCAGAGTATCCCAATCATTTGAAATTTTTCAAAGTACAAATGTTTAAGCCCACTTGACCATCTACCAAGACTCTTGATTTTTTGTTTGTGGATGAAGAATTCTAGATGTAAGGCATGGTTATGTAATACAAGGGAGATATTTTTTAATGAATCATAGATAGTAAGTAAGTGTGATATGTCCTACCATGGCTTGGAAGTGATCAATATCTATGTCATTCAGGACAAATGATTCTAGGAGTGCCTTGTCTAAGACTTGTTTATGCACCAGAGAGATCCTAAGAATCTCTAAAATAGATATTTGAGCTAGAGTTTTCTTAAGATGGCTTATAATAATGTAATAAGTTGGAAACACCTTGGTTATGCTTTTAGTTTGGGATGTATTTCCTTGAATGTTGAATTTTCCTCATTGTGTGGTGACTCCATACTCAAGAATTTTACCATGTATAGTGACAATGAAAATTTGATTGTTTGATTCTTTGGATATTTCCTACTATGTTATTATAGGAGTGATAATTTTTTTTATAATCCATTGCTTTACCTGAGTCATTTCCTTTGCCATGGTTTGGGATTGGATCCTTTTAAATTCCTAGATCATTGTTTCTAGATGCTCTAGGATGTTGTTCAATGTTGACTTCTCCTTGATCAATGAGGTCTTGTATAAGGTTCTTGAGTCTCATATAATTTATTTTTTTGTGACCTTTTGTCCTACGGTATTCATAATAATTATTATCATTATACCATGAGATTTTAAATTGGGGTTCATCATAGTGTCTAAGCTCTTGAATATTTGACAAGATTGGTTTGAATTATCTTTTTCAAGATTGTCTCAATTGGCTCCTTTAAGGGAGTGTACTTATGTATAGTGTTGTTGGGTTTTGGTGGTCCCTTTGGATGTTGGTTAGTGTTGACTTCTCCTTGATCAATGAGGTCTTGTATAAGGTTCTTGATTCTCATGCAATTTGGTGTTTTGGGACCTTTTGTCCTATGGTATTCATAATAATCATTATCATTATACCATGAGATTTTAAATTGGGGTTCATCATAGTGTCTAAGCTCTAGAAGCTTGACAAGATTAGTTTGAATTAGCTTTTTCATGACTAACTCAATTAGCTCCCCTAAGGGAGTGTACTTATGACTAGTAGTGTTGTTGGGTTTTAGTGGTCCCTTTGGAGGATTCACATTTTGATTGTTTTGTTGATTGTTTGGTAGGGGTTGTATGTTTTGTACAAATTTTGCATCCATGACACCATCATTGGTAATATTCTTATTCTTATCCCATAGGCGAGGTTTGTCATTAGAGTTTGGTGTATAATCTTTGTTATCCTTGTAGATTATGACAACTCCCTTAGCAATAAGAGCCTTCTCAATGGTGATCCCTTTTTCTATGATTTCTTCAAAGGTGTTGGCATATTATATGGTTAAGTGAAATCCAATTTCTATGTTAAGATTTTGGA
This sequence comes from Sequoiadendron giganteum, assembly GCA_007115665.2. Taxonomy (NCBI): domain Eukaryota; kingdom Viridiplantae; phylum Streptophyta; class Pinopsida; order Cupressales; family Cupressaceae; genus Sequoiadendron; species Sequoiadendron giganteum. The sequence continues at coordinate 474,409,233 of CM021103.1, read as the reverse complement.
TAATGATATTCACAATTTATTTTTTAGGAATAAGCCATTTGAATTTTCTATCCTTGTGTCTCCAATGTTTTAGGAATGGAGTGAATATTTTTGTTCAATATTGTTTTGTGCTACAAAAATCAGTCATGGTAACATCATGTTCTAGATGTTGTCTGAGAAATGGCTAACAAACTTTTGCACCAGTTCACAAAATGTTTTTTGATACCATGTGGTAAATGGGAGAACCATTCTATTTCTTGTCCTCCTAAACTTATAGGAAAGAGGTGCATTAAGTGTGTCGTTATATGCAACTTGTATAAATGCTATGTAAAATTCTCATATGTGTTCTCATGGATCACCTCTTCCCTTGTATTTTTCAAATTTAGGCATTTCAAAGTTGTGAGGGAAAGGTATCATAGCTATATTCCTATCAAATGGATATGGAAAAATGTTATCAATAGTATAGCTTTTCTTTGTTTGTCCTAGTTGCATGTCGGTAATATTTTTGGTTCAAGTTTTGAATTTGCAATGCCAAGTCATCGTGTTGGTTGTTTTGTGGTTGGTTAGATGGAGTGTATGTTTGGTGTTGAAGAGTGGATGAAGAGTTGTATGATGGATTTTGATTTTATGAGACATTTTGAGGGATTTTATATGAGTTATATGAGATGTTTTGGTGTTGGGGATTACATTTTTGTTGAGGTATGTTTTGTCCTTGAATAGTGTTATATGTATTGTATAAGGTGTTTTTATTTTGTGGGATGAATTGTTGTTGTGGAATAAATTGTTGTTGAGGAATGAATTATTGTTGAGGCATTTTAAAATTTAGACTTAATGAAGTGTTTTGAAATTTAGACTTAATGAAGTGTTTTGAATTTAGACTTAATGAAGTGTTTTAAAATTTAGACTTAATGAACGGGTTTGTCAAAGTCGAGAAAAATGTCAACTTGACTGCCTTTGGTCTGTTGTCCTCAAAACAAAAAACTTCCCCCAAATAGATGAGGAATGCCCCATCTGTTGGACCTTCAAATCCATCTAGAGGAAGAAACAACTTAGGTCAAAATAGTGGTCAGCACAACATATCTCAGATCTCCTCCAGAAGAAATTGTGGCAAAAGTCAAGGAAGAGGCCGAGGTTGAGGCCTCGTTTCCACTTGAATTTTTGGGGACCTGCTATAGACCTAGCCTTCATGGATTTTTACTTCTTTAGAAAGACTGCTTCTGAGGTGGATAATCACATTTCTAATGTTATAATCCACAACCTCTCTTCTCGGCATCTTTCTTTTGAAGATTGTAAACTCTTGGGTCTTGGGGTGAATTTTATACCTCACACTCCCCCTATGTCTCTTGAGGATATTTTCAAAGAGTTTAGGGCCTTCCCTAGGTGTCTTCATCTTCATGCTTTCTTTGGGCTTGAAGCTGCTATTCCTAGTGATCCTCCTGTGGATATCTCCCCCTTCTCCAACCGATTTTTTTTGCATTTTTCCGCTAGAAAAATTCCTTTTGGCATATTGATGTGCCTAATTATGATCTTGAAGAAATTATTAACAAGGCTGAAGATATTTTGAGGGGTCAAAATGCTTCCTGTTCCTTCTCCCATCGCCCCCCTCTTCCTTCTAGACTTCTCAAGAGTCTCAAGGATATTAGGGGTGACAAGTCTATCATCATCAAGCCCGTTGATAAGAATTTGGGGCTCATGGTGCTCGAATCTCTTTGGTACAAGAATGAAGGACTTCAGATTTTTTTTTATTCTCTTGTCTATACACAAGTTGATAGTGTTCCTTGGAAGCTCATTTGGAGTATTATGAATTTCATCATTCATAAGTTCAAGTTCTTTCTCAATCCTGTCGCTAACTTTTTGAAGAAAAATCCTGCTTCCTCCACCAGAGCCTATGCTTTTTATCTCCTACCCAAGCTTCACAAGATTTTTGTTGTAGGTAGACCTATTTGCAGTTATGTTAGGATTTAGGTGCCATCAACCTTGTAAATCCTTTAATTATTTATTCTCCTAAATGTTTTTGTACATTTACCCATAAGAGGTGAAACTGTTTGACCAACGGTGGTGAAAGAGATAATGTAAATGCAGTGTTACCGTTACCTTTTGTCCTTTTGGAAAAGGACAAAATAGCTAGGTGTCCCACTTTGGAATGTTCTAGAATGCGGTTGTTGGGTCAAAATAGGGTGTTGTAAGAGAATATATGACATGTATGACAATTTTCATAAGATGCTATGGCAGTATGACAGATTCCCTATCACAGAATATGCTATTTTTAGACCTCAGGTGCCCATGCATGAAAGATGTCTTGTGGCAGCTGTAAGAGCATTTGTAAGAGGCTATTTTTGGTATTTTTTGACCATTTCAAGGAGGGAGGCATGGGTTTTTCTAGGTGGTATTTCTACCTATTGTTTGGTGAAACCATGGTAGTTTTCATCCTCACAAATCTCTTCAAATTGGGGCCTTGAGCTAGAGTTATTCAATTCAGTTTTGTAGGTTTGCAGGGTAACAGGGTGCTGCCGGATTTTATAGAGATTGATAAGAGAAGTCTATTGCTACATGTAATATTTCAAATTATTAGTAATATACTTCCCTCTCTTTCGATGGTGGAGTTTTTTCACTTCAGGGTTTCTCCACGTAAATCTATTGTTGCATGTGTTATGATTCTTCTATCTCTCTCTCTCATTCTTTCTTCACACTAAGGCTAAAGGTTAATCTACTTATTTCAGATTTGCATACACTTATTTAAGTTCATATTGCAATCTTTCTTCACCTTGATAATCAACATTTGGTATCAGAGCTAACGGTTCTGTTAAGGAAGGGACACTTTCCTTTTAAGTGTTGAAGGTTTTTTGCTGCAGTGGGAGCTTTTGTGTTGTGGGTTTTGCAGATTTGTGAAAGATTGTATACCATGGCCTCCACCTCTCATCAAGATATCGATAAGTTCAATGGTACTGGTTATGAGATGTGGAAGTTGGAAGTGGAAGATCTCCTTGAGGAGAGAGATCAATGGTTACCAATTTCAGTTGATACGAAGCAATCTTCTTCAACCTTGTCGGATGAAGATTGGAAGAAGCTAGACAAGAAGGCTTGAGGGACCATTCAGTTGTGTCTCACTAAATTTTTCCTCCTGAATGTATCTTCGAAAGATATGACATACAAGCTTTGGAGGAGGATAGGTGAAATCTACCAAACTAAGAGTTTGTCTGACAAGTTGTATCTCAAAAGGTGTTTATATTCATTAAAAATGAGGGATGGTGATTCTATTGTTGAACATTTGAATGCTTTTAATTTGATTATAAGTCAGCTTGCATCTATTGATGTTAAAATAGAAGATGAGGATAAATGCATTTTATTGATTTTCTCTTTACCAGAATCTTGGGAAAATTTAATTGTTGCTATAACAAGTGGTGGTGCAAAACCTAAGATGGATAATATTATTCCCATACTTCTTTCAGAGGAGATGAGGAGAAAGACCATGCATAGTGGATCCCAAGATGCCTTGCATGTGCGAGGTAGGTCCAAGGAGAAAGGGCCTAAAGGGGATAAGAATAAGGATAAGTCTAAAGGATGATCTAAGACCCCTAGAAAGAGTAGAGTGAAGTGTTGGAACTGTGGTAAACAGGGACATGTGAAGAAGGAATGTAGAAACAAGAAAAGGAATACAAATTCCTCCGTAGAAAAGCCCTCTAATAATGGTGATTTTGATGCTTTGATTATTTCAGCTAACACAGTTTATAATGATGCTTGTCTTATTGATTCAGGTGCTTCCTTCCATATGACTCCTCATAAGGAGTGGTTTTCTACATACAAAGAATTTCATGGAGGAGAGGTCTTCATGGGTGATGATAGCTCACAAAAGATTTTCTGTAAAGGAAAGGTATAGTTGTGTTTTAGTGATGGGAGGGTTAAAATCCTTGATGATGTTTATCATATTCCAGGACTTACAAAAATTTTAATTCCGATTTCCAAGCTGAATGATACTAGAATGCATGTGACATTTGACAAGCCTGGTTGTAGGATGGTAAGGGGAATTTTGGTGGTTGCTAAAGGATCTTGGATAGGGAATTTTTTTATGCTACATGTCTCTACTTTTTGTAACTCCTCTTTTGTAATTAGCACTGAAAATGCATGTATGTTGTGTCACCATAGATTGGGTCACATTGGTGAAAAAGGTCTTAGGACGATACTTGATAAGAAAATAGTAGACGATATTTCTGATTATTCTGTTGGTAAAAATGATTTATGTGAGGATTTTGTGTTTGGTAAACAAAACAGGTCATAATTTCCTAAAGGAACTAATAAAGCTAATGGATTGCTAGAACTAATTCATTCGGATGTATGTGGTCTAGTGGATACAGATTCTTTGGGTAGATCTCGTTATTATGTTTCCTTCATTTATGATTACTCGAGATATACTTGGATTTATTTTATGCATACAAAATCTGAAGTTTTGACCAAATTTAAGGAATTTAAGGCATTGGTTGAAAAACAAATACATTATAAGATAAAAGTATTAAGATCTAACAATGGGGGTGAATATTGTTCTAAGGAATTTGATGAGTTTTTCAAACATGTAGGAATTGTTAGGCAAAAGACTACACCTTACACACCCCAACAAAATGGGGTAGTAGAAATAATGAACCATACATTAATGGAAAAATCTCGGAGCATGTTAAGTAGTGCTAAGTTAGATAAATGCTTTTGGGCAGAAGCTATTGGTACTGCTTGTTATTTAATTAATAGATCTCCTTGTAAAGCTCTTGTTGATAAAACACCTTATGAAATGTGGTTGGGTAAAAATCCTTCAGTTTCACATTTAAGGGTCTTTGGTTGTGAGGCTTTTGTTCATGTGCCTAAAGAGAAGCGATCTAAATTGGATCCCAAATCTCATAAATGCATCTTTGTAGGTTATGGTGAAAATGTTAAAGGTTATAAACTTTGGAATCCACTAACACGAAAGATAATATTTTCTAGAGATGTAATTTTCAGGAAATTTAGAGCTAACTTTGAAGATGAGAAACCAAAGGAAAATTCAAAACAATGCATTTTGAAACTAAGCAAGAAGATGCACATGTGGAAAAATAGAGAGATGGACAAGAAGATGGAGAAGAAGAAGAGAGTTTTAAAGAATTTGTTGTAACAGAAGAAGTTGAAAACAATGAGGATGAACATGAGGAGGAACCTCTTCTCCACCTTTGAGAAGGTCCACAAGACAACAAAATCCAGTTGATAGGTATATCCCACCTGATTTTCATGGTAAATTTGCTTTGTTATGTATTGATGATGAACCTAGATCTTTCAGGGAGGCTCTATCTTCAGAAGAATGTGAGTCTTGGATGCAAGCCATGCAAGATGAGATGATGTCTTTGGAAAATTGTGACACCTAGGATCTTGTTAGTTTTCCCAAAGGAAGAAAGGCCATTGGTTGTAAGTGGGTATATAAAAATAATTTTGGTGCAAACGGTAAGTTGGAATGGTACAAAGCCAGATTAGTGGCCAAGGGCTACTCCCAGAGAGAGGGAGTTGATTTTGGTGAAATATTCTCTCCTGTTGCTAAGTTAACTTCTATTAGATTCCTTTTATCCATTGCTGCTGCTTATAATTTAGAAATATAACAAATGGATGTTAAAACTTCTTTCTTGCATGGGGATCTTGAGGAAGAAATTTACATGCAACAGCCTGGCAGTTTTGTTGTGAAAGGAAAATAACACTTGGTTTGCAGGTTAAAACAGTCCCTATATGGTTTAAAATAGTCACCTAGGATGTGGTACCAGAAGTTTGATGCCTTTGCATTAAAGTTGGGTTTTGTTAGAAGTGAAGAGGATCACTGTGTTTATCCTAAAGTTATTGATGATCAGATACTGATTATTGTCTTATATGTGGATGATATGTTGTTCATTGGTAACAATAAGGCAATGATTAGGGAACTTAAAACTCAATTTTCTGGCACATTTGATATGAAAGATTTAGGGGCTGCTAAATATATTCTTGGGATGGAAATCATTAGGGATCGAGTTCACATAAAGCTTTGGTTAAGTTAGAGTAAGTATGTTAACACTATTTTGCAGAGGTTTAATATGTAGGACTGTAAACCAATAAATATTCCATAAAAATTTGGTACTACATTAAGTTTAGACATGTGTATTGAATTGGATGATGATATTGATGAAATGTCTAAATTTTCTTATGCTAGTGTTGTCGGTATATGCAATAGTTTGTACTAGACCGGATATAGCCCAAGCAGTGGGAGTTCTAAGCAGGTTTATGTCTAACCCTGGTAAAGAATATTGGACTTTTGTTAAAAGGGTATTCAGATATTTGCAAGGCACTTCTGATTATTGTTTGGTTTATCATGGTACTGATAATGTTGGTAAGTCATTGGACATACATGGTTTTGTTGATGCAGATTGGGTAGGTGACTTGGACAGTCGAAGGTCCACTAGTGGCTATGTGTTTACTTTGTTTGGAGGTGCAATGAGTTGGATGAGTAAAGGACAACCTACAATTGCTTTATTTACCACTGAAGCAGAGTATATGGTTGCTACACATGCTTCTTAGGAGGCATTTTGGTTACAAAGACTAGGTAATGGTATTAGTTTTGATTGCAAGATAGTGAGGATCGGATGTGATAGTCAGAGTGCCATATGTTTGGCTAAAAATCTTATGTATCATGCTTGTACTAAGCATGTTGATGTTCAGTATCACTTTGTGCGAGAAATTATTGAGAATGGATAGGTCTTGATTGAAAAAGTTAACACTTTGGATAATGTTGTAGATTCTCTTACGAAGCCAGTCACCACAAATAAGTTCTCTTGGTGCAGGAAGGCCATGGGCCTTGATCATTTTACTTGATTCTATGTAATTGTATCTCTATGGGTGTAATTTACGATGTATGATGTCAAGTGGGAGAATGTTAGGATTTAGGTTCCATCAACCTTGTAAATCCTTTAATTAATTATTCTCCTAAAGTGTTTTGTACATTTACCCATAAGAGGTGAAACCATTTGACCAAAGGTGGTGAAAGAGACAATGTAAATGCAGTGTTACCGTTACCGTTTGTCCTTTTGGAAAAGGACAAAATAGCTAGGCGTCCAACTTTGGAATCTTCTAGAATGAGGTTGTTGGGTCAAAATAGGGTGTTGTAAGAGCATATATGACATGTATGACAATTGTCATAAGATGCTATGACAGTATGACAAATTCCCTATGACAAAATATGCTATTTTTAGACCCCAGGCACCCATGCATGAAAGATGCCTTATGACAGCTGTAAGAGCATCTGTAAGAGGCTATTTTTGGTATTTTTTGACCATTTCAAGGAGGGAGGCATGGGTTTCTCTAGGTGGTATTTGTGCCTATTTTTTGGTGAAACCATGGTGGTTTTCATCCTCACAAATCTCTTTAAATTGGGGCCTTAAGCTAGAGTTATTCAATTCAGTTTTGCAGGTTTGCAGGGTAACAGGGTGCTGTCAGATTTTATAGAGATTGATAAGAGAAGTCTATTGATGTATGTAATATTTCAGATTATTAGTAATATACTTGCCTCTCTTTCGGAGGTGGAGTTTTTTCCCTTCTAGGTTTCTCCATGTAAATTTGTTATTGCATGTGTTATGATTCTTCTATCTCTCTCTCTCATTCTTTCTTCACACTAAGGCTAAAGTTTAATCTACTTATTTTAGATTTGCATACACTTATTTAAGTTCATATTGCAAGCTTTCTTCACCTTGAAAATCAACAAGTTATATTGGCTATATGTTTGATCCCACTTCCAAGCTTCTTCACCATCTCTTGTTTCCTATTCTCTTGCAATAGCCGTCCCATTTTCATGATTCTCTCTCTTCTTAGTGAGCTCAAAAATAAGTCCTTCCCTTCTTATTGTATTCTCTTCACTTTCGATGTGGAATCCATTTATTCAAGTATCCCTACCAATGAAGGCCGTGTTGCCCTCAAAGAGATGGTTATTGATTACTTCAATTGACAGAAATTGGATCCATGGCTTATTGATATGGTGTTAATTCTTGTTGAGCTTGTCCTCTAGGAACATTTTCTCGAGTTCAATGGAATTTTCTACAAACAGATCAGGGGTATTGCTATGGGTAGTAACTTTGTTGTGGATTATGCTTGTCTTTTCCTCTGTCATTTGGAAAGATGTCTTCTTGCTAAGTTTGATTGTTTGAATCTTTCCTTCTTCAAGAGATTCATTGATGATGCTCTGGGAATCTAGATTGATAGTGAATCTTCTTTATATGATTTTTTTGATCAGTATCAAAGTTTTCATCCTGAGATCAAAATCACTCCCTCGGTTTCCTCTAGTTCAGTGAACCTTTTGGACATCAGTTTCTTCAAAGGTGTTTGTTTCAGTACTTGCAATGTCCTTTACACCAAGTAATGTAGGAGCAAAAACACCCTCTCGACTTCTTCCTCAAATCCACAAATCACAGATTACAAAAGACTTCATTTTAATGAAAAACTCAAATCAACGATTCCTTTTGTCGATTTAAATAGATTAAAATTGCATAACAAGATACTTGAATCTGAAAACAATTCAAATAACTTTAAGATTTCATGAAACAATAATTACAATTTCTCAGACATAAAAAATCTTAGCTTACATATTAAACACCTTTCCATTCTCTCTACCTTCCTTTGTACATGACTTCAACCACTATTTGAATAATTATATTCAGTTTAATGTTTGATGCCATTTGTTTCTCCTACTCTTTAGCTGCGCACACCCTCATCTAGACACTACTCACATTCTTTATTTTTCTTTATCTCTTTGCAACTTCTTTATCGATTCCCAATATGCAATACTTATTCCCATAAATGTGGGTGGCTTGTAGCTTGTTCTTCCTCAAAATGGGTGTTCTCCTTATTGCCAGTCATGTCCTCCTCACCTTAATTCCACTTGGCCCTCTCTTTAATGTGTTGCCTTCTCTAGATTTTCCTCAGCGCAACCATTTCTCTCCTTAAGTTTAATTAATTATGCCTTTTATCATTCACAACCCACTTCCTTTATTTGATGCAAGAAAATATATAGTCCTTCCTCTGAAGCGTGGCCCCCCTTCTCCAGTGAAATCAAAATTTATCTTTTAAAAGTTTTTCATAGATAGTGCACCCTTTCAAATTCTTATTTGCAATATTTTATATTGTCATCCAATGGGTGCGTAGGAATATTAAAAGACTTGTTGTTCAAAAGAATGCAACAGTCATCAAATAATCTTCCTCAAAATTACTCGACACCCTCACAAGAATTTTTTTGTGTTGGACAAAGTAATTTCAATAATTTTAGTTTGAATCTTCGAAATGAAAACATTCATAAAAAATTAGACCCCACGACATATTGAAGGATAGCCAATCTTCCAGAGACAAAAGATATGAACCGCTTCATTTTTCACTACCTCATCAGGAATCTTTGATGAAAACAAATTATATTCTTGGAATTAAAAAGATTGACTCTTTTGGCCGCTTCAATTTACTTCATTAATCCTACAACTATGCCAATAATTGATATTTTCTCATTGTATGCCACTTCCATAGTCATGCATGTGTTGCTTGTCAAGAGAGCCAAAACAAGCCAAAATAAACCAAAGCTTAAAATTAAATTGCAAATTATTTTTAGTTGATGTAGATAACCCATTCACCCAGGATGCTCCTACATCAAACACACCAGGTAGAAATATTGTGAGCATAGGCTCACAATGGTGGAGTTGAGTAGTTGAACTACTCTTCTAGGTTGAATGCAACCTGCAGCGAACTCCATCGTTATCCCAAATGTTCAAAATCAATCTTTCTTTCATTTTTTCCAACATCGTGTTGGAACACGCAACACCTCCTTCCAACAACACTGCATCTTAATCTTCTTCCCCCTTGTGGACTCATGTCCACCATAGCCCAACCTCCTCTGCCAAATGCTTTCCACACTCCTATCCTCCTTTGTGGGTTCAGACCTATCTCTAATCTACCACCTCCACCAAAATCTACTTGCCCACTCACCCACACACAAGTTGATATGATCAACTTTATGGAAATTGAAGATTTTCATATCCTCTTCTTTTTTTCCCTCATCATACTCTTCAATTTCTCCTCTCATAAATGAAGGTAAACAAAAATCATGATTGAATTCGCAAATTTTAGAAAATACCTCATCCTTCTTTACTGATGTGACATCTTCATCGATGACGTTGTCTTCAACTACTACAATAAATTTCTCTCCTTTATTCATTGTGATCTTCTCAAACCACTCACTCTCTATCATTGACATTTGTGCCAACAAATATTCTTCACCTTCACCATTCGTTGCAACATCTTTTCTACTCACTTCATTATTTTCTTCCTCAATCACTACTACATCCAATTTCACTTCTTCGCTGCTCACCTCTTCATTTTCACCATTTTTCTCCATGCCTTATTCATGGCATGTCTTCGCTACAACCTCATGCTTATTTTCATCATGTTTGACCAATTATTCATGTTCTCTTGCTTCCAATCTATCCATTCTTGTGGTTATATCAACCATCATCAAGGATATATTCCTCTCTTGGTACTGTCTCCATCCATCCCATATGATGGGATTCTTTCTCACAAATATCCCCATCTCACTTGCTGCAATCTTTTGCAGTCCACATCACACTCTTCATAATTTGTAATTTTACACAACTCTTCAGCTCCCAACTGTTCAGGACTTCATAAACTGCATTAGTTCTCACACAAGCTCTTCTCTACCGCTCTTCACTCTCCCACAGGTCCTAGTGGTTCCTCTCCACTCTCAAGATCCCCTTCTCTGATACCAATTAATGTAAGAGAAAAACCACCCTCTCGACTTCTTACTCAAATCCACAAATCACATATTACAAAAGACTTCATTTTAACAAAAAAACTCAAATCAGAAAATTAATTTTGTTGATTTAAATAGATCACAATTGCATAACAAGATAATTGAATTCGAAAACAATTCAAATAACTTTAAGATTTCATGAAACAACAATTACAATTTCTAAGACATAAAAAATCCCAGCTTACATATTAAACACCATTTCATTCTCTCTACCTTCCTTTGTACACAACTTCAACCGCTGATTGACTCAATATATTCAATTTAATGTTTGATGTCATTCATTTCTCCTAATATTTTAGCTTTGCACACCCTCATCTACACACTACTCACATTCTTTATTTATTTTTTCTTATCTCTTTTCAATTTCTTGATTGATTCCCAATCTGCAATACTTATTCCCATAAATGTGGGTGGTTTGTAGCTTGTTCTTCCTCAAAATGGGTGTTCTCCTTACTACCAATCGTGTCCTCACCTTAATTCCACTTGGCCCTCTGTTTAAGGTGATGTCTTCTCTAGCTTTTCCTCAGCATGGCCATCAATCTCCTTAAGTTTAATTAATTATGCCTTCTATCATTCACAGCTCACTTCCTTTGTTTGATGCAAGAAAATATACAGTCCTTCCTTTGAAGCATGCCCCCCCTTCTCCAATGAAATCAAAATTTATCTTTTAAAACTTCTTCATAGATAGTACACCCTTTCAGATTATTATTTGCAACATTTTATATTGTCATCCAATGGGTGCGTAGGAATATTAAAAGACATGTTGTTCAAAATAATGCAACCACAACATATTGAAGGATAGCCAATCTTCCAGAGACAAAAGAAATGAATCACTTCATTTTTCAATGCATCATCGAGAATATTTAATGCAAACAAATTATATTCTTGGAATTAAGAAGATTGACTCTTCTGGCTGCTTCAATTTACTTCATTAATCTTGCAACTATGCCAAGAAGTGAAATTTTCCCATTGAATGCCACTTCCATAGTCATGCTCGTGTTGCCTGTCAAGAGAGCTAAACAAGACAAAGTAAACCAAAACTAAAAATTAAATTGCAAATTATTTTTGGTTGATGCGGATAACCCATTCACCCAGGATGCTCCTGCATAACCAAGTGCTTCTAGAAACCTCTCAATGCCTATCAATGCATTCCTTATTACTCATGGCATCCTCCTCACCAAAAGAGATCTTTTATTGTCAGTGAGTTGAAGAGGCATTTTCTCAGAGAATTCGATCCTTTTCGTTACACCAATCTCAAGAGATAGTTTTATTTAGACTTTGAGCTCGTGGCTACCCCAAGAAGTTTTTTCTTTCTTGTTTCAACAAGGTCTCTCAGAATGATAGGAAAATTATTCTCAACTATCTTCAAGGTGGTTCATTCAAGAGAAAAGCCCCCCCCCCCCCCTCATTCTTAAGCTCGACTATAGTCCTTCTACTAGAGCTTTAAACTTGGGGGCCACCCTAAACCCTATACTTCATTGGCTTTGCCAAGAAGTCCTCACACTATAATGCATCCCGACATTGTTTGGTTGATCATGTTTGGATTTTGATACAATAGATTTATGATTTTTTTGGAAAATGGTATTGAATCTATGTCGTATTATGGTATAGTCAGTTGACTAAGCATGGTTGGAATTGAAGGTTGTTATATTGGTTAATTAATAGCTTGAATGATATGTGTGTTCTCATGTGAGATCTTGTTCCCTAAGTGTAGCAATGTTGAAATCATAAGGTAGCTTAGCACCATTTTTTGCAAGTCTAAGAAAATACATGTTAGGATCCAAAGAGATGAGGGAATCAAGTGCTTTAGCCAAGGAAGAATCTTTTTTCATTTCTAAGAATCTCTCCTCAACAAAATCCTTAGATTCCACATATCCATTTGTGATGTCTTCTATGAGGATGGGTGGATATTGAGGTTGTTGTGGAGTTTGGTATTCACTAGCATCAAATATATGATTAGGGATTATAAACAAGGATTTGGTAACACCCATTGGTTTTGTGATGTTTGAAATACTAGGATCAAACTCCATGATTTTCTTGGATTGTGACCTTGTAATAGGCATAAAATTGGGATGACCTTATAAGATATGAGATGCAAGTGAAGGTTGGTGATATTCTATGGATGATTGTTGTTTCAAGATGGACTTATGATAGAACTTTGGGTAGATTTAGACCAAAATTGACATTGGTGTTGTTTTATTGATGGAAGATATGAAAACCTCTAAAAGTCAAAGTTAACCTAGATCTCTATTTTGATAAGTGCTAATGATGGTCTTTAATTGTACAAGAATAATGAGTGCAAGCAAAAGGATGATGGTGAGTTCACAAACTTATAAGAATATAATACCACTAAGCTAGTTTTCTCACAAATATTGATACTAATCCAACTATTCACTTTAAAAGGTTGATTTCCAAGAAAAATCTAAATTAGGAGATAAGATGGGATATCTAGACAAGACTATGACTGATATTGTTGCTAGTGGATTAATGTTTTTTATTGATTGTGATGGTGTTATTTGTCTAAATATAAAGATAGGTAACCATAAAATTCCAAGATGAAAATGGTATGAAATGCATGTGAAAGTTGGTTTGTTGTGTGATTGGTGAATTTTAATTGCAAGTCTATTGTACTATAGATCTCATATCTTAGATTAGTTTGCTATTGAATTTTGAAAACTAAAAGTTTTAAGATTCTAGAAAAATGTTTTTGACAGTCAAAAGCGCCATTCTAGATTTCAAAAGTGTCACTATGTTTTTCAATTTTGTTGGGATAGATATCAGATGCGAAAAAAGATGTCAAATATGCCAATATAAGTCTCAAATGTGTCATTATATTTTATTAAATGCAACAATATAATATCAAAGGAATCAATCTATGTCAAAAGTTTCACTGCATTATCAAATTCATCAATCTAAATTTAGATGCATCACTTGTGAAATCTAGGGTTTTAGACTAACAAAGCTTAGTTTGGATCAAATGCGTCGAATAATCCAAAGCCTTAATTTGTAGATCAGATGTGTTGTTGTGTTTTATCAAATGCATCAAGGGATAGTTAGAAGTGTTGCAAGATAATAAAATATGTCACTGTGACAACAAATGCATCATTGTAACTTTAGATGCATAATTATGAGACTTTACCTAAAAAAAATCTAGGGTTTGATTAATTTGATCGATTTCAATCTGTTTTGACTGGAAAGAGATAACAAAAATCAAAGAATAGTAGTAAACTGATTCCAATATATTGTATGATTGGTATTCATGGGTCTTTACAATAAAAACATGCCAAGTAAAACATAGCTAGTGTTAAAGCTGTGTCACAATAGTGTGGGCCAAATATAGAATATTGTAGGTTCATGCTGATGCAATCCCCACTCTCAAGAGAGAATAGATAGGTTTTCAATGACACAAAGGCTCACCTTCCTCCTTCCCTTGTAGTTTTTTACACTTCCAAATAAATTCTATCTCTTCTCAGGATGCTACATATTGAGTAACTTCAAGCATGGTATTGTACCTTGCACCACACTAGATTAATGATCGATGGTCTTAAGGTCTCTAATAAATAATGGTTCATAGTGGTTCCAAGAACAGTGATCCCATCTGAGGGTATCTGAGATGAGGGGGGTCTCCCCTCTTCTCATCACCAAATAAGTATTGGTAGAACGAAGGCCTTGAGGCTTGGCTTTGACAATGTTTCCCATACCTTGAGGTACAAATTTCATTCTCCTCCCTTTATATACCTCATCGGTAAATGTGGTTGAGGTCACTCTTGGGGTGATGAAATCCCCAAAAAAGCATCCTACTAAATTAAAAATAAGATAGGGGGTGGGGGCCCTAGCTTGGTTGGCTAAACCTTTCCTATTGCAAGAGGTTTGTCACGAGGTCTAGTATCCCCCGCCCCCATGGTACCGGAGGGCATGTCGCGCTAGCGTCGTTGATCACGTTAAAATTTTTACCAGGTGCACTGCAGTCTATAGGGGTTCGTGCTACCCGATTCTTGCAGTCTAAAAAATAAATTAAAAAGAAGATAGTATGGTTTTTGATTCTCAAGATTGCAAGAAGCACAAGAGAAGAGAATAATTTGCTAACATTTCTTAGGTATACATAACATATGCAAGCTAATAGTGTTTTTGATATCCAATATTACACGAAGCATAAGGAGAGAGCATACACACTAGAAGCCTACCAAACATAGCAAATAATTCCTTAAGTAAAGCCCAAAATGAAGTGTGAACTAATACATAAATTAAAGCATTTGAAATTTTTTCCCTACATAAGTTTGTCCCTAGTTTATTTTTATCAGTCTTCTCCCAACATTTTCCAAAGTTGCAAAGATGTGTTAGTTAAAAAAAATTGAGCAAATGTTAGGGTTAGAAAAATTCAAGAAACTAAATCATATGTGTCATAAAAATCAAGAGTGTCACTATAAATCTCAAAAGCGTCAATATACATTTCAAAAGTGTCACGATACCTTTAAATATGACAATATAAAAATCAAATACATTGATGTAGTTTTTAGAAGTGTCACTCTAGAATAAAAGGTGTTATTTTTCGTCAGATGTGTCATTGTGGGTTTCAAAAGCATCACTGTAAACCTCAAAATTTACAAAATAAAAGGATCAAATGTGTTAATCTAACTTCATAAGTGTTTTTGTGGGTTTCAAAAATGTTGTCATACTATTAGAAGCGTCGATTTTTTATTCAAAGAAGTCATGTTCAAATGCATCGATGTAACCTGTAACTTGAAAAACTTAAGAAAAATCAATTAAATGTTAAATCAAGGATGTGGGTCCCATCGGGTGTTCCAGAATGTGAATGGGAACAAAATGTCAGATCAATCAAAAGACTCAAATCAAGAAGAGGGTTAACATCAAATCAACAACCAAAGAACCCAATGATTGAATTTAACACATTACCAATGAAGTGATTAGCAATAATCAAATGAAAGAAATCAAGAAACAAGAACATAAATCAAATTAATCCTACTTTTACCTCTCCCAAATATGTAAATCCTTACTCCATTGTCAAATGTGTGAGATCATGCCTTATGATATGTGGATTTCTCATACTTAGAATAACCCAATTGTGCAAAAGCAAGATCAATGATGTGTTATGGGAGCTTGAATCAAATTTTTGAGGATTAGATGAATGAAAAATAAATGTTTAGTTTATAGATTTTTAGGAGTTATGATCAATGGTGGGAGATGAAAGATCAAATCAACAATTGAGGATGAATGAGAGATCAAGAGGTCGTGCAAATGTAGAGAATAAGCGAAGTTAACTTGCTCCTAGTACAAGCTACTACTCCCAAATAGATGGGAAAATTGAGATGATCAACAAATGGATTGAGGGGTATCTAAGAAGTTATGTGTCCAAGAAACAAACAGTGAAAATTAAATGGTTATACTTGGGAGAGAATTTCTATAACACTTCCCATCAAATGTCTATAGGTATGTATTATTTTATAGATTTATATGGATATAACGCTTTAACATTTGTGAATATGGCAATCACAAAAAAATAGGGTACCAAGAGCAACAAATATGACCAAGAAAATTCAAGAGATATTGCAATCTCTTAAGGATCATCTTTATCATTCATGTAATCAACAAAATATCTATTCAAATCAATGATGCATTGAACAAGTATTTGAAGCTAGGAACATGGTCTACTTGAGGCTTCAACCATATAGGCAATCTTCATTGAAGAAAAAAGGACTAGAAAACTTGAATCCAAATTTGTATGGTCCTTATAAGATCATAAGGAATGTGGGAGAAGTAGCTTATGTAGTAGAACTATCATATAATATTAGAATTCACAACATCTTCCATGAATCATGATTTAAAAGGACGTTGGAACAAAAAATTGTACCTTCCAAATCTTATGCGTTAGAACTACTCTATAGTGGATACTTAGGAGAGAAAGTTGAGAAACCAAACCATTATAGATTACCTAGTGTGATGGAAATACCTACCGATCAAATACACTACATGAGAAGGAGCTAACATTTTGAATCATCCAAAATTGAATTGCTTGAGAACAATAAATTTTAGTGAGGCCAAATTTCCATGTCATTTTTTCAATAAGTTACCATGATGCTCCATAAACCAATTTCCCATTTCTTGCGAGCTTAGGGAAATGAATTTATAACCTTTAAGTGTGATATGTTTTTATGTCTTTATAATGTGACCACTTAAAATATTTTTATAAAGTGAGCAACTAAAGTGGGGGTATCTTGTAATTAAAACAATATTTTATTTAGTCCTTGTGTGTGATGTGTGAAGAGGCATTTGTAAAAAAGGTTTCTTTCTAGAGAGAAAGTTGGGTGCTCAAGGAGACAATATAAGCAAGGCATTTTGACGAAGGTTGTAGGCTTATTTTATCAATTCATTCTCTCAAAAATATTGGACATCTAGTTCATCTTTCATAGGAGATTAGATGATTGAAATGAATTGATTTTAATCATTGATTAGTAGATAGAAACCCTTAATTCAAATTTGGGAAATCTTATTTAGAGAATGCACTTGGGATTTATTGTTCCAAACAACTGAGGATTCAAGGCCGAGTGATGAAGGATTTGAGGATCAAATCCATAGGATCTAGTTATGAATCTATCATTGAGATGGGTGATCACTTTAGTGTTCTAATTGTTAATTATTGATAACTACCTTAGTTTTGTTTCCTTGTGTTTTATGGGTGGCTTGTTAAGTGCCATATATAATAACTTGGTTGTTAGTTTCTTGTGATGACTGATTTGGGCCTACAACTCTAGAAATATCTATAGCTCTTGAACTTGAAATACATAATATATTATGAATGGGTTATTATGTTGATATTTCATAAGTGTTGTATTTAATTGGTATAAATATATTTGTTTTTTTGGTAATCTAATCATGATTTGTGACAAAGGGAATTCAATTACTAAATTTTGAAATATGTGAGGTGAGTAATTTAATCATATAAATACTCAATATTCTAATTGGGGGTACTACAATCTATGCTAAGTTTAGGATGAAATTCCTTATGAGTGCCCTCACCAACCATGGGAATTAATGGTATTTACTATCAAACATGGTGTGGTGTTTTTCCCTTAAATAAATCTGCTTGTGGATAATTGTGTGCTAAGCTTTATGATTAGTAATATGCAAAAATATTATGAACTTAAAATTAGGATATTGTTTACTATTAATATGGTGGATTAGATTTATATGTAACAAATAATGTGTTTTTAAATAACAATTGAATGAAGTTAATGAGCTTAATTACTTTATTAGTTGGTATTTGTGTATGCATATTTTTTGGATACAACGAGGTCAAGAGGGCTCAATGTGTTATCTATGTGTTGGTGATATAATCCCAATTCTATATAGATCATTTATTTTCATATGTATCCAATTCAACCTACCTAGTGTTTATGAATCCTTATGATATCCTAATTAAGTGTTCTTGACTATAAGATAACCCCACATGCCAAATTCAAGTTTGATATAGGTGTGAATAACTATCTATCACCAATACAATGCAATTTAATACCAAGTGCTATATGTCATATCTTAAGAATTAGTTGTCTTTCACTAGTAGCATGAAGGTGAAGAGGCCAAGAGCTATCCATGTTATGATGCAAGTGTAGTTTAGTCGACTATCACTAGCACCATGTAGGTGACAAATGATAATAGTTAACCATTATATATTAGGTTTAGTTGGCTATCACTAGTAGAAATAAGCTAATGGATACTAGAAGTCACCCTTGGTATGATAGTGCTTAGTCAACTTTCACCATTACCATGTAGGTGATAGATTCCAAGAACTACCCTATACTAGGTTTCATTAAAAAAATTAGTGGCATGGAGGCAATAGATGTCAAGATCCACCAACTCAAATGGTATAGTGGACTATGTAAATATAATTAGTGGACTTATGTGGTGTATGTTGTTACATTTACTCATTATCATGGGATGCTTTCTCATCATCAGAACTAGTATAGAGAACTAAAAAAAATGATGGAACCCATGGTGTAGTATGTGATACACTAACATTCCTTTTCTTGGTTGGGATGAAATTAAGGGCTTAGGTGTTAGCAAACTAGGTAAAAGGGGATATGCATGCAATAAGGTCACAAATGATTCCTCTTTTCTCATCAATCTCTATGTGAACATGTGATGCTTAGTTTACTTGTATTGTATATATGGTGGGTGCATGAGCTAGTCACACTATGCATATGTAATTCATGCATAAGTTTTTGATTATATAGGAAAAGAAAGTTTTGAATGGGCCTTGAAACCCTATACAAAAAAGACCATTGCTTTTAAAGATAATCAAAACAAAAAAAGAAGCCAACCATCAACAAAAAAATTGAAAAATCAGCCAAAATGTAGGATAGAACCAGCAAACAATTACATAATTTTCAAAATATTAGATTCTTCAAGATCACAAGCAATGATCTTCTCATGCATATCCATCACCTCAGCTACCTCCTTATCAGGAACCCCTAAGTTATTTTTAGTCTTGTTGCATGTGCGGGTGCAAGATCCCTTATCATTCTCCCCCCCTTCATGTCTTTAGGGAGATCAACCAAACCAACAACTTCTTTCAACACACCAAAAGAGTCACTTTCCATAGTCTAGCCTTTTCCTTTAGAAATTGAAGACCCTCAACATTATTATGGAGAGTAGAAAGACTGAATTTGACCACATTTTCAAGATTCTCATAGGCCTTAGTCATTTTTTCTTCTAGGACCGAGACACTATACTCAAAGTCTCTCTTCATTTTCAGAATCTCATCAGTAACTGTCTTCAAGATGTCAAGCAATTGATTAACCTTGTCCAAAATAGAAGACTCGTTAGAATTAGTATTAACCTCAAAATTATTAATCAAGGATTGAACCTTAACACTGGTAAGGTTCATCTCATTGAACAACCATTTGAGGATTCTGAAGAAGATGATCGATCCATCCTTCACCATGCCCAACAAGCTAGATAACTCTTCATGGTTGCAATTAAATATTTCCCTTTCATCAACCAAATTATCCTCAGGAGCATCCTAGGTCTCCTCCACATCCTGCAAAACTTCTTTATCTTTATTGAGAGTATAGACACCATCAGGGACCTTAATTTTATGCTTGGGATTCTCCACCTTAGCATGCACAAATTGACCATTAGAATTTCCCAGCTCCTTTTCCACCTCAAAACCTTTATCAACAAAAAACTTATGCTCACAATTTAGACTCCCATCCAGGTCTTCACTAGCATTATCCTCCTAAGATCGATTCTTCTTTCCAACAAAATGCTCCTTACCCTTGGCCTTCTTAGAAATATTACCACCATTCGGTCGCTTCTTCCTCTTCTGCTCTGAAATAGGGGAATGCACCTCCTCACAAGCTTCATCTTCTATAATTGGTGTCACCTTCTTCTTATTAGAAGAAAGGCCCTCACCCTTATCTCAACTTCTTATTCCTCTCAATACCAAGGGCTAGGAATTTTCCTTTCTTCACCTTCTCAGTCTTAGAGAAAACATCAAGAATCTCATCTTCCTTGCTACTAGTAAGGTACCCTTCCGACCAAGAGGGTTGTTGAGATTTTTGCAACTTCTTTTTTAGCTTGGGATCAAAGTCTTTAGGGGGCTCTAAGAGAACCTCCATTGAGTCATTCAACCCTTATTTAGTTTCCTTAGACTTAGAACCCATATCATAACCAAACTTCAATTGTTTCAGATGAATTTTAGTAATTTTCTTAGGTTCTTTTGGAATAGAAAAAGACTTAGCATAATCCATGATCAAAATGATTAAACCCTCATGAAGAATGGGATTCTTAGGGTTCTTCTTAAAATCCTTAATACCATTTTCTAAAGAAGCCAACAGATAATACAGAAAAGACACCCTCTTTTTATGTTTGAAATGGTTCAATAACACAAAATGGTAACCAAAGAGAACATAAAATCTACTATCAAGGGTTATCAAGGGTTATGTACATCATTATCTCCACAACTAGGTCACCCCATATGGGTTTTATGGAATTACAATCAAAGCCGCCACATTTAGCCTTCTGCAATCAATCCCTTTCCTTCCTCTTGAAGAAAGATGCCATGGAAATATTCGACTCCTTTGTATCCTTGAACACCTTTCTACCATCAATTTCCAAGCTCATAATGCTTCCTATCAACTCCTTTGTGATGTTGAATTCTAGACCAAACACCCTTAGCACCCTATTCTACCAACTATTAGCAAAGGCCTGTGACACCATAGGATTAAAGCCATGAATCTTTTCAATGTAACCCAGGTAATACCACTCTCCTCCAAAAGACCCCAAATCTTCTTATTTCTCTTAGTAGGATCACAAGAGATAGGCTCAATTATGTTCCTTTCACCACCTATTTTGATCACAGACCAAAGCCACAACAACTTTAGGAGAAAAATGCAAAAAAGAAGAAGCCTCGAGAAGGAAAAGGCTCTACAGGAACCCAAAATCTGTGTGGAAGTATTGAAAAGACTAGATATCATCATTATCTCTAAATGCATCTCTTTTTGGAAAACTACAAAATAATTAATTAGAATCGAGCTCACCTCAGAATAATCACACTGTGATGTGAAATTACACATAAGAATCAACATGTGACATAAAATAATCATAAAGGAAACCCCCTCCCTAAATAGTTTGTATTTCATGATTGATAATAGTTTGAATATCAATGGGAAGGGGATCTAACCTATCCCACACTCTAGGCTCAAGAACCCTAAAGTTAGCAAACTTGTCTACTAACCCATTACCCTCATGATAAATATGAGAGATAAAACATTGCTCAAAGGTATTCAATAGAACCATAGAATCAATAATAATAGAATCAATAGACCAATAAGGAGGATTAATATTTTTAAGGAAATTAATGATATTTAACGAATCACCTTCAAGCCAATCCTTCCTAAAGCATTTAGACTGAGAAATTTTTAGACCATGAGAGGCAGTTGATGCTCTCACAAAGTGGTTTGTCTAAGTTCCCGAAGGGAGCGCCACCACAGAAACAAACCTACCATTAGAGAATGCATGCATAAGTTATCATATTGTGTATATGTAAATTATTCATAATATTCAATGTGATGTGTGCTTGAGCTAACCCCAATGTGTACTTATGAGGTTTATAAGAGATAATCACCTATGTATGTACAACATAAGTGGGAGCTAGCCATGTTTTGCATAGTTGAGGTATGCCCTAGACAACCACTATGTGAACATGAGATATTAGAATTATATGGTTCCTATGTGGTTTTGTGTGTATGTACACTAATGTTGGTATGAAACCAATGCTTGATTGGAATGTGTCTATTATCATTCTATTTTTCAATTGGATTAAATTGAAAGCATAAGATGAATGAATAGTTGTGGATTAAATGAGAGGTCAAAAATCTCATCTTGGATGTGAGGATACAGTTTCTTTGTTTTGGTGTGTAAACTACGAAGCCTCTGATTCCCAAAAGGGATATGTAAGTAGGGTCAATATGAATGAACCATTGAATTATGGGTTTGGGTCTAGGGATAACCCTAATAGCTTGTGGGAGCTTATCATATTTAGTGCAAGCACCTCGGATTATGATATAAAGTTGATGCCATGACTACAGATGGTAAGTTTATCAATATAATTCTTATGTATTGGATAAATGTTGCTTGGTCGATAAAGTTAGTTCTAGATGTTTAATGAAAAAGTAGTAGTGACTAGGGTGGTAACTACAATATACTTTCTCAAGGGTATGCCATGCATAAAATAAATGGTCTAAAATAAATAGTACATTTATTATTTTGATTATATATCTCTCTATGCCTTGCACTATTATGTTTGAAATAAGCTTTTACATATACCTACAACATCATCTAGATTCTCATCTAGATAGTTGTTAACCATGTTTTAACCTAGGCTCTAGATTGACAAGTTAGACCATGTGCACCAAATAGAACATGTGTTTTGGTAGTTAAAATCGGGATCATCAAGGCCTAATTTATTATACATGTGAAATCTCCCTTTTTCTAGTTGTCTATCTCATAGAAAAGTGAGCTTATTAGATGCCACCTCAACCATATTAAAGTTGCCATTACAAACCCACTAGGCCTAAGGAAATGCAACTACAAGTGATTACTAAAGCGAGGTCCTTTCAATCACTTCATTTGAATCGTATATATTTGTTGGCAGATGGTCAACACTCCCCTTTGGATTCGTGACATGGACCAATCGCCTCCTGTGGATCCATTAACTCTGGCAATTGTATCAAGCATTAACAGGTTGATCTTTTGGTGCAACAACAACTGTGGGGCCAACAATTGGTATTAGAGCCAAAGGTGTCGGGTTCAAATTCCCTCGGGTAATGCAAAAGGGGGAGATTGTTAGCAGATGGTCAATGCTCCCCTCAGGATTTTTGACATGGACTAATCTCCTCACATAGATCTGTTAACTCTAGCGGTTGTATCAAGCATTAACATGTTGATCTTTTGGTGCAATGGCAACCGTGGGACCAACAATATTAACAATACCAAAGGCTTTACCATCAATATTGAAAAGGACCCACAAGGCCCTATTAAACTGGTCACAACCATAAGTAACATAGTGATCAAGTGACACTTGTCATATTCTAAAGTCATCATATAATTTCTTAACCTTGCTCATGGTTATTGTTGAAACAAACACTACTTAGCCATATGAAACATCACATTATTGAGAGAAAATATAAAACAACCTTGATTTCCTAAAGGTAAAGGTTGTCCGAATGATTAAATATCTATTAAATTTTTTTGCACAATGAACTTGCAATGTGGGTTTTTCAAGCCCCTAACATTCCACAAGACATAGTTCATGAAGAATGAGGGTTTAAGGAATTTCTTGGAGTCCAACACTTGTAATGTGGAGTTGTTCTATATAAATTAGCTTTGATTGTGTTGAGAAAATTCTCCAAATTGAATGTGTGGCTTTTCATGGAAATATCTCCCCTTTTCAACCTCATGAGGAGGACTGTGTGGATGTCAAGTAACCTTTGGTGGAGAAGGAGTTTTCAAACTACCAAATTTACAAAGGATAAAACACTCAGAGGGAGTGAAGTTTAAATTTTTTTATCTCACTAACCTCTTTGAAAGGCTCATTGAAAGGACAAGTAGGTTCTAGTTGACTTGACACCACCTACTTGGCTTTATCAATAACATTAGGTAGAGAAGGAACTTGGAAACTGGATTGTTGATATTCGTAGCATTGTTGGATTAAGAGAATTTATTGAGCTCATTGCAACCACCTTTGTAGTTGCGAACATCGGTCCAACCATCCTTAGTCTTAACAATATCACTTGGTAGTTTGGAGTCTAGTTTTGTCTTATGGGTGGCAAGAGGATAATATCTAATTTCATGTTCAGAGTATTGATACCTGAAACAAGTTTTAGAAAAATCAATGAATAGGACATGTTGCCAACTTGTATATTAGTGGTTTCTTTTAAATCTTGAGAGAGGTCTATCTCCACACAAAACCTATGTTGCAAACAAGTCAAATAAAACTTCTTTGTTTCAACACAAACCACCTTCTTTAGCAAGGAGGTGGTATAGTTTTAAAATGACCAACAAGCCAAAGACAAACCAAGAAACTCAACCTATACAAGTACCTCAAGAGCTTAGTGGTTAGACAACAAAATCGTTAGCCTAGGGAGAAAGACTAAAACTAAGCTAACCTCATGTCCCCATGCGGCTGCTTAACTCCATTTTCTGCTTAAATTAGTAGGGGTGTTCCCATGCATAAATTTTATTGTTGGGAAAGGATAATTTGGAATCTTTTCCTATTTTAATGGAGTTACTACTATTTAGGAATTGAAAATAAGATGTGGAAAAAGAGGGGCGGGGGAGAGGGCGGAGGAGGCACTGGAAATAAGCAACAACTGCATATTGCTAAAAATCCACGTGGTTCCACAAATTTATTTCCCTCTTTTTTAATATTTGACTTCATTTTTCTTTTTCTAAATTTTTATTGTACAAATTATTATTAATACTATTAATACAAATTTAAGTTGGCTGCTTAAAAATAAGCAAAACAATTAAGCGTTCTTGGGGCCATTAGCTCCACAAATAACTCCTAAATAAGTTGAGGAGTGGCTGCTAGCCAAAATAAGCTAAGCAGCCGCATGGGGACATGAGGTAAGAACATAGCAAGGGCCTTGTCAAGGATTGCATTTGCTTAATTGATTTTTGCAAAGTAGAAAAGGAAAAAAACAATTAATCCAACTACATAAGATACACTCAAACATAATACAACTTGTGAAATAGCCAATAAGAATAGAATATCTCTATATAAAATTAAAAAAACATTGTAGCATAGAAAGAAAAAACAAAAGAAACAAGAATCAAACTAAACCAACTTCTCTCCTAAAAAAGTTCATTTTAATTAGTTAGCGCCCTTCCATGGAACCACACTCTAATTAACTCTTTGAAACCCAAGGAACTTTTACTACTATTTAACAGTCAGTTCAGAGAGTCTCATTTTCCGTCGGGAACTGCGTAACAAGACACACTTTCAAAGCTTCAATTACGTGTAATCGTACAATGCCAAGAGCGTCTTATTAGCCGTTGTGGATTGAATAAGAATGTAAGTTTAGTAGATGCGCGCAATGTGTTTGACCAAATGACTGAATGAGATGTCTTCTCGCTATGAGTATGCTGGCAAATGTGAACTGATCAAGGCAGCCTGGGTTCCTCATGAAGCAGTTAAACTGTTTCTGCAAATGCAATGAATGTGCGTTCAGCCTGATCAGTTCACATTCGCGAGCATACTCCCAGCCTGTGCCGAAATAAGAGCTTTGGAGTTGGGCATGGGAATCCATCAGTGTATAATTGAAGGTGGACTTTTGTCAGATGTCTGAATTGTAAGTGCCCTAGTAGAAATGTGTGTTAAATGTGGAAGCGTACAAAAGACTGATAGATTTCTTCGAAAAGATGTCTCAGGATATGCACAAAATGGCAACAATTGGCAAAAATAAAATCAAACCCCACAATTTTGCTGTGGGTGTTAAGATTTTTAAGAATATTTTAAAGTTGGCTTTTTCATGATTTTAATACTGTAATTCAGTTTAAAATTTTAGTCAATGAACTGCAGTGCTTTGATAAAAAATAATAAATAAATAAAAATTCTCCCATTTTTATTTTCTAATAGAAATTAAAAATTTTAGATGATAGACAAGTGGCAGAAAAAATTCTTAAACTGTAGGGACATTTTTTTAGTCCCACTTCAGTTTCACTAGCTGAAATCTTTAGTCTTAAAAGATAAGGGCTGCTATTTTTTCTGAAAAAGATTCCAATTAATCATGTAGCACAATTTTTTTTCCCATACAACTCCTGCTCCATGAAAATAGAAACCCAAACCTCCATGTGAACATACTGTAACCAGAGGGGTTTTTGATTAATGTTGTACTTGGAATCCCTGATTTATATGTATTCAAAATGTGGAAGAATATAAGGCACACTGTTTGACAATAGACGTGATCTCATGGACTGTGTTGATTTCAGGATATGCACAAAATGGGTTTGTTGAAAAGGCAATGGATACTTTTGAGCAATTGCAAGCAGCAGGTGTAAAGCCAAATTCCACAACCTATGTCAGCATCCTGCAAGCCTGTGCCAAATGGAACCTTTAGAACATGGTATGGACATCCATCAAATCATAATGGAAAGGGTTTTTTTCCAGATGTTGTAGTTGCAAACGCCTTAGTAGATATGTATGCAAAATGTGGAAGTATACACAAGACACGGGGGTTGTTTGACGTGATACCTCGAGAGAATCTGGTTTCATGTACTGTAATGATTGCAGAATATGCATAAAATGATGTCCTTGGTGAGGTTTAAAGGATTTTCAAAGAAACACCTAATAAAAATGTGGTCTCGTGGACTACAATGATCTCAGGATATGCACAAAATGGGTTTTGTTGGAAAGTCCTTTGGAACTTCTAAGCAAATGAAAATGGCAGGTGTAAAACCAAAGTCAACAACCTTTGCGAGCACCCCCTCAGACTCTGCTAAAATAGGAATTTAGAACAGGGCATGAACATCCACCAAAGCGTAATTGAGTAGAAATATTTGTCAGACGTAATTGTGAATGGCGTGATAGATTTGTATGCAAAATGTGGAAGCATACACAGCACGTCAACTGCTTGACAAAATGCCTCAAAGATATGTTCTCATGGAGTGCTATGATCGCACGATATGCCCAAAATGGCTTTGGCAAGGATTCTTTCAAGCTTTTTGAATTAATGAAGTACTCTGGAACACACCATGATCGCGTAAGCTTTGCTTGTGGATTACTAGCATGCAGCCGTACGGGTTTAGTGGATGAGAGTTGTAAATACTTTAGTTCTACGGGTGTCTCCTATCGCATTACACCTATAATTGATCATTATGCGTGCATGGTTGACCTTGGCCATGAAGGTTATCTTGACGAAACTCTAGTAACTTAGGTATCATCAAAATGCCAATTAAACCTGTTGTGGTTGTGTGGATGTGTTTTCTTGGTAGTTATAGAGCACATAAGTGAATCTTATTTTTGAGCTGGATCCTAAAAATGCTGCAACTTATGTTTTTCTGTCAAGCTTCTATGCAGAGGAAGGCAGATGAGATGAGGTTTGAACGCTATGAGATTGATGAAAGATAAAAATATTATAAAAATATCTGGATTTAGTTGGATTGAAGGCCATAATAAAATGGAGACGTATCACACCCGCAGACACAGAAAATCTTTGCAAAGTTGGAGAAATTTTCTTCGGAAATGAAGACAGCAGGGTTTTGCAGATTCAAGACATGTACTAAAGGATGTGGAAGGGGGGGAAAAGAATTATTTCTCTGCCACCATAGTGAGAAGTTGGCAATCGCATTTGGATTATTTAACACCCAACCTGGAACAACTATTAGAGCCGTCAAGAACCTTCAAGTATGTGTTGATTGCCACACTGCAACCAAATTTATCTCAAAGATTGCAACCAAGTTTATCTCAAGGATTGTTGCAAGACAAATTATTGAATGCAAACCGGTTCCATCATTTCAAACAGAAGAATGTTCTCGCAGAGACGATGCTAAATGAAGCAATCTGATAAACTAGGTGTGTACTATGTTATGGTGCACTGTGCCATGCCTGCAATGATAAGAAGGGACCCGGTTTTACTTACAGTTTCTAAAAAGTGTTTTTGGAAAGTGTTTGGACTTTGGAGAGTCAGACGTTGTTGTTAATAACATCATGAAGTCAGATGTATAATATGCAATGTGTCACTGGCTATATATACTGATGGAATGTTTGTTAAATCCCTGTTTCATGGCACCTGCATTTTATAATGATCTAAACCTGTTTTCAGGAAACCTGCAAATTTCTGGAAGGAAAATCTAGAGGGGTTGGAGAATGGGGAAAATATAAAAGAGAGGAATCCGTGAAGGAATAGAAAGATGCTTGGCCAGCGTGAAATGTGAGAGAAGGGCTTCAAATTAATCCATGTGAAATTGGAAGAATTGTCTTTGGAAATGAAAACAGCAGGGTATTTCCCAGATTCAAGACATGCATTTAATGATGTGAAAGAGGAAGAACGAAAATTATACCCCTGCTACTCTAGTGAGAAGTTGGAATTGCATTTGGATTATTAAATAGACCCCTGAATCAACTTTTAGAATCCTCAAGAACCTTTGTGTTGACTGTCATAATGCAATTGAGTATATCTCCAAGATTAAAAGGAAAATTATAGGGAAAGATGTCAACTGTTCCATGGAGAATGGTCTTCTGTAGATTATCATTCATGAGAATCCCTCCCACGGTTTGGTCTCATGGGAGGGATTATCTTGAAATCCCAAGAATTGGACGGCAATGTCTATGCAGCATACAATTTAGTCACTTGATTGAATTTATTAATTAATTAAAAATAAAAAATACATTATTTTTTATTTTTAATTAATTAATAAATGCAGTCAAATGACCAGATTGTATGCTGCATAGACAATTCAGAATTGGACAATGGCTTCATCATTTTGGAATAATTCCAATGATGTGTGTACTTATGCATCTTGATTGGGGATTTTATGTGATGGATACTCGAGGTGAGGGATGGCATTGATGAACAAATTAGTGGTAGGGGAAATTGGGGGGATGGGGATGATGAAAGGATTGGTGGTAGCTGATAAGGTGGAAAAGTGAAACCCTAGGACTTCATCTAGGATTAGGCACCTTTTGCTATTATATCATTTAGAATTTGGGGTTGGAAAGGGCATGAGATTAACTTACAACCTAGAAGGTGATTCAATAATCTTGAGTCCCAAATTATTTTAGGGGAGAGGTGTTTTGAAATGGATTTTGAATGAAATGCAATGATATGACTAGCTAACAATGAAAATGCACTACATTGATGTGAAAACAACAAATCTAGAAAGTGATAAACAAATTTGATTATCATAAATAGACCGAGTAGACTTGTGTGCAGCTGTGATTTAAATTATGATTTGAGTTGACTAGACAATGTCGCCTAGGGAGCCTATGTTTGGATGACTAAATTTATAATCTGTCTTCACAGTCCTCTAGTCTCCAATTTGAGGCTTCTTCCTTCTAGATCTCACTAACAGATCTTTATCGGTCGTTGAGATAACCGAGTTTTTGTATCTTGTCAAATTGTAGGGTTTGAATGTATCAATGATCAAATGGTCTTCAATCTTCCTCTAGTCTTCTTCAAATCTGTAACCTACACATTTAAAGAGAGAGGAAGGGTTGTGCCATATAGGGGCCCTCCTCAGTCAAACCTTGTGTTGGCGTTTCCACCTCCACAATGGAAAAATTGATGAAAAAGAGCTTATCCTTTTGAGGGATAGAGGCTAAATGAAAAATGAATGATGAATCAAAAATTGGATGCAACTCACCACTCAAATTTGATCTCCTTGAAGGATTGAAGTCATGCACATCTCCTCAAGGCTTGATTGCAATTTGACTTGCTTTGAAGACCTACATGTGTTAGTCTTCACAAACAAAATGTATGTGTAAATATGAAAAAACTCACATAAAACTTGACATGATGCTTTAACAATGAAATGCTGCAATAATTTTACTCTTGACTGCTCTTGACTGCTCTTGACTTGATAATGATCTTGCTTCCAATTCTTTGCTAGTTAGTTTTCAAATGGTGAAATGACTAGGTATTTATATGAAATTGATCTAATTTATCGCAAATTAAATCCCAATAGCCGACATTTAATATTTTAAATTCAAATAATAAAGTGTCAAATCTGACATATTAAAAATTGGAGCCAAACTAGGGGGAAAAGGCCGCCTAGGACGTCATTGTCCCAACCCTATTTTTTGGGATCCAAGGTATCAGGGGCAAAATATTAAATGTCTACCTTGGTATTGTACATGTGATTACTTGATAAATGTTCAAATGGGCCATGAAATTCATAATTTAGGAAATTAGGTGTACAATTAGGTCCAAGCACATGAGAGGGAGCAAAATCTAGTGTAAAATTATCAAGGGTGATAATATACGATGCTACAGTAACAATCTCTTGATAGGAGCAATGGGAAGCATTTTTTTGGATTTTGAAAGAAGGTTCCTATGTTGAGATTTTACTAATGTCATTTCCATGCGATCTATAGCGAAGGCCCTAAAATATTAGATTTCATTTTATTTGTATAGGTTTCAAGATACCTTATTCATGAATGCCTAATCTTTTGCCTTGATAGTTCATGCTTTGACATATATAATTTACGATGGGATATTTATTTGGAAACAAGATACAAATTTGGGCTTGCATGGGTATGGGTTGGTGGTGGTGGTAGTATCCTTGGTGATGATGAGATTGTATCAAACAAAGGTAGAGGAACCAAGGTGATAGAATTTGGGTTCAGGGATGGGTTCAACAAGGACAATTGGATCTTTAGAGGTATAGGATCATGGAATGGATTTGTGTGGATGCTTGAATCTTTAGTTAGGTGGAGACATGTTTGGGAATGCTTTGAAACAAATGTTGGGGTGTTGCCACAATAATGGGTTACACTTTCTAGAACATCCTGATTTTTGTTGAAATTACATATTTTTAGAAAAGATAATGATTTAAGCCTTGAAAGGTTTCATTTAAAGGATTTTAATTGAAGAGGGTTTGATCAAACCCCCTTGAATAGAACCCTGCTAGTTTTAAACCATACTTATAATGGAGTCTCTTTTACACCTATCAAAATGCTGATAAAAAACCACTCTTGATTTACCTTTTGGGGGATCAAATGAATTCATTTAAAATTTATGTTTTGTAAGTATGTAGTTCTTATTATAAGCTTCCCAAAAAGTATAATTTTAAATATATTTTATTTGATTATTATATTTATTTTTTATTTCTTGTGAATGTAGGTTTTTCACTAAAAATCAAGCTCTATGTTCTGTACATGTGGAAAAATAGTAGATTACCAAAAATAGTTCTAAAAAATATCTATGCTCTTGGTATTGATGTCCTTGATCCAACAAAAAGAAAAAAAATTGATACATACACAAAAAGTTGTGTTATACAGTAAGCCTATGTTTAAATTGTAATTGGTTTGACTTCAAAACTTAATTAAGAAAACAATATTCAATAAAACACTATGAAACCAAATTAAGGAGCTAGATATCGTAGTTACAAATCTAAATTTGAAAAAATTAGAATTTTATCCTTCATAGAAAAAAAGATGTGTTATATAGTAAACATCACTCTTAAAAAATGGTGTTTACTATTAAAAACTAGTTATCAAAGGAGATGGAAAAATAAATGCAATTTGATTCCAAAGATTTTAAAATATATATATTTAGAATCTATAGAAAAAATGTCACAAATCATTAGTGTGAATCATCTTCAAATTCCTCATGGTTTAGCAGCTATAGGTGTCCGAAAGTGAAGATTTAGTTAAAAAAGTTCAGTTCAATGTCACGTTTGGCCAAAAAATGTAACCCACTATTGTGGGATCACCCCTTGACATATCTATATTTTTTTCGATGGGTGACTTATTTTAGTGATTAGCTCATGGACATACTCTTTGAACTACACACATGGATTGAATCAATATGAGGGTTTTGATGGATGGCATAGAATGAGTTGTCTTGTAAGATTCCAAAACTTGGTTGGTGGGGTGGGGCTTATAATCCTTTGTAAATAGTTCTTGAATGAGATCCATAAAGGCAGTTTTGGTTGATTATTTTTTGCATTGGAATGGGTTGAATTATAAAGTTTTTGAGGATGAAGGATTGACATAGGAGGTGGAGGCTACAAGGAACTCACATGAGGTGGGGATTTGGGATATGGAAGGGTGATGACAACTGTAAGCTAGAATGGGTTTCCATTTTCAAAGGTGGCATAAGAATTATCAAAGGATATATTTAGGAGTGACAAAGAGTGTATGCTAGATGGTCCTTGATCTATGCATTCTTGATGATTGATTCTTTGACAGTGAGTGCCTGCGGATATATTGCATAAGGTAATATCATCTAAGGGTTCATGAGTGAATTATTCTTGTTCCAAAAGACTCCCATTATTTTCATAGGGATTAAATTATTCTTGATTGACAAAGATTGCATCATCATCATCATCACCATCAAAGAATAAATTTTTAGATTTATAAGGGGGCTAAAAAAAAATGGATTCATGATTTGGATTGGGACGAATGATGAGTTGATTTGGGTTTGATTTAAGATTTATGTTGACATCAAATTATTTGGGATTGCTTTTAGTAAAGCTCAAATTAGGAATATGTTTTAGATTTTGGGATGGAATTGGAGGTGATAGCATTGGATTGGGTTTGATTTTGGATTGGTGATCAAGGATTAAGACCTTAGGATGATTCAATTTGATTGGATTGATTTGGATTAATATGCTACGATAGGAAAAGTTCCTAAGAATGTTTGATTTGGGATTTATTTTGGATTGCTAACTTAATGTTGGCTAAGGTCTTAAGAAAGCTTGATTAGGATTAGATGTGTGATCTTGAGGTCTTGGTCTTTGATTAGGGTTTTGATTTGGATAGGTGTAATTATGGATGGATTTACATAGGATGGAGGTTGATTGGTTGGATTAGAGATTTGGATTTGGATGAGGAGATGGTGGATGATTGATATTACCTAAAATTTAAATTTTGCTTGATTTATCTTGGATTGCCTAGGGTTTTGAATTAGGATTTGTGATTTGCATTTAAAGGTTTGTGATTTGGATGAGTAGATTTGAGTTAGGATGATTGATCAACATGGATAGATTTGGATTATAATTGGGATGAGGGTTTCAACCATTGTTTTTTAGGGATTTTGGATTTTTATTTTGATTTATTCAAAGGTTATTTGTGTTTGATGTTTGACGGTGAAAAGGTTTGATAATTTAGATTTAAAGGCTGATTTCATGAGTTTTGACAAAAAAAACACACCAAACACATGCACAAACTATTATTTAAGTAGGATTATGAGTGATTGGAAGCTCACCAATATGCCTTGTCTAGGCCTATAGTGTAGATCTAGCCCATGATGAGGTGATAACCATTTTTATCACCCAAGATCACTTGATGGCATGAGGGGAGAGAATACAAAACCTATAAACCTATTTCTAAGGGCATGATGTGAGTAACTTCCCAAGGCTAACTACTTATAGATGTATTACAACCAATCATGATAGATGGCTCCTATCTAGGATGTACACAATTGATAGGTGATGTCCTTGATATACTCAAAGATTTGTGAGGTTCAATTCCATAAAATGAGATCGTATGTCTAATGGTTTAGTATGAGAGGGTTACTTTCCTCCATTTTTCAAGGTATAAATTTCTTTCAAGCTCAGAAAAATGGGTGATCCCATAATAGTGTGTCCTCCTTT
This sequence comes from Sequoiadendron giganteum, assembly GCA_007115665.2. Classification (NCBI taxonomy): domain Eukaryota; kingdom Viridiplantae; phylum Streptophyta; class Pinopsida; order Cupressales; family Cupressaceae; genus Sequoiadendron; species Sequoiadendron giganteum. Next base: position 474,375,587 of record CM021103.1, on the reverse strand, counting down.
TTGGCCAAAATGGGACATTGAAATTAGCATTTTTGTCAAATTTTCACTTTTTGACACTTATAGCAACTAAACTCTTAAGAATTTCAAGATGATGTGAACTAGTGATTTTAAGATTTTGTTTGTAGATTATAAATATGTATTTTTTAAAATTAAGAAATAATTTGTGGTTTTTATGTAACTTTTAATAACTTATTTTTAATAGTTAATAGTATTTTTAAAAAGTGACATTACTTTAAGAAAGCATAACTTTATTTGTAGAAAGGATAAAATTATAAATTTATAAACATAGATTTGTAACACCAATATCTAATGCACAAATATATTTTCATAATTTTTTTTATAACTTTTTGAAGTGAGATTAACTATTATAATTCAAACATAGGTTACTTCAAGAACACATTTGTTTTATGTACATCCAAATTCTTTCTTTTTTTTGTTGAAATAAGAGCATCAATACCTACTGCACAAATATTTTTGAATGTTTTTTAAAACATATTTTACTATTTTTTCATATGTGTGGAACACGGATCTTAAGGGAGACTCTGTCGAAGCCTTGGAATCAGGTATGTCTAGCCATTATGAAGTACATTATGTTGGAGGGGAGATTCAAATTGTTTTATTTTTACCATTGCCCTTACTGAACAATCTTCGCCACAAAATCCTTATAAGCTTTCCCTTCTTCCTACTTTCATCTCTTGAAAGTTTTGTAAAGGAAACCTTTGAATTGGCCGCCAAGAACCCCAAAAAATTGCCTCCTCTACCCCTACACCAAGGCCTAATGTTTCACCTGTATCAATTTCATCTGGCCCTTTGCCCCCCTAAGCCTATTTTAGTTGCCAAAATTGTGGAATAAGATGCCCCTGGCCATCCTCCTGATAAATCATCCTCGGTTGCTTTGGTTGGTCCCAAAAGGAAAAATCCCAATGTGCCTTGTGAAACCCCCAAGACGACCCTAAAACTAAACTCCCAGCTAAGAAGAAAAAAGGGGATGTGGGCCTAGCCTAGTCAAAAGCAACTGTAGGGCTTTGTAAATTGAAGAACACTCCCACTAAAAAGGAGTGTAAATTGGTTAGCAAGAACAAACCTGAACTTAAAAAGAGCAAAAAGGGAACCCTGTGCCATGTGGTGGAGCTAGATACAGAAACTAAGGAGGGGGACTCTGCTAACAGAGATTCCCAAGGGGACACCATTGTTACTACCAATGTGAACATGGGGGTAGAGTCAACTAGTTTCAGACGGTCCAACAAATTGGCCAAAAACAAAAAGGAGGACCCTATTAATGAGACATCTAGCGATTCTGAACAGGAGGTTAAGGAGGACAACAAACCTGATACCATTGAAGAAACTAAAGATTATGTTGAAGAGATGCACCATTTTTCGGAGCTAAATAAAATATTTCATGGAGACTCCACTTCAGAATCTTCTGAACACCAAGCTGGGAATGAGGATGAGGGAAAGGAAAAGATTGAGAAGGAGGAGCTCGACATTTTGCAGTCCCGTGTGGAAAAGCTAGAGAGGAAATTCACTAGACTCACATGCTTCATAGCTCGGATCATGCATAGGTCCATTGTCACTATGTCAGATGTGTTGCGCGAAGAGGTGGACAAAAAGTGTTGATGAAGGACCTAGCAAGAAATGGTTGGGTGATGATATTTTGGATCTCCTTTTCCAAGAATGGGAGGGCTTAGCAAAGTAATGGATTGGGTGTGTGGGTGGGTTTTATGTTTGTTGTCGGTTAGTTGTTACTAAAAGTTTTTGGTGCTTTTTTGATATTTCTGCCACTAGACTGTTAAATGATGGTTTTTGACTTTTGATCCTTTTTGACCCTCTGGGCTCTTGGTTAAAGGGTACTGCACCCTGTAAATGCAACTTATTTGATAAAAAACAAAGATCTTAACAATTTCTAAAAACCTATGTTCATTAGAAAATAGAAAATAAATATAAAACTCAAATTAAATATATTCAAAATTATACTCATTGGAAATCTTATTTTGAGTGTTGTAATCCTACATATTATCTTGTCCATTTGATTCCATTTAAACATCAAATAGGAAATGTTGCAAGTTTGAAGATGTTGTCATTGATGTCAATAGGAATGTCTACAAGGTGGCATTTTCATTGATGTCAACTATGAGTTAAGGAACTTTGTTACATGATGAAGATGTCGAGGATATTGAGAAAATTGTGAAAACGAGGGAAATAGGTTGTTGCAGGTTGTGCATGTGTAGTTGAGGAAGTGTTGTGAGTATATAGAGCTATCTTTATGTTGTAGGATGAGTTGAAATGAATTAATGAGCTCAGATGATGTCTCTAGTACTTGGTTTCCAAGTGCTTTTGAGAAAAAAAGATAAATAGAGAAAAAAGTGTTGTGCAAGTGTTCAAAATGTGCTTTGGGATGCGCTATGTGTTTCTTCTATGTTGATGATATACCTGCGTGGATCTAATATGTCTTTCAAGGTTGTTAGAAGTTGTTATATTTAGAATTTGGGTTTTTGGATCGTTGTACAAAGAAATATATTTTCACCAATGTGTGAACCCGTTTTTAAGTGATGTTTTATGTGGCTTGGGAGAAATGTATTTTCTTCGTGTTTCTCCGCAATTTGTCTTTAGGTTGTGTAGATTTGGGAAGTTACTTATAATGTTTATACCTTTCAAAATTATAGGTTTCACTTGATTTGGTATAGTACAGTGTGTGTTTCATGCATCAATGTGCGAATAAGGTTTACCAGATATTTTGGGTTGAAGTATTTCTATGTTGTGAGTCTGGATGAAGTATTTGTTGGATATCAGGTGGTTTAAGGTTTATTCTAGATCGTGTTCGAGTGAATTTTTCTGTCCAAAAGTTTCAGATTGATTTAAGGAAGTGTGTACTTAATTTTTTATGGTGTTTAGCATAGGTATTGGTTGACCTTGTGTTAGCACTACATGTGAAGTTTATGAAAGCGTGCTGAGGTGTGTTGGGATCTATTTGGGTCCTAATTAAGGATTTATATGGGTCACCTTCATTCCTAATCCACTACGGGATGTTTAGGTGCTGACCTAATTTGAAAGTTTAAATGTAACAGATAGTTGTCGACCTTGGAGAAGGTTTTCAAGGTTGAGGTTGATATAAATAAGAGTGATATTGTTGTAAGATGCAAGAGAGAGAGACAAGATAGATTTGAGATCAATGCGAGTGATGTGATGTGAATTGAAGAAGTATAGATGTGAATTTGAGCAGAGTAGTGCAAAATTCAAAGTGTTGGATCCCTAGAGGTGTCTAAAATCTTTCATGCAAGTCTACAAAAGTGTTGGAGAATTTGTGGTGGATTCCTTGTTGCATTGAGAAGTTTTTATCTCTATAACTTTTCTCTTCTATCTTCTTGTGTTCTTTTTGTGGCAATGAACCCTGACTGTGAGCCTTTTTAAACAATGTGTCCTATTCTGGCAGTGAGCCATTTTATCACATTTTCAATTACTTATATTGTGAGCTAATCCTCACCGTGGTTTTTCCCTTATTGGGTTTTACATGTAAATCTGATGTTCTCTTGTGTATGGTGTTTTTATTTCAATTTTTGTTATCTGCATTTCATGTTTAATCACTTTAACATAATAAGGGTTTAATGAATGCATGTGGATCTGATTACTATTGAGGATTTTGATGTTTTAATTTTCTACAATTGATTCACCCCCTCTCTTAGTTATCTTGTTCATTCAACAGGAATTTTGAAGCTAATTTTTTTAGGAAATTTTGAGGCCTAAGGTGAAAAGGTCATTTCTAGGACCTTCAAATGAAGGTATGACCTTCCCATGAAAAAAAATAAAAGGGAAACACCTTCATTTGAAGGCATACAACTTTGAATGAAGTTCCATGTTCATTCAAAGGTAATTATTGGCTCACCTTTGTTCAAATAAGTACCTTTAAGTGAAGGTTTTCAAAACTTTTTTCCCTCATCTGAATTGAAAAAGATAGTGTCCCAAGTTTGGGACTCACTATTGTGGGTTTACCCAAATTAAAATGTCCTTCCAATAAAAGAGTCTTTTGATTCTCTCCAAAAATTATATACCCTACCAAAACATGATGATTTGGATCTTTCTCTTGATGATGGGATCCAAGGAAGAGTCACTAGGAGAAAGAAAAAACCAAGTGCTTTTGATCTCTAAGATTTCCTTCCAGTGCAAGGATAGAGCATACATGCCTTAATTTTTTGGAATTAAAAATGATAAAAGAGAACAAAGTGGTGTTTGACAAGAAAATAAAGTGTGCAAATAAATTTATGAAAACATTGGGTCCTTTGATAAGAAAACCAACAAATAAATGTGTTAGTAGTTTCTCAAAGGAGTCTTAGAGAAGTGGGGAGCTATAAGAATGAGGGTATATGATACAAAAAAATGGTTAGTAAAACATTCAAACCCCATGGAATTGGTGATATTTTTGTACAAAGTAGAAGCATTGTAATATACATAGAAACATTAAAACATAGAGTGGATACATTGAAACCAAGGAAAAAACATTAAAAGATAGTTTCTACACTTACCAAATTTTACTTATAGAAATGTCATATTTCTATAGAGACACCATTATGTGATGTAGATACACCATTCTATAGAAGAAACTCCAATCTGTGAATTATTTAGACAAGAAAGTTGGCATGGAGGTAAGTTAGGAAGCCTATAGCTAGAAAATGCTATAGAAGAAAAGGAAATGAGGCCCAAAATGTTAAAAATGAGGATGGTAGGGCTAGGATGTAGAGACACAAAATTTTGAATTAGAAACATCACTTTGTAGGTGGATACATCAATCTTTGACGTAAAAATGTCAAATCATAGAGGAGATCAAAAACCATGATGAAACATACAAAATAGAGGTTAGATCTATAAGAAAATGAGTATGAGAAAATGGAGAATAGGTCAGGAATGAAAAACCCTACAAAATAGGCCTAAAACATGTCAAAATCCCAAGAAATGAGAGAAAAACAAAGTTAGGGCTGCTAGAGGGAAGGGTTCCTAACATAGAAGCATAAATACTACACTAGGAGAAAATGCACCAAGTTACAATAGAAATGCTAATTTGTGTTTCCTTCATAGAAAAAACACCACAATGTTGATAGAAAGGTTAATCTATGATGCACAAATTCCAATTTGGATCATAGGCTCCAAGATAGAGTAGAAACATCACTTGGTAGGTACAATTTCTAATCTATATAGTGTGTACATCAAAAGCAAGGGCAAAGACATCAAATGAGCAACTTGCAATATAAAAATTCACAAAAAAGACAAAAGAAAGTTATATTAGGGACATGGGTCCCATCGGGCATGTCAAAATGTGAATAATGAGGATGTATAGAATGAAACACAAACTCAAACCATGCATTCAAATCATATTCTATACCTAATTGCAAATTAAGCAAAAGGAAATGAACAAAAGATGAAGGAAAATAAGTGTTCTCTCACCCACAAATCCTTGTTGCACATACAAGATGTGTGTGGTTGTGCTCCAATAGATTTGTGATTGAGAAATTTTTATGTGGATTCTTCAGTTTACATCATGACTTTGCATCTAAGAAGACTTATGAAATTTTCTCACAACAGGGCCTATTTATCAATTGGAAGAATGATTGATCAAGGGTTGAGATTGATCAAAGATATCAATGGTTGATGATGATCAAAACGATTGGAGAGAGGTCATTATTGATGGGATTTGGATGGTCAATATTATCTTCAAAAGAGATGAAGGGCGAGGATAAAAAGGGGCCATGTTTTATATCTAAGAAGTCCTGTTTTGGAGTCAATATTTTCTTGGGGAAATGAATGGATGGGTTTGAATGAGAAGATTTTGTGGGGAAGTGGGAAGAATGGGCCATTTACATGCATGTCATATGCATGTTTGACCATGGATTAAGCATGCTTAAGAATCTGCAAGAGTTATTACTTAACTAATTGATCTTAGTCAACTAATGGCTTGAGGGGGAATTTAGGAGAATCAAGTAAATATGTTATATTTATTTAATTTTTGGAAGATAGGAATGTGAAGGGTGAACTTAACTAAATAAAATTTAAATTTAATAACCAAGGGTTGATTAGAGAGGAAGGGGAAGAAAGAATAAATTAATTAAATACCTATTTTATATTTATTTAACTAATAATTGGAAGGTGATTGAGAAGGTTAAATAAGTAATTGGTTTTATTTAATTCATAAGACGAAGATAAAATTGGGTGTGGTTAGGATGTGGATGATTTTAGGTGTCTATAACATCTATGTAATCCTATAGGTGCTATGTAGATCAATAGATAAGTACAACACAACATCATTGTAATTTGTACACGATGAAGGTCATTGTTCCATTTCAAGTTGACTCACACCATATGAATGGTTTACTCTAGATAAGTTCCCTCATAGTTGATTATCTTTAGCCTAATGCTTCACTTGATTGGAACAACCTAAGGTAGTAGATACCCAATAGGGACTCAAAAGTATTGTGCATAGAATGCATCCCATTGCATGAATATTGTGCACACATTGAAAGCTAGTGTAATGTCAAGATGAATATCAACATAATTTATGCCACACCTCACATTACCATATAGGAAAGTACACATCATGCCAAATCGCAATATGATCTCTAATAGTCCTTTGTGCCCTATGCAAGTGCCAACACCATTTCATGTGCTATCACACAAACCTTAGCAACCCTTTCTACATGTGTGCAAGAACCTTTGTTGCTTAATGCAACATTGACATTGCATGCCACTACAAATGCTCGCACTAAACATATGCATGCAACACATGGAAGCATTCACATGACAAGAAACACCACATTACATGTGCAACACTTGAAAACATCGACACCACACATTCCATGTGATCATACACATTGGACACATGTTAACAAAGTGATAAAAGAAATTCAAATCTTGATGGTTTGTCCATTAGCCTCTTTGTGAGACTTATCTATAGATTTATGCACTATACGACATGTAGAGAGAGAGAGAGAGAGAGAGAGAGAGAGAGAGAGAGAGAGAGATTCATTAATTATAATGTAGTTATTTTAGATAGCATACATTACTCCTTTTCTAATCACGAGAATGATCATTATTAGCCTTGTTGTGCTTTGTACTCTATTTTTTCGTTGAAAAGAAGTTTTATTTGTTAGTCTCTCATAATTTAAATGTGTAATGTTATTTTGCATTTTGTCTTTTAAGATCCTATTGCATGATATACAATCTAGAATTTTATTTGAGTCATTCCTATCACTTGAATAAGTTGTAAATTATCTTTTGTGTATCTCTTGGGCTTGTTGTGATCCAATTAGTGCTTAGATACTCTCCCTTTTCATTAATTTTGTTTAATAAGTAACTCTTGACCCTTTTTGTGGTGGAAAATTAGGATTTTGAGGTTATGAAAAACATGTATTTGGGTGGGAAAGAAGAAGCTTGAATTTGAAGGATGCCAACACATGCATTTCTATCCAAAGTATAGGAGTGTAATTTGCTAGCATCTTGGATGACGAGAAAAGGTTGAAAACAAATAAAAAACGAGAATTTGAGTGTGATCAGAGTCATATTCATATTGAACAAATTAGTTGAAAGATGATTCATGCTCCAAAAGATCAAAATAATCAAAATTGTGCGTATAAAAAAATTAAGTAAAAACAAAAAATATATATACACTTTTTAATCTTACAAAATACTATAATCTTACAATTTATAATTCTAACATTTAGCCTTGTTATTATTCTTTAATGTCTCTTGTGGAATGACACTATAATACTCGCCTTATGTCACTCTCACATCCTCTTCCATTCATTCCCTATTTTGAATTAATTTGAATGTCGTTCCCAATAACTTTCATATAACTCAAAAATTGAGCCTCAGCATAGTCCCACCTTAACAAAAATAAAAATAAAATAAATCCATATATGCCTAATCTTTGTGTTTGTACTACCTAATTATGTTGGCTTAGCTCAAATCTTTTTCTTTGTACAAACAGACTTAAACAGACTTAAAAAATTAGTAATCAGCAAATTACTGATGCAAGGTCATTAATATGACAACATTTTGCAGGAGTATTCTTCATCAGTTAAAGCAATAATTCTTTTCCATAAAAAACTTGCATAGCAGAATAAACTTTAGAAAAAACCAGCATATATCTATGCTTTATGAAAAGGTAATAAAATGCATAGATGTTGGTTGTCATCACCTCTTTCTCTGTTTTAGCATCTCCTGCTTTCGGTCATCCTTGCACCGTAACAGAGTCATTTTCAGCAATACTGGAAAATTTTAGAAAAAACAATTATTCATCAATCAACAAATAAACTGTTATATCTGAGATTAAATATGTTTATATGATAGTTTTCTGTTCACTTCACAGGAAAACAAATAAAAGGAGGCCAGGTTAAAATCAAGAAGATTTTTTCGTTTTTCCTTGTCTTGTGAAGAAATGGATCTGTATAAAACACTGAGGGTGTTATGTGACTCTGTATCTCTTGTTTGTTGGGTTGTCATCATCTGCTACTTGTTTTTGGTCTGTGTGCTTATAGCCAGGTACATGCACTTTACCATCCAATACTTCCAGAACAAGTATTATTGATATGAGTATTAGTTTTTAATATTTGAAACGCTTGTTGCATCCGTTACATGATGCAACTTCTGTTGTGTGAATTTTTCACAAAAAGCACAATGTTGTTTACTATTTTGGATTTTGTGAGATGCCCAATAGGGCAAAACTGTAGAACAATGACAATGGCGGTCATTGGTAATGATTCACTGGTTTATTTTAGGGTAAAATGATTTTTCTTTTCAGTCTATGGTGCAACAAACTGCAAAATATGGAGAACAACTCTGGTTTGCCTGAATGGCCAACAAAGCAGGGGGCAGGGGATATGATGGATAATGATGTTACTGCTAGTGATATGAGATGGTGAAGGGATATGCTTGTATGGGGTCACTTCAGCTCTTGGATAATGAGGGTCATGAACTAAATCCTTGAAGCGCTCGATTGATTGGAAAACATTTTTAACTGGCTAAGGTCAGGGCTTGAACACTAACCCACACTAATTAGAACACCTGAGTTGAAAGCTCGCCTTGAAGAAATTCCCCAACAAGAATGTCTGAACCGGCCACAGGAGGCTAGAAGGCCAAGTGAAATGGATGATTAGGAGGAGATTACATCTGATAGCAGGAGGAATCATTTCAGTTTTGTTAACAGAAAATGTTCAAATCACCAACAGCAATGAGGCTTCCAGGAACCCTAGTGGCCATGTGGCGAGCTTCCAGAGGAAGGTGCAGTATGACAGCTCAAATTATTAAGAGAACAGATATAGTCTCTCTCATAGGGGTCAGATTGCCAAAGAAAACGCGGCCTCTTATTATTGATATGGATGCTTAACTGAAATCGTAAACTCTGAACGTTTATCTGTAAATCCACGAACTGGAGGCCAACTTTAGGTCTTTGGTGAGACACTTTTTTTATCTGATTTTACTGTAGCCTCTCGCAAGCAGAGGTTTATACTTTTCTGGCATGAAATGGGTGTTATTGCAAGTTACCTATTTTCACTGGTGTAGACTTATACAGTGTTGCAAGGGCATCCATTATAATTAGTGCCAGCTGTAGAGTGTAAAGACACCCAGAGAGTAGAACACTAGGAGGGGTTTTTTTTGGAAGTGAAATTCGGATGGAGTTTTTCTGGGGTTTCCAGCATTTTTGCAGCAAGAACAAGTTGAACTAGAATTCCAGGAAACTGAGAATGGAGTATGGAGTAAGTGCATGATATGTAATGTCTTATCAATATCGTCCTGGCCTTAGAGAGAATGAACACCTTAATGAAATGTCTTTAATCTTCCTTTGGGCCCAAATGGTCTGTTAACTTTATTGTTTGGAAGATTGTTTATACAGGTGTTTAATTTTAAATAAACTCTAAGTTATGTTTGATTGTTTTGATTTAAGATATCATGTTCTAGGCTATGAATACAAGTATCTGTGTAATTGTGTCTAGTATCATTGTATAGAGGGTATATGCTTTCTTACAGATTTAGAACCCAACAGATTGCTACAAGGTGTATGTGATACGTGCATTCTGTTTATGCAACAGATGTTGCGCCAGATTCTCCATTCATCAAAAATTGGGAAAGTTTTTTATTAGATTAGCAGAGAAGGGCTCTGATCCTGTACAAAGCATAACAACAGAGAAGAACAGCTCAAGAAAACAGACTGGAGAACAGCAACCAATCAGAAACAACAAACACTACAACACAGAATCCAAAAAAACAGCTAATAAAAAACAGAATCACAGGACCAGCACAAATTGGGAAAGTTGCAGAGAATAAATAACTTTATAAAAATTAAGGATATTGGAAGATGATAACAGGAAGCTAATTTGTATGATCATGACGTCTTATTTTGCATGAAGGTAATTGAGATTCAATTCTGATTTATGATTGTTTTGTCTTCTTCCTTGCATGTAATTTTCCATTACTTGTGAACTTATTTGTTTGCAAATTTCTTTGAGTTTGGCATTATAGTAAGCCCTTGGAAAATGCCCCACTTTCAGTAATTAGGTCAAATTTTCTTGTAACCGACTGATGTATTTTTAACACCAGGGTGTAAAACCACTTATTGTATCCCAGGTTCAAGTTTGAGCTATGGTGTTTTTAATGTATAATTATAAATATCTTCAGACCATTACAGAGTGCATTATCAGCACAAGGGGTCATCATCATGACACTGCTCCACCTTTGAATGCAGACCAACTTCTGTTGCTGCAAGTTAAACCAACTAATGATACCAAATCAAGCACAGCAGAACGGAAAAGAAAGTGGAGAGAAGACAAGCAGTACCAAAAAGAAAAAACTTAACAGCAAATACACCAAAATTTATTTATTTCAGATATCTTCACCCTGTCAAACTCCTCTAACTCATAATTCCACCCAATTGTTGCTATACATAGCCAAGCGTCAGAAAAGAAAATAGTTTCCTGATCCAACTCTAGATTTAATACAGCTACATAATCCAAACTGGCGACATTTGTTTCCCTTTCTCTAAAAAACAGGGCAGTTCTAAAGACTGCTACCATAAAGAAAACAGTTCCCCTAATATCTCCATATGCTAACAATTTTGCAAGCTAATTTGTGCAGTTCTAAACACTGCCATTATAAGAATAACAGTTCCCCTCAATTTCTCCACTTGCTAACAATTTGGAAAGTTCAGTGGGGCATCATCCACCCCACGTTTTTAAAAAGTTCTGAAGCTCCTGGTTCAGAGTCAATATGTGGAGTTATTCTTCTACTTAAGCAAGTCGACTTCTGTGATCCATATACGAATTTGGCAGGCCTTTCCGTTTAATAAAATAAACTTTTATATCCTTTGGACCTTGTAGCAACCAATTTGGTATTCAACACTCTTTCAACCTGTTCTCTTTTCTTCTTCAGTGGGTGCTTGGTCCATTTACCTTTTGTAAGTACCTCGAGGATCTCTCCTTGCGCAGGTGTACCATGACTATTTCAATTCTTGGAAGACTTTCTCCCTCCTATGCAAATCAGCATTGTTCTTATTCATTCATTGCTTGTAATTTATGCCAAGCCTATTAATGTATCTCTTGAATTCTCTCTACAAAATCTGTAGCATCTCGGCTGACTCGTGGGTCTACTAACAAATCAGTTAAGTCCACAATTCCTTTATGATTTACACCAGACATGATTTCAAATGGAGATTCATTTGTCGACCTATTATAGCTAGAATTATAGGCAAGTTGAATTTGGGATAGAATCAAATCGCATTGCACATCTTAATAGATTTCCCAGACTCCTATGTGCCACCTCTACTTGACCATTAGTCTAGGGGTGGTATGCTAAATTGTATTGCAGCCTGCTATCCAATTTCTTTGACGAGGTTCTGCAAAAGTGGCTAGTATCCGTATCACTGTTTATGGTTTTTTGGAATACCATGTGACCACACTACTTCCTTAAAAAACAAATGAGCAGCTTAACCTGCATCATTTGTCCCGTTTGCAAGGTATGAAGTGGGTCATTTTAGAAAAGTGGTCTGCCACCACAAACACTAAATCATGTCCTCTTTGAGTTGGCGGAAGCCTCAACACAAAATCCATGAAACTATCAGTCCATAATTCTTTAGGCGTAGGCAAAGGCATATGCAGGCTTATAGTTTGCTTCTCTCTTTTTGTCATTTGGCAAACCCTTGAAACAAAAACAAACCTATTCACTTGTATTCTCATATTTGGTCAAATGAAATTTTCAACCGCCAAGCCATAGGTTTTATCTCTATCAAAGTATCCACTCAACCCACTTGAGTGCATCTCTCTCAATAGCTTTTCTCTCTTTAATCCAATCTTCAATACAAGAGGGATGCAGAATTAAAGACCTTTTAAACAAAAATCCATTAGCTAATAAATAGTCATCAAAAGAATGCATATTTGTATGATCTTGATTACTTAGGGCTTTATATATCTTGCCAAATTATGAATTGTTTGCAAATTCACCTTTTTTCTCCTGAAAACCAACGAATCCATTACTCATCACAACTAGTAAGTGGTATCTCCTACTTTATGCATTAGCCACCACATTGATTCCAATGCTCATGTTGCACAACAAATTGTAATGTTAAAAATTACATGTCATATTTTGCACTTATTTTGGTGTCCATCTCATTAACATGTTCTAGAGTACACTAAATCAATAATTCCAATTTTCTCTACTTCACCAATTTGTTAAATTTTTATGTTATTATATTATGTTTTTCTATCATTGAGCTTTCTAACTTTATTTTTAGCATTCTCTCCCAAATAACAATGTAGGTGTGTAGACGTCTATATGGGTGCACGAGTGTCCTACAAGCTTCAAAAATTAAAACATTGGTTGTCTACCTAGGTGGCTATTGAAGTGTAGTGTAACAATTGTTTGTCACAAAAATATCTCTACATATGCAAATCTAATCTTGTCTTTCCCTTTCTAACCTCTTGAAATCCCCTTTTAAAAGACATTATTTCATGCATACAAAAACTCTCTCTTCTCTCTTGCAATATTTTCATTGTTGTGTCTTTCTTAGGATTATGGTGGTAGTTTTGTCATTGAATCTCTTGGTCAATATCTTGGCATTCTACATTGCACTCACACAAATCCATTGGTATAATAATTTTTACTTCATTTATTTGGTTATCCATTTATTAATCTCTAGCAAGTATTTTTTGTAGCCTCTTTTATCATTGCTTCTATCTTGCCTCTTTATGATAATGGCTGTCTACTCATGTTTTGCTTGATCATTTCCTCTATTTACAACTCCTTATATTTGTTCTTTGGTATTCTTATTATCATAAATAAGTTCTCGGTGATTCAAATTTCCCAAATTATCCCTCATACACATTAGGATGTTCGAATCCCTATAGACCTTATGTAATAGCATTTTAGATATTTATATTGTTTTTACATTCTAGACACACTTATGATTAAGATAACACACTATCCATCTTTGTTCCATTCTACTTCTTATATGGCTACCCATAGAGGTTGAAAGGCTATATGTGGAGCTTAACCATTTTGACTCTCTCTCTCTCTCTCTCTCTCTCTCTCTCTCTCTCTCTCCCTCTCTCTCACTCTCTCTCTCTCTCTCTCTCTCACACACAACAAAAACCTAAAGGCCTTTCTTTTCATTATTGTATTCCATTTAAATTAAATCTAATCGAAAAAAACCTAAACCTATTCTTTTGTATTTTTATAGATATCTTTTGCATGTATTCATCCTCTTCATGTTGGCACATGCATAGCTCCATGATTTTTCTATTGATTTTGAACAACAATGTGCATTGAGGATGATAGTGCTAGCCCTCTATTATATAAACTAAACTTCATGTAGATTTACTCTCCAAACTCTCTATAACTCTATGTTCCTATTTCAAAAATTAGTTCATATTTTATTTCTCTATTTTTCTATATCAACTCTCTATTTTTTCTTAAGGGAGGAAGTTATATTTAGATAACGTTAAGAATAATTTTGATTATTATTGAAAACAACAACAATAATTTTTTATTCTTAGCATTATCTAGTGTATGTTAGGTTGAAATCTTTACATAACATAGGAATCAACTTTAATTATAATGTTTGATTTATTTATACAATTTTTTACTATATTTGATGCTATATATTTGGATGAAGACTTTTCTATGGTAGATGATGCTTTAGAAGATTTCAATCCCACCTCTTTAGATTCTTTTGCTACTATTCATGTTTCTAGTCTAGACAATACCTCAATTAATGCAAGATTTGCATACAGGATTATCAAACAAGTTAATATTATGCCTAGTCACTTGATTAATCTTCATCACACAAGCACATCAACTTATAATGTTGCAAACTTTCATAAAAAAATTGTGCATGAGGTGCCTAATTCATCCTGCATTCTAACCCAATCATTACAAGTTAGGTTTTTTTTCACTATCAATATTCTTCATTTACTCACATTGTTTCAACTTTTCCCTATTAAAATTCTTTCACTACCACATTTAATATGGGGGGATACACATATAATACTTGATGCATTTGACAAGCTAACCCTATATCTATTTATCTTCCCCCATCAATTCTAGTTCTCTCTTTAGCTCGTCTTCCACATAAGACTACTAAATAAACCTTATAAACAACTTCAATCTATAGAAGCTAAAAAAATTCTTTGGAATCTTGTTCAAACTTCCCTTACTTATCACAACTTACTTCAAAATGCCTTACAAAATATTTATGTTTCCTATTCTACAAAGCTGGTTGAAATAGTTGCTTTGATTGATTGCATTTATATTGGATATGATGAATGTTATTTTTCTCATTCTAAGCTTCCTTCCTATGAAATAAAATGACAAAATATTCTTCTTATTATTGTTGTTATAAAATCTACGAGAATAAAATAAACATTAATTGATAATGGTTCTAGACTCAATGGTTGTAGTTTAATATTTCTAAAAAAAATTGTTTCAATAGTTCTAACCTTGCTCCTTTAGAGGTTTCCATAAAAGGTTTGGATAATGCCAAATGAGATCCATTAAGCTCTATTACTTTTCCTATACCGTTAGACCTTGATATCCTCTCCACCTTAATCCATGTTATGCCAAGAAATCTTTCTTATAGTCTCCTTCTAGGTAGGCCATGAATTTCATGCAATAGGAGTTGTTCCTTTTACTCTCCATTAGTCAATACAATTTATTTATGATGGGAAATATTTCATGGTCAAAGAAGATAGCGATTCATTCAACTATTGTCAAAATTGCCTATTCTAACTTTTCAACACCACCTAATTGTTCTTCCACTCTTCAAACTTTACACCTTCACCTTTAGTAAAGATACAACGCCACCACCTTTTGTTACTAATAATGTATCTATCAATAAGTCTTCTTCCTATAATCCATGTCTTGGTGATTATTGGAGCTCCTTGGATTTCATCTCTTCTTATGCTAGTGAATACAAGGCTAATCCCATGCACTTTGACATCCCTAACATAGATTCAAATACTTATAAAATATACAATATGTACTCTTTTATAGATCCTCTTCTAGATTCTCAAAAATATGATTCTACCACACATTTTGACTATGCCAATGGCAAGAATCCTATTAGTTCAATTATTATCTTTTATATATCTAGTTAAGATATCACCTTTCTAAGATTTACCTATTCACACAACTTAAGTTTACTTAGGATTTTTTAATGTTTTTTTCTCACCTAATGTGGTTGAGACATGTGTCATGTGCCCTCATCATCTGAGACACATAGACATGCATACTTTCCACTTGCTAGGACGCATGTCATTTGAGCTAGACAAGTGTTTCATATTTGGAGGGGTAGTTAGTCATTATGGTCTACCTCCATAGCTCCTCTACCTTGCCTATATATACAAGGCCTTTATGTGCATTGTATATACTATTCATATATTGATAGACATACTATTGTGCTTCATTGTTCCACAAGTGGAAGGTTGTTTTGTGATTTTATATTCCTGAATAATTCCAACAAATCCTCCTTTTTATAAACTAGAAAATTATTATGGTCCTAGTTGCAATATGTTGTCTAAGAATGTATATAAATTAAATAGCATGGATGCATGGAATAGGGAATTAAGTTACCCCTAGAACCTACATAACATCTTTCTATTGCAAGCCTAGGTTAATAGTCTCCTCATCTAGCTAAATCCTTTTATCAAAATTTTGTTAGTCTTCAGGATTTATTATTTAGTTTCTTCCATTTTAGTATTTGTTGATGCCAAAAGTTGGCAAGGTAAAAACCCTTTGTGGGAAACTTAGTTTTAGGGGGGGACCTATTGCGCCAAACTGAGTGACCTCTGGATTTTAAAGAAGTCGGCTTCTTCTATAACTGGGGTTTTAAAATGGGAAAAGGAAGCAAATATAAAATAAAGAGATCTAACTAAGGCGATACACCGAAATTTAGATGTGTGGAACGGTGAATCTATCTTGGGGATACAACTTAAGGGCCAGTGGGTAGTCTGTTGCATTCTAGAACGGCAGAATAAAGATAGAAGCCTGAGTGATTCATTAGATGACATAAAATAACTTCATACACTTTTACTAGAAAGAAGAGTCCAAGACATGATCTAAACCAACAAAAATGTATTAATTCATAGAAGTCTGGGAATAAAACATCCAATACAATAATGACACAGTAAAATTTATCAAATATCAAATAAAATAGAAAGGTCGAACAATGGCACAGTCTGTGAGTTCTTTACAATAATCTAATAAAGTAATTAAAGGCTTGGTTCTTCAATCAATTTCTCTGCTCAAATCTGAACTAAAATTGGAACCCTTGCTTCAAAAGAAGAATCAGTATTTATAATGAAAATCCAGCTTGACGAGCAAGTAACAAAAAAAGATGCTTCGATCATGAGTAATGATGCATTTAGCAAAGATTTTCCTTTGGTCGTTACAACCGAAAATATTTAGGTCATGAAGGGCCGGATGCATCCTCTGTGAATGATGGTAGTGGTCCCAATCAGACTAGAGCACTGGCACATGCACTCCATTCATGGCAGCAATTACAGAACAAGGTAGCCGGTGAAAGGTTGTCACCTGCCTGGATTTCTCCTATGATGAAGTCTTTAGAAGATCACACGACAAGCGATCGGGGCCTGATGTTTTATCCTTCCTCTAAGTGATGAAGAACTTGTGTTGCGAAGACATGTGGAGGTCTTTAGCATACCACGTCGAAGGTGGGGTCTGCCAAAAAAAATGTGCGAGCTGACGCTACGTGGCATGTGGTCGGGGCCCAGAAGGAGAGCGATGCAAAGAGGCACAAAAGATTGCGAACGACTGACACATGGAAGCACGATGCAATCTTTTTGAAAAGCGACTAAAGGAAACCTTGCGAGGAGTGCTCGACTGACACGTGGAGGCCTTCACAAAAGCTTTTGCGCAAATGAGCCTGATATTGCTGATTTCTCATAGAGGCATAACTGATACTTAGGCAAAAACAAACTCACCTGAAGGGAGCTTGGGAATTCTAAGTTCATAGCTTCTGGCAACTTATTAGGGGTGTTTCACTTTTGGAACGAGGAACCCAAAATTTTTGGCCTATAAACTAGAGACTTACCCATTGGGTGGCACGATCAAAGCTTAGAGAGGGCGGCCTGAAGGGGTAGCCATTCATCTTCAGATGGAGGTGATAATTCACACAAATTTTCTTGCGCTCCATGTATCTCGATCGCTTCTTTGTAAGGTAGTGTTGATGATATATCGACCCATGAATCAAATTGAAAAAGAAGACGTGCGATCGACTAAGTGATCTCAAAATCCTCTACAACAAGGGGTTGGCTGAAATCCTGAAAGGCAATCACATCTCGTTGCTTTTCCTCGATCCTTTCTAAAATATGCTCCACTATGGCCACTGACTCATCCTCAAGGAACGAAGAAGGTAAGCCCATCTGAGCCAGGTGGGAGAGCCTGGCCCACATGCCATTCATGGTTTTCTCTAACCTGGCGACACATTCGTTGGCATGAAGAATAACTACATGGCAGTGGATGACCT
This sequence comes from Sequoiadendron giganteum, assembly GCA_007115665.2. NCBI lineage: Eukaryota > Viridiplantae > Streptophyta > Pinopsida > Cupressales > Cupressaceae > Sequoiadendron > Sequoiadendron giganteum. The sequence continues at coordinate 474,357,574 of CM021103.1, read as the reverse complement.
TGTTGGCTATTTTAGCAGTGGCCCTTCGGTCCTTAATCCTTGCATTTGCTAAGACATCATCTAGAACTTGATATAACTTGTTTAATAATCTCTCGGCCTCTGGAAAATTTTGCTCGATGGACTGAGGAAATGTTATGATCGCCTCATGAAATCCCCTACCTAGATTTGTTGCCTCCACCATAAATCAGAGTGACGGTTGTAGAGTTAGGTAGAAGGCCTTCACTCTTTCCCAGTATGAAACATGCAACTGCTAGGCTATCTAAAGAAGGTTTTTTGGATCGGACGAGGGTAAGGTTGAGTCCTTCAATAGGGCGATTTCCTCATTCCTCTATTCTATATCTTGTGTGAGCTCCACAACCTTTTGGTTTGTTGTGGTGAGTTGCCCCTATAGGATCCATGACTCTATGAGCCAGCTAGCCTTGGCTTGCTCTTTTCTTGTCGCTTCTTTCTCTACTGTAGACTTCAGCTTTGCAATTTCATTCTCCAATTGAGCACGACGGCTCTAGAAATCTGCATCCCTTTGTTGTATTTGTCGCTCCAAATGACGAAATTCTTCATCTTTCTATTGCATGTCCAGCCCCAATTTTGCCAATTGGTCTTGATATTCCTAGTTCTTTTGTTGTATCTTAGCAAGCAGATTAGGGTCGAGTGACCGAAGCTTCACAAGTTCTTCTCGGAGCTTTGCTTCTTTTGTCTCCCTCTGCTGGGATAGGCACTTAAAATCAGCCTCCATAGCTTTTTCCTTGGAAAACAAGACATCGACTCTATCCTTCAGGTTTTCCAGTTCCTCTTCCTTTTTCTTGAGCTAGCAACCGGTCTTAAGAAAGTCAATGGTCACTACCTGTTGCATTTCCTCCATTAGTTCCACCTTGTCCTGTGGTTGGGCAATGCTTAAGTTGAGCCCCACAATGTACATGTTGTAATCATCTAGCTGCATCTCTCCTTGCGGTTTGCAGATAGTCGGGAACATAGTCGCAAAGTGCAACGACTGTTGAGCCTCATGGAAAACAGTATGTATCTTTGGCTCTACTAGTCTCTTAGCATCCTTAGCTCTTCTCTTCTAGGTTCTGACCACTCGTGCTTGTTTAGTTTTATTGCCTTCGACAAGAATTCTGTAGGCAATTTGATGAGTCCACCTACGGAAGGTGCACCGGGAGGAAGGGAGAAAGGGAATGAAAGAACATCAATCCCGAGTGACTTCTTCTTTGGAATTTTGACCATATGGGGTGAGAAAGGTGGGATACTCCAGTAACTGAGTTGCGGACTAGGAGGAATCGAAAGAAGTGGAGTCGTGAAGGTCTCCATTTGCTTGGAAGAGCGGATCAAATCCAATATTGTTGTGGCAGGGGATGTATCTATGAAGGTAGCAGGGGCAGAGTGTGTGACACCTTGGGAAGTGGAATGGGCCAAGGCGAATGGTGTGAGGTTCCATGGAGGAGTAAGGGAAAATGGGGCCGCATGGGATAGCTGTGCAAAGCCCCCCATGATCATTGAAGCAGAGGCTAAAATGCATTGGTCCGTGCATGAAAGAAGAGGCGTTGTAGATGCAACGGGGTCAACCACGGTTGGTGGAACTATAGAAGAGGGGGCGAAAGATACCTGTGGTGCGAATGGTTGTGGTCCTTGGAATGTTGTTGGCTCTTTGCTTGCGTCTGGGTTCTATGAACACTCTCTAGAAAGTGCCTCAGTTCGATGTTGCTTCCCTGATGGTGAGTTATCAACCGCTATGGTTTCAAATTGTTTTGGTGAAGTTGCCAAGGTTCTCCTCATTGTATAGGTGTGATTCAGTGAAGACCTTTCACTCGATATATTGAATCGTATGTTAGAGTAAACCTTAGCAAGTTGCTTCAATGCCTTCCCCCCTTGCTGTGCTGAGGTGTCATGTATTTTTGCTTCTGGTTGAGCCCTTTCATTTGACTGCGACTCGGCTTCTTCCAAACTGGAATCCTTTTTAGGGATCTTGTCAGAATCTAGATGTTCATTGTTCCATAATTTTTTGAACTTGTCATCCATCTCCAGGTTGTTATAGGGAGCCTTAGTTTGTCAAGTCTCTTGGCAGTATATCCAGAAGTTATTGATCTTCTCCTCCTTCCAATCGTAATTATTCAACAGATCGTTGCAGAGGGTAGTTCCCATCTTTCTTGATCTATCATACGACCCAATCGGGTAGTATAATCTTAGCCAGGGTGGCCGACCATCTTCGGTAGGAATGTAAGCTAGGTCAACAATACATTCATCTGTGTCCAATACTAGATTCCGACGCTCTTCCCAGTAAGGTCGGGGACAGTGCATTACTTTGACATATTTATTTGGCAAGTCATTGTCGGGGTTGGAGTTCCATTTGTCATAGATCCATACCAACCCCAGATGAGCTATCTTTTCCTCTAGTATGTCACGAGCCTTCCTTTTAGCCATGACGACAGTCTTGAAGTTCATCGAAGGATCGAAAAATCCTTTCTTCTTTGCCTTCTCACTGCAAAAGGTGTCATCAATGATTGAAACCTAGCGGAAAACCTACAGTACCAATACTCGGTTTGTAAGACATGATGGAAGTCGAAAGGGTTCTCTGGTGAAACCGCACAAACAAACGAACGTGAAGTCCTTGCCTAGAAACCAGTCGCACCTTGGAACAAAGTTCTGTATGAACTAAGCTTGGTTTGCACTGAACTGTAAGACAGTGTTGTCTCCTCTTAAATCTTGCAAAATCTGATGAATGCCTTAATTGTGCAAAATCAAATGAAACCATAACTGTGAAAAATGTGTAGAAAGAATTGGCCGATAAAAACACGAAAAGAAAACTAATTACACTTTTCACAAATTTACACCTACATGAAGTAACTATAGCCTAATTGAACAATTTTAAGTGAATTTCGTTGACTGGAATTCCCAATGGCTCTTGTTCCATATTTTCTAATTTGAATACATTGTTTTGTTTGCACTGAATTATTTTTAAAGGGCCTTCCCACAGCATGTCAAATTTTCCATGTTGGCCAGGCTTCGCAGCTCTTTCATTGAACTTTAGTACCAAGTCTTCGTATTTTAGCTCTTGGTCTGAAGCCTTTTTGTCGAACCATCTCTTAACCACCTGCTGGCGATTAGTCATGGTTGTTAGGGCTTTCTCCCTTTTTTCCTGTACCTCCAATAATTTGGCCAACTGAACTTCCACGCTCCATTCTCTTCAATCTCTAAAGACTTGAGTAGTTGTAGCGCAGGTATCTCTATAGAGATAGGAAACAGTGCTTCTTTCTCGTACACCGTCTCATATGGTGAAGTCTTCAGGGCTTGCTTGGGAGTTATGCGGTCCGCCCATAACGTTGTTTGGAGATGCTTATGCCACTCCTTCTCATGATCGGACCTGATCTTTTTAATGAGTCGAACTAAATTTTTATTAGTTGACTTGGCTAGGCCATTCCCCTGCGAGTAATAGTGCGATGATCTTTTCAAGAATATGCAATGTGTAAGTGTGAACTAACATACCTTAGAGCTTAGGAATGCTTTGGCATTGTCTAAGATGATGGTCTTCGATGGGCCAAATCTTGTTACCAACCCCTCGAGAAAATCCACAATTTTTGCTTCGATTGCATTCTTTAGTGGTGTGGCTTTGGTCCACATTGTAAAGTAGTCCGTAGCTATGAGAATCCACTTATGGCCAACACTAGAGGTTGGATTGATCATTCCTATGAAGTATAGCCCCCATTGTGTGAATGGTTCATCTGATACGATTGGATTGAGGGGCATAGCGGAGTTCTTCCTTCTTCCTACGTAGAATTGGACATCCTTCCAGGCCTTTATCATGTTGTAGGATTCATTGAATAACGTGGACCAGAAGTACTCAATGTGCAAGATTTTGATGGCAGTAGCTTTTGCAGAGAAGTGTCCGCCTTCGGGGCTACTATGGAATGTGCTGAGAATTTTCCTTGCTTTCTCCATAGTGACACATTGTAACAAGACACCGTTGAAATTTCTCTTGAAAAGAAAACCTTCAATGAGTGCATACCCATTGTTTTGTAATCGATAGAACCTTCTTTTCTGAGAAGGAAGGCTTAACGGATATTTGCTAGTGTGCATAAATCTGGTCCTATCCATTAGCCAACATTCTTCGGGTTCAGATTCATTCATCAAGATCAACTCTACTTGCTCTGCTTCTATTTCAATCTCTTCATTGTGTTCCAAATATTCACAAAGCCCTCTTCCTTTGACAGTCTTCGTAGGCTTGACCTTGATGTCGTATTCCATGATCTTAGTGATCCAGTGGGCCCTCTTTTAAGCGATTTCACCTTCCATAATATATTCACGTACACTGGAGTGTGCGACATAAATGATCACCTTGTTGCAACATATCAAATGTCGAAACTTTTTGAGTCCCTTTACAATTGTGAACGCTTGTCTTTCGACGAAGTTGTAGTTCACCTCATATTCCTTCAAGGTTCGGGAGTGAAGATCTATCGGATGTTCTCCTTTTCCTTTGTTGTCCTTTTGGGTCAGAATAGTGGTGATGCTTGTATCACTACTAAAAACATACATCATGAAGTCTTTGGACAAGTATGGATTTACTAGCACAGGGGCCAAAGAAATAGCATCCTTTACCTTCTCGAAGGCTTCTTTTACTTCCTTCGTCTATTTGAATAATTGGTTCTTTTTTAACATCAAGGTGATTGGTCAGATTCTTCCTGCAAAATTGAAGATGAATTTTCTTACGAAGTTTACCTTCCCCAAAAAATATTGAAATCTTTTTTTTTTGACTGGAAGGGGTAGCTCTCTAATCACCTTTACCCTTTCAAGATCAATAGCAATCTCGTCTCTAGACACTATGTGCCCCAGTAGCTTTCCTTGCGGTATGTCGAAAAACACACTTTTTGGGGTTCAGGGATACCTCGAATTCTTGGCATTTTTTGAAGACCATCTCCAGATGATTGAAATGGTAATATTTGGATTTGGAAAACATAGTCAGGTCATCTAAATAGATGAGGATGATCTTATTAATTAGTTCATTGAAGGCGATATCCATTTCCCACTGGAAGGTAGCTCCCGCATTTGATAGGCCAAAAGACATTTTGGCATATGCGACTGTTCCCCATTTGGTGGTGAATGTGGTTTTCTACTGATATTCTTCTTTAACCTGAACCTGATTGTAACCCGAGAAGCCATCTAGTAGAGAAAACATCTCTGAACCTGCCACAGTCTACAAAATAGATTCCATGGAAGGTAGCGGATAATGATCTTTTAATGATGCTCTGTTTAGGTCATGGAAGTCAACACAAAGACAAATGTCTCTATTCTTATTTTGGACTGGCAAAAGGTTAGATACCCAGGTACTGTGTTTGATTAAAAACAAGATCTTTGACTGGACAACTTCCCTAGCTCTTGTGCCATCAGGGCTTCAATTTGGATTGACAGGCCTTTATTTTTGTCGGATAGGTTTATCACTTTTCGTGAGTTCTATGGTATGTTGGATGATGCTGAGATCGTACCCTCTGAGGTCGTCATAAGATCATGCTATGACTCCCTCGTATGCTTCGTAGAAGTGTATTAGCCTATCTTTGTCATGTTGTGGGACTTCTTTTCCAACTTTTAGTTTTCTTCCACCTTCGACCTCAGGGTCGGCATAGTCTGCTTGGTTTGCCACAAATTTACTCCTATCATTTCTTGCATCATCGCAGTCGAACAAATTTTTGAGCGTGAATATCCCTTTTAGAAGTTTGTTTGATCTTAATTGGATGATCTGTCCTTTGTATGCTTCTTCAACCCTTGGTTGGAGCTGATCAACAAACTCGCCCAACTGTTGAATGAATGAGGAAATTTGTTCGTCACTTTCAAACACTTTCCAACTCTGATCGCTATCTGGAATGGATGGTCGGACGATTATCCACACTGAGTGTACATTTTTTATCAAGTTAGAAACAAGATTGAATTGAGATCATACCATTGCCATGCGATCAACAACTAGATTTTTCTCTCTTGGTACCTCATGAATGTTAAAAGCTTCGAAGATTTCAATGAGGTCCCATATTCTGTGTCTATAAGATCTCATGCGCACATTTTTCGCAGCAAAAGTTTTTCTAACTTGATTGATTATAAGTTCAGAATCCCCGAACACTTTTATTTGTTTGATACCCATGCACTCCGAAAGGATTAGTCCTCGCACAAGACCCTCATATTCGGCTTCATTGTTTGAGCAGGCAAACTAAAAGTGGAAGGATCTGAGAATTTTCTTGTTGTTTGGAGATGTTAAGCAAATCCCGACACCAACGCCTACTTTTCACCTTTCACCATCAAAGTGCAACGCCCATAGCTCTGAATTTTTCTTGGTTGCGGAGTCCTTTGCTATCTTTGGCAACTCTTGATCTTCCTCATAGATGACGTAGGTTCCCAAACCAGTAGCATGATAATTGTCAAAAGGATTGGTATCTGCATAGTTACTCAAAAATAATTCTTTGGAACCGACTTTGTCTTTGGTCGCCTTCTCTTCTCCATGTAGCTTGCTACTGACGGATTCCTCTTTAGTGTAAGAGGTATGAGTAGCTTTAGTTTCTTCTCTTATGGGAGGAGTATAGGTAGCCTCTTAGTTGATCATGGCTTCATCGACCACATGCTCTGAATGCAGGGATTCTGATACAATCTTCATCTTGGCTCCATGCTTGGTCCTAAGAATTAGGTGAGACCAATCCAAAGAAAGGTATCCACCTATCTTTGTCATAAAATCCCGTGATAGACAGAGGCCGAACATGGGGGGAACGTCAATGATCATGGTATCTTGCAACACCGTGATACTAGGATAGGCAAACAATGTTAACATGAGGTTTTTAATGAGGCCCACCATTTTGACCTTGTTCCCATCCAGCTGCATAAATCCTCTTTTTAGGGGCTCATAGCTAAGTCCTAAGGCTTCAACTATTTGCTTGGGCATGACTGTGGTATTAGCACTAGAGTCAATCATGGAGTTGTGCAATAGATTTTTCCCTATAATGAGGGTTAGGAAGAAGGGTTTAGGTTTTGGCTTCTCCCCTTTTCCCTCTATCGGAGCCTCCTCTATAGTGTTCACAAGAAATTTGGCTAGAGGTGATGCGTCTGTGGTCCTTTCGAAAGCTTGTTCTGTTGGTTGTGCAAATGCATCTTTTAGCACGACTTCCTGGAGCAATGAATTATGTTCTAGAATGGTTAAGATATCCCAGAGGGAAAAATTAACGAAAGATTTATTTAATTGTTCCACCACGTTGATTGGTGATGGATTGGAGGATTCTGTTCTTTTTCCTTGGTGATAACAATTTATTTTCGCACTTGAGACTCTAGAGAAAATGTAGAAGGGTCAGGGAGTTGGTTCAGAATACTCCTAGGCTGTGAAGTGATTGACTCGCCTGTGAATCTTCTTTTCGATCGGGTGTTATAGTCAGACTGCACCTTTGGGGTCGCCGATGTGGATGCTTCATAAGTGAAAATTGCTTCATCCCCTTCCATCCATGAGAGGAGGGCATGGTTAGGAGCTATGTCGCCTTCTTTATCTAGGGGCATTCCTTGCATCTGTGAGGTGAGAACCACATCTTCCATTTGGGAAGAGGCATGTGTATACCCTCTCAAACTCATCGCTGCGCCTTGGCTGCGTTGTTTGGCAATTTTCTGCTATAAATTGCCACGTGGACAATTTCGGGGCATATGAGCGTCACTGCAAGGATAGAACTAGGTATTGAAATCTTTGGCGAGATTGTTTTGTCTTGCGGTCAGCTCCCTGCTTGTACTTGTCTGAGCAGTTCCTAATGGAGTTGGTACTGGTACTATTTGGTTATTTGTCTGAGTCGGCGGAGTTGTGCATGCACCCCCTTAATATTGGTTATGTTGGTAGGAGGGTTTGTTACCCTGATAACTTTGATAGGTTGGTCTCAGAGGAGCAACTTGATTGTGTTTGATAGTAGTTACTTCGTTTGTCAAGTTTCGTAACATCTCCCTTATGTCGCTCATCTCATCTTTTGAAGCGCTACATGTAGAAGTAACGTTTGGTTGTGCACTTGGATATGTGTACATAGACGGCGGTAGAGGCATGGTTGTGCCAGTAGATGGAATTTCTTGATTAGAAGCTGATACTTCTAGGAATATCGACATGAGGGGGTGGGGTGGCAGATTCCCGAAATCAATCAGATTGTTATTTGCCTTCACCGCTATGGTGTATGCATCTAGTAATGTGGTTCCACCAAGTGATTGGATCATCATAGAAATGTCAACGTTGATGGACTTTAAGTAGAGAAAGAATGCTACCTCAGACGGTGGCCGGATGGCATTTTGGATCATTTGCCAAGTTGTATGAAATTGGGCATTGAAATTTGTCATGGCTTCGGATGGGCCCCGCTTTATCATTGATAGCTGGTGGTATAATGAAGATCTGTCTCTATCATTCGAGAACCTCTCAAAAAAGGGGTCTTCAAGCTGATCCCAAGTACCGATGGTATTAGTAGGTAGAGTGCAATACCAATCTAATGCTCTCCCTCTAAAATAAGTTGCAAGCAATCTCAATGCTACATTATGATCTGTTACCCCGTGCACTAGACACACGTCTGCAACATCTTGCAGATGTTTGGATTGTGTTCGTGAGCCATATCCGGTGAACTTTTGAATAGCTTTTAGAGTAGAGACTGCGATAGGGGCCCATATGGTAGGTGTCACTGGGGCAACAAGGGGACTTCCGACATCCCAAGCCACATAATTTTGGTTTACGATCAAAATTATGGTTGGGATCCAAAGGTTTTAATGGGTGAGTTTGGGTATGAGTTGTTACTAGCGGGGACACCAACAAGCCTAGTTTATTTTGCAATTCGCGGCCTAATAACATGCTGATGATTTACACACCCTTTTGATTTAGTTATTGTTTTATGGTCCCACTAGGCGTGCCAAGAAAGAAAAAACTATTGATGCCAAAATTTGGCAAGTTAACAACCCTCTGTGGGAAACTCAGCTTTAGGGGGGGGACCTTATGCGCAGAACTGAGTGACCTCCGGATTTGAAAGAAGTCGACTTCTATATCTGAGGTTTTAAAATGGGAAAAGGAAGTAGATATAAAATAAAGAGATCTAACTAAGGCGATACGCCAAGATTTAGATGTGTGGCATGGTAAATCTATCTCGGGGATACGACTTAAGGGCCAGTAGGTAGTCTATTGCATTCCAGAATGAAAAAATAAAGATAGAAGCCTGAGAGATTCATTATATGACATAAAATAACTTCATACACTTTTACTAGAAAGAAGAGTCCAAGACATGATCTAAACCAAAAAAAATGTATTAATTCATACAAGTCTAAGAATAAAACATCCAGTACAATAATGGCACAGTAAAACTTATCAAATATCAAAGAAAATAGAAAGACCAAACAATGGCACAGTTTGTGAGTTCTTTACAATAATCTGATAAAGCAATTAAAGGCTTGGTTATTTTATCAATTTCTCTGCCCAAATATGAACTAAAATTGGAACCCTTGCTTCGAAAGAAGAAGCAGTATTTATAATGAAAACCCAACTTGACGAGCAAGTAACAAAAACAGATGCTTCGATCATGAGTAATGATGCATTTAGCAATGATTTTCCTTTGGCCGTTACAACCAAAAAGATTTGAGCCATGGATGAGGAAATCTAAGGGCCGAATGCATCCTCTGCAAATGATGGTAGTGAACCCAATTAGACCAGAGCACTGACACGTGCAATTCATTCATGGTGGCAGTTACAGAACATGGAAGACAATGAAAGGTTATCGCTTGCCTGGCTTTCTCCTGCAACAAATTCTTTAGAAGATCACACGGAAAGCGGTCGGGGCCCAACATTTTATCCTTACCTTGAACGATGAATAACCTATGCTATGAAGACATGTGGAGGTCTCCAGCATACCGCACCGAAGGTGGGGTCCGCCAAAAATTATGCGCAAGCTGATGCTATGTGGCTTGCAGTCGGGTCTCGAAAGGAGAGTGATGCAAAGAGGCACAAAAGATTGCGAACAACTAACACGTGGAAGCTTGGTGCAAGATTTTTGAAAAGCAACCGAAGGAAACCTTGCGAGGAGTGCTCGACTAATATGTGGAAGCCTTCGCAAAATCTTTTGTGCAAATGCGCCCGATATTGTTGATTTCTCATAGAGGCATGGCCAATACTTAGGCAAAAACAAACTCACCTGAAGGGAGCTTGGGAATTCTAAGTTCACAGTATCGTAATATATTTTTTATTCATGTCATTTGGCTTTTCTGTATTTGCAATTTTTTCTAGCAAAGAGGCCCTTGTAAACTTTTGAGGTGTATATGTGAACAATCCATTTTTCCACCATGATCATGGATTCCCTTGTTGTCTAAATGCACAAGCTTATTCGATGAATTAGTTATGTTAATTGATGATTTGATTCTTTCTCTTGATATTTGTATTGAGCTTTCTACCATCCTTTATAGTAAGGATCATAGTACCCTTGTAGTTCATGATATTGTTGATGTTTCTACGAATCCTAATGATTTTAATAAAATTCTTGAAATTGGTGAGTGTCTTTCTCTTGAAGAATTATCAATGCTCTCAATTATGCATGAATGTATTAACCTATTTACTTGGAAATATGAAGATATTCTTGGTGTATATAAGGATGTTTTGGTTCATGACATTGTTCTTTATCTTGAAATTGAGCTATCTAAACTAAAAAAATTGTAAAATGCATCCCAAGCTAGCTCTGTATAATGCCAAAATAGCTTTTTTTTTAAAACTAGATATATTATCCCTATTGAATATGTTGCATTGGCAATTGTCGTTGCACCAAAAGATTGACCTATTAATGTCTGATACAACTGCCAAATTTATACAAGATCCACAAGAGGTAGTTAAGCCATGTCATGAAACCAAGTGTTGTGTTGCACAGAGGAGACCAAGGGACACACCATCTTGCAAAAATCCCTCCCCCAATGCAAGTGAGGGGTTCGAACCTGTGACCTTGGCTCTAATACCAATTATTACATTGGTGGTTGTTGTTGCACCAAAAGATTGACCTATTAATGCCTGATACAAATGCCAGATCTATACAAGATCCATAGGAGGTGGTTAAGCCATGTCATGAATCCAAGCATCGTGCTGCACAGAGGCGACCAAGGGACACACCATCTTGCAACAAAATATTCGTATTTTATATCTAGTATTGTGTATGTGGTCAAGATCGATAGTCATATTCATATTTGCACTAGTATCTATGATTTGAAAAAAATATTCTCCTAAATATGATTCCCCCTTCAAAATATTGACATGTAATCATTTACTCAATTTTGGAAATTTTCTTCTTTCTTTCATGGATGGCTTTTCAAGCTATAACCAAATTCTCATCAATCATTGACTCAATTGTTGGAAATGTTCTTTTGTGCTCCCTTGATAGACAAAAATTGACGTATTACCTCCATTTTTCCAATTCAAACTCACTTCTTCACTCAATGCAACTCTCTCATTCTCTCATTCACTCTTGCAACTTATTGATCACTCTCTCACTCTCTCAAGCTCAATCTTGCTCTCTTCTTGGTGATTCTTGTTCTCGACTTGGCTTCTACAACACTTCCTTGTTGCAAATCCACCACCTTTGTAGGTTGACGAAGCTCCATTCTCTCGATGTGGTGTCATCTTCTCCTCTTGAACTCGAGTGCTAGCAGAAGAGGAGGTGATATTGCTCTTTTTTGTCATTTGCATTATTATGTCTTATAGAGTAGCATTCAGGCTATCTTTGCACTCTATTTGATAGTTTCTTCTCTTTTCTTTCTTTATCGATTTCTCTATCTTGTTGCATATTTGGTTGTTTGTGGAGGTGGGAACACCAAAGCGAGTGTCTAACTAAGGTAGACCTTGAAACTTAGCACAACATTTTTTTTCGTTTTCATGTGCATAGGTGTCGATTCATCCTTTTGAATTGAAAGTGAAGAATTGAAGTGTGGCCACTAGAGTGGTACCTTTTCCATACCTTTGTCATCTCTACATTTGAGTAGTTTCTAGTATTCTTTTTGTTGTAATTTTGTTTCCTGCATTCTCTTTGTCAAACTGTAAAAATTTGTTAGTCGAGTTGTTAGTAGGCCTTTTGTTCTTTCTATCTATTTTCCAGACCCCTGTACGTATAGGATGCTAGAGCATGTCTCTGCAATGCTAGCACGTCATGCTAGAGTCTGGTTCCTACGTTGTCATCCTTAGAAAGTGAGTTTCTTGGTCTGCAGTCTAAAACCTCTATAGTCAGCTCACCTGATTTCTGAAACACATGTCAAAGAATCAGAGGTAGTTTAGGGCAGTTCATTCCTTGGGGATATCCCGTGACCTAGAGTCTCGAGGGTGATAGATCCCCCTTTTCTACATTTTTGGTGAACCCAACATGAACTCCTTGTTTTTGTTTCTTGGTATTGGAGGATCTTTCTCTCGTGTCTTGGGTGTGTTGAGATTTGTGTGTCGCAAAGTGTGCAGATTTGTGACCCAGTCTACAACCCATAGATATGTAGGTAGGAGGTATCTCGGATATTTAGAAATGGAATCTAGGTAGGTCATTGTCTACTAGTATAATATTCTACATCATTTGAGATTCCATCTGAGTATGTGAACAAGGTTTCATTCATGTGTATCCCTCCTCTTGAAAATGTGAGTGCTACACTTGACATAAAATTTACCTCACATGATGAGCCTCTACATAAGGAGCTCTCCCCTTTATACATCCTCATTGGATCAATAGAAATTTCATAACTTGCATCTTAGTCGATTCGACGAGTCGGGTCAATGTGATAATGAAGGATACACTGTTCATAAATGACTTACATAGGGAGAGGTACGAAGATTCAGAGACCACCCTCTGTACACATGATGGAATATTTGTCGCACCTTTGGGATCTATTTCTCTTTCAGTCTTGGATGGACCTAAGGCTATTGATGCTTCTTTAATTATCATTCTAGAGTCTAACCTATTTCGAGTTAGGCTAGGCATTCCCTAGTTGAACTCTGTGAATGGTGTCACCTCTGTGGTTCATAAATGTTTAAAATTCTCTCATGAAGGTTTCATACACGTATTGTACGACATCGGTTATAAATTGTTGGTGTCACATGGCGGCTTCACACTTGATCACTTCTGGCCTACCACAGTTGAACCTCTCCCCCTATGGGAGATTTTTTATATAAGGATTATATTAAATATAAGATCGGGGGCTCAACGTTGAAGGCTAGTTATCTGGTGTCCCCTATGTAGTCTCTGTGAAGGCTTCCATGATTGCGCAACAACAATCTACTTCTTTTTCCCAAAAAAATGGGAAGGAGAAGCTTGCTTGCACTCAAGGGAATTTTCCTTCTATATCATCTACTCCCACTTCTACTTCTCGCCTTACTATTAAGCCTTTGGCTTCTACTCCCGTGCCTTATATGGGAAGTGCAATGGTGCCTGCATGGAGAAAAGTGAAGCAATAGGTCTTTAAGTTTCCTATTTTTCCCATGGTTCCTAGGCTCATCTATGGAAAGGGGAAAGGTTCTCATGGGGATGCTTCTGTGTCTCAGTCTTTGTGTCCTCCTATTGTTCCTCTACCTGCTCCTAAGGTAGAGAACGAGAAGAGGCCAACCATCGAGGTGCTTGTTTTCATTTCTCTTCTTGTGACTGCTTATGCTCGTGTGCTTCCTCCTCCTGCTCTTTCCCAGGAGACTAACCTTCCACCAGAAATGGTTGCGAAGGATATTCTTGTGGTTGAGAAGTAGCCTCGGGCCTCTTCTTATGTTGCATTTTCTAGTGCCTGTAGCTGATGTAACCAATTTGTGTGTGAGCACAAGTGCAAGCGAAAGGCTCTCATCACTAAATATGGAGCCTTGAAGAAGATGAAGGGGGATCTAGTGGCCCTTTGTTTTTGTATCCTCTTATGATATTTTGTCTTCCTTTTATGTGCTTTCTTCATTTACAATCACCTTTGTTCTTTTTCCAACTCCCTCGATAGGATTTGATGATTCTCACCCCAAAAGGGTTCAGGTTTTCATTTCTCCCTCTACAAAGCCCCCTCTTTTTTCCGCTCAGACATCCCTCCCTTTTCTCATCCCATAGACATGTCAAACACCAGAATGGTGTCTGATATGGCTTTGTCCTCTTCATCCCCAACTTCCACTTCTTCTGTGGGGATTTCACATCGTCTGTTGAAATGCAAGTTGGAGGAATACCTCACTACAATTGGAGGTTGGAAGAAGGGTTCGCCTTCTTTGGAAGTGGGTTTTGTCTTGGCTTGCATCATCCTTGTGATGGAGGCGACCTCAGAATACTCGAGTTTTTCAGTGCACCTATCAATGATGTTGGTAGTGGATCTCAAACGCATCCTCCCATCCAATTGACACATGGAACTCCATTGAAGTGCATGTTTAATTCATTGGATGATATCCCAACTTTGTCCTCAATGTTTGCAAGATTGATGACTTTTTCCTCATATGAGCTTGGTTAAGAAGACCTTGAGGGGCCTTCTTACTTGGACCTTATTGTAGGTGATTCAGAGGGTACTACCAGGTAGCTATCCCACCCTTGAAGGCTCGTCCACCCTCCCCCTATAATAATCTAGATTGGGAGTAGGATCCTACTAGTCGATGAGGAGTAGGGTGGTACCTCTTCTTTATCTGTAGATCAAATTTGTTTGTGTGTTTGTTTTCCCCTATGCTTGTCTTTTTGTGTTTGTGATCCCATCTGGAGGACCATTTCTACCATTGTAGGTGCTTGGATATAGGGTTAGAAAATTTGTCATAAAATTCTATGTGTATCATCATTCTTCTATATGTTTTAAAATTAATTTTCGATATTGGGGACGATGCAAAGTATTGGGGGCATTTAGGCCTCTTCCATGTTGACCTAATTTTTATTTTTATTTTCTCTTCATGTGCTCTTCTTCATGATCTAAGTACTTTGGGGATTCATGATCGTTTGTTCATACAACATATTATATCTATTTGTATCTATGAACAGATCTAACCCCAAACTCTCAAATCCCCCTATCTCTCTTTATTTATTTGTTGTTGTTTGATTCTTGATGTACATGGTTCTTATGTGTTGTCCCTCATGTTTGTGTGACAACATACCATGAAATACATCTCATTATGTGTTGTGTTCCACAACATCTTTACCTCTGGGTGAACCCAAAAAAGTGGTTTACAATTGGAGTGAGGAAGGAAAAGTTTAAAAAATGACCCCATGCCAAAAAAAATCATTTTTGGGGTTCAAACGAACTAATAGGTTCAAACGAACCAAAAGAGGGTTTGAATGAACTAGGCTTCGAGCAAACCCATTCAATGAAACTCCCACCATTCTCGCCAAAAAAAACCAAAGGAAACCCTTTATGAAAGGGGGTTTGAATGAACCTTGGTTCGCTCGAACCCCCCATTTCCCTCCTCCCCCTCAAGTGGTAAAAAAGTCCAAAATTTTGCGCTTTGAAGTTCAGGTTGAGGATGAAAATGGAGGATACTTCACAAACCCAACTGGATGATGGTAGTCCTCAGAACGAGCTATCCAACAAATATAATTTTAATATGTTTTGGTTTTATTATGTAATTGTTTTTTAGTTTTATTAAACATAGGTTTTTCACCAAAAATCAAGCTCTTTGTTTTGCACATGTGGAAAAAAATTAGATTATCAAAAAATTAAAAAATAAAAATGAGTGCACTAGATATTGAAGTCCTTGATCCAACAAAAAGAAAATTGAATTTCTATACATACAAAAAAAAGTTATGTTGTATATGGTCTGCCTATGTTTGAATTGTAATTGGTTTGACTTGAAAACTTGATTAAAGAAGAAATATTCAACAAAAAAATATCATACCAATTGGAAGCACTACATATCAGAGTTACAAATCTAAATTCAAAAGAATTAGAATTTTATCCTTCATGTAAAAAAATTTATGTTGTATACGATGAGCGTCACTCCTTAAAAATGTTGTTTGCTGAAAAAAACTAGTTTTTAAAGGAGATGGAAAAAGAAGTGCAATCTGATTCCAATTTTTTTGAAAAAAATATATTTAGAATCTATAGACAAAATGTCACAAATCACTAGTTTGCATCATTGTCAAATTTCTCACGGTTTGGCCGCTATAGGTGCCTGAAAGTGAAGATTGTGTTAGAAAAAAATATTTTAGTGTCCAGTTTGGCCAAAAATTGTAAACCACTATTGTGGGATCACCCGTCTTCTTTCTCTCCTTAGGATGCTATGTGCTCCTTTGAGTAACACACACCATCCTAAGGGGATACCATGATGTTCTAATTTTTGATTCGGTGAATTCTTTCAAAAAGGATTCCTTGGTGTCAAGTTTATCTTTACAATGAATTCCTTGACAAAAGAATCCCTTATCTAAATCTCTCATTTCCCAAAATATGGTATTCTCTCAAGACTTCTAGATGGAATTTTCTTTTAAAAAGGATCTTGTATGCGAAAGGATCTGAAAACTTTCCTTTGAAAAAGGACCACTTTTTCTATTTAATGAAAGAGTCTAAAAACTTTCCTTTGAGAAGAAACATTATTTCCAATAGATTCCTTGACAAAAGGATCTTTCAAAATGATTCCTTGATGAAAAAATAACTTGTGGAAAATGTGGTGTCTTTGAATCAAAGCGTTCCTTTGAATGGACCCCTCGGTGTCTTGAAGGGTTTCCTGCCAAAGGAACCCCCTTTGTAAACTTCTCCTTCAATTGAATTCTTTGATGTCTTGCAATTGAGTGTGTCTTTTATCTAATATTTGATGTCGATGTGTCTCGGTGTCAGACATCGCATATCCTCGTGTCTATCTTGGGGGTAGCCTGACTAGACCTATATTTTCTATGACTATCCTACAATGAAGTTTGCAACAACCGCAAGCTTATTTGGTTAGTGTATATGATCAAGTTGTGCCTTATCATGCTATCTTGTGTGTCTTATGAATGTGTGCCTTATGATTTTTTTCCTAACTTGTTATGTTTGTAGCCTAACATGTTTGTGGTGAGATCACTGTTTGATTTGCAGGACCGAGAACCTATGAAGTCTTTTCTCCTTTCATAGCTTTGTAGGATAGAGAACCTATGGAGCCTTCTCTCCTTTCTCCATGTCTAGGTGTGCCAGACTAAAGATTTGCTTCCTCGATGCTATGGGTATATTCTCTTTAATCTCTTTCTACTTTAGCTCACATTCACACTAACACGTATGCTCACTAAAGTGGGGGAAAAATGTAATGGTGCAAATTTTCACCCTTGGTAAAATCCCCATTTATTTTACCTTTACTTTAGAAACTATAAGTAGGATTAAAAAAATCAACCTATTACCTCCATTTTGATAATTCAAACTCACTTCATCACTCCATGGAACTCTCTCATTCTCTCATTCACTCTTGCAAATTGTTGATCACTCTCTCACTCTCTCGAGCTCACTCTTGCTCTCTTCTTGGTGATTCTTGTTCTCTACTTGCCTCCTATAGTGCTTTCTTGTTGCAACTCCACCACCTTTGTAGGTAGACGAAGCTCCATTC
Organism: Sequoiadendron giganteum; assembly: GCA_007115665.2. Classification (NCBI taxonomy): domain Eukaryota; kingdom Viridiplantae; phylum Streptophyta; class Pinopsida; order Cupressales; family Cupressaceae; genus Sequoiadendron; species Sequoiadendron giganteum. The sequence goes on along the minus strand of CM021103.1, from coordinate 474,340,116 downwards.
TCTCGGTGTGGTGTCATCTTCTCCTCTTGACCTTGAGTGCTAGCAGAAGAGAAGGTGATATTTCTCTTGTTATTTTGTTTGCATTATTGTTTCTTATAGAGTAGCATAAGGTTGTCTTTGCACTCTATTTTATAGTGTCTTCTCCTTTCTTTCTTTATTGATTTCTCTATCTCGTTGCATATCTAGCTATCTGTAGAGGTGAGAACACCAAAGCGGGGGCCTAACTAAGGCAAACCTCAAAATGCAGCCCAACATTTTTTTTGTTTCTATGTGTGTAGGTGTTGATTTGTCCTTTTGAAGTAAAAATGAAGAATCAAAGTGTGGGTGGAGTGGTACCTTTTCCTTACCTTTCTTCGTCATTTTTGCATTAGAGTATTTTCCAACATTCTCCTTGTTGTACTTTCTATTTCTTGCATTCTCTTTATCAAACTATAAGAAAATGTCAATCGGGTCATTGGTAGGCCCTTTGTGCTTTTTATCTATTTTCCAGACCCCTATCTGTATAGGATGCCTACATGTCCTTGGGACACTAACGTGTCGCGTCGGATTTTAGTTCCTGCATTGGAGTCCAGTTCTTGTGATGGAGTCTGGTTCCCACACTATCATCCTAAGATAGTGATCTATTTGGTCTACAGTCTGAAACATTTGTAGTCGAATCACCTGATTTCTAAAACACCAAAGAACCTGAGGTAGTTTAGGGTAGTTTGTTCTTTGGGGATCTCTTGTGACCTAGAGACTTAGGGGTGACAAATCCCGCTTCTCTACAACAATAAAGGAAAACATGAGATCCAAAATAAAAAATTTATATACCAAAAGCCACAAAGGCCCATTAAGCAAAAATCAAAGTAAAAAACGATGTAGATTCCCAAAATACTCATAGAATCAATGCATCAAAAAGAAAAATTCAAATTAACATCCAAATTTGCTTATCCAAAAGCTTCATCCAATTCTAATTCCTTCACTCCATCTAATAATCCTTCATCACCTCCATCCATTTTGTGGACCCTTATATCTCAAAATCTACATCCACTCCTCCATATAAACCTCAAAATCTAAAATCCACTTCTCTTCCAAAACTCCACTACCCTTCAAGGTGTTTGCCAATGTTGATACTTCCAGCATTTCCATCCTCTCATCCACAAGCCTTCAATCAATCCATCCCTTGTCCAAAACCTATTTTCTATCCTTCCATCCCTCTCATCCAAGAATTTTCATAAATCCATATCCCTCTCCATCTTTCAATCCATTTCATCCCTATTACTATCATTATAACAATGTCTCTGAGCATACATCCAATTACCATGGTCCATTTATAGCACATAATCAAGGGATACCATCTATGGAAATAGATTCTTGATTCCTTCCTCCATATCCTATCATCCATCCACTCATGTGTAATCTCCCCGTCCTCTTGCACTCTACACTTGGGGCAAGCTTTATCCATACCACATCTTATCCACATCCTCCACTATCCTTCATTGTCTATCCATCATCCTATTTAATCCATCCTCCCATTTCCCTCCTTTGATCTTGAAAAATATAAGAATCTACATGAGCATCACATATCCTATCTCCCTTCTGCTATCCATATCCCCCATCCTATCCAAATCAATCCACCCTTCCCATCTTTGATCTTGATAAAGAGTTCATGTTATCATTATATGCATACCTTATCCATATCCATTATTATCCTCCTCCTCATATCCCTCCGTCCTCTTATCCTAGTCAATTCATCCTCTCTCTTCACCCTTGATCTTTATAGAAAGATAGGGGAAAAATATGCATGCATGATTTGGACAATACAACCCTTAATATTATTTCCATTCATGTCCTTTATGAAATATCCTTCCATATCATGCTACTATTCTTCCATCCATGATCACACTACCTCTAGCATGGAGCATCTTAGTCCTTTTCCACTAGTTTGGAGCTCACTTCCTTTTAACTCCCATCACCATCCATTATCCAAATCCATCTCTCCTATTGATGAAATTACTTCATCCTTCCATCCTTTACCATGCCTTGGTTCTCCCTTGTCATTGGAACTGAATCCATTCCTCCATCCTAATCATCCTATACTCCATCCAATCTTACCTTATCCAATCCATCCATCCTTCCAATATAGCCACTCTAATTTGATATATCCAAATGCAATCAATCCTAATCCATGCAATCTAACTTGCAATCTATCACATCATCCATAAGAAATCCATGATCTTAATCCAAATGAATTGATAATCCATTGATCCACTTTAATCCAATTATCATCGTAGGGATCTATCCTTCCCAATTTAGGTGTTGTTATTATCGTTAACAACACAATCCTTGGGGTATGCATTGTTCTTATCATTAAATTTTCTATCCTTATCATCATCATCATCACCAATCCATCAATCAATCCACCAATTGATTTTTTGCTTGACTTGAAGCATAGTCCTTGTTTTCTTTTGGTTTGTTGTGCATGATTGCTTGTTGCTTGTGTGTTTTATTGTTGTTTTCATTTATCATGGTCTCTTGCACTCTATTTCCACAAGAGCATCATGGTCTTCCATATCATAGTGTTATAAGGCATATGTTTGCACTTGACCTTTTTGATCATGTACTTGACACATTGTCATCCTGGTTCCTTATACCTTGGTGCATAATTTCAAGTACAATATCAAATCTAGGTTGCTCATATCATTGCAACATCATGATCATCCATCCTCCCTCTCCATCCATATCTTCATCATCCTCATCTTCTTCCATCCATCATTATTTAGTTCATCCTTTCACCCTTTATCCTCTAGTCCTCTCCCATCCATTTCGAGAGCACACCCATTCTCTTTGAACCTTCATGTCCTCTCGAGGGGGCATATTGTTGCAACTATGAAGGTGTTGTCATTGATGCCAAAAAACTTGTGTTGTCATTGGTGACAGTTGTGTAGTGATTGAGAGAGATTATTGATTTGATTAGTTGCATTATGTTGTCATCAATTAAGTTACTAGTGTTAACCTCTAGTGTTACATTGATAAAATTTTGTTCATAATTTTGGTAGTGGTAAAGATGTTGAGGATACTGAGGCAATTGATAAAATGAGGTGTTCTGGTTTTGCTTCACATTTCTTCTGGGTTGAATATTTGCTTGTGTGGTTTGGATATGGTGGATAGAGGTGTTCATAGTTTCTATATCTATAATTTTGGCTTCTAGATCGATTGTTAGAGGAAGTTATGTTCACGACTGTGTGAATTGGTTGCTTACAAAGGTGTTTGAGAGACGCGTTTTTTCCCCGCGTTTCTCTGTAGTTTCTCTTTAGGTCTTGCAATTATGAAGGTATGGTGATGGTGTTGATCTCTTGCCTGCATCAAAAGGATTTGTGGTTTGATTCTTTGGAAGATGGATTTTAGATTTGTAGTGTTTGGCAGTGTAGTTTGAATGTACTGGGCTATACATTTTGGAGGTGTGAATTGGTGTGAAGGAGTTTGATAGATTTCAAGATGAACTAGAGGAATATTCCAGATAGTGATGAAGCATGGTGTGTGGTTTTCAAGTCATCTTTGGATTTGAGGAAGCGTGTAAATCAAAGTTTAAAGGTGTTTGCATAAGTAACGACTAACTTGATGTTTACACTACATTCAATGATATTTAAGCATTAATGAAAGTGTAGTGTGGCGTGTGAGAGTTAATTTGGGTCCCAGATAAGTTTTGTATTGGTCCACTTTCATTCCTATCCACCTTGGGAATGCTTAGCACTTGCTGACCTATTTTGAATTTGTAAAGTGTAAGGTGAGTGTAGTCAACTTGAAGATTTTTTTCAAGTTATGGATGGTATAAATGCAAGGTGAATTGATGCAAGATGAAGTGTGGTGTAGATTTGAGTTTTGTAATGTGAAATTAAGGGCAAAAGTTTGAAATGTAGTGCGAGCTTTAATGCAAGATTGTTGAATGCAACGAGACGAGGTATCTTGATCTCTTGAAGATTACAAGTTTTGTTGAAACTATTGTGGTGGAGTTTTTGTTGCATTGAGATTGTTTTCTTTGTATAACTTTCTATATTGTTTCTTCTTTCTATTCCAACAGTGAGCCTGGGCTATGAGTCTTTCTAGACAATGTGCCCTATTCTGGTAGTGAGCCTCTGTGTACTGGTTTTTGCAATTACTTATATTGTGAGCTGATTCTCACTATGGTTTTTCCCTTCTAATATTTTCCATGTAATTTTGGTGTTCTCTTGTGCATGGTGTTGGTTGTTTTAGTTTATGTTATCTACTTTTCATGTTTAAACATTATACAGATTAAGGGTTTAATGAATGCATGTGGATCTGATTATTGTTGATGGTTTTAATGTTTTGATTTGATACAACTAATTCACCCCCCTCTCAATTGTCTTGTTCATTCAACACATAACACTACCTCCTTGTCATCCTTCCTTGTTCTCATTAGTGACTAGGGCATCATGCCACTAGTCTTTATCCATTGCCTACCCACTACATGTTTTATTCTTCTTTGAAATGATGTTACTTCTCTCAGTCACAACAAGGATAAAATGTAGACACCTAAAATAATATTTAATTATTTATTTATTTAATTTAACCATTCCCTTATCCTAATAATTAATTACAAAATATTTATTATTTATTTATTTAATTTTTCTTTTACCTTTATCCACCACCTTCAAAATAAATAAATATACATTTATTTAATTAAATCTAGCCTTGGACCCCAAACCCTTCCAACTAAATAAATTAATTAATACTTGCATAATTAATTAATTTAGGCTAACTAACCTCCATTACCATTTTCCTATTATTTAATTTCATCCTAGCCCATTCTCCAAATTTTAACTCCACTCAAGTTAATAAACCAATGGTTTATTAAATCAATGCATCAACATTAGATCAATTAATCCTTGATTGATTGATCTAATCCTCATCCCTAAACCTCATTAATATTTCTTTCTAATTTGAAATCCCCCCACTTCCCTCAAACTTGCCACCATGTGACAAGTGTCTTAAGCCTACTCACCCTATCTCTTACAAAAATCCACTATATCCTTACATAATCCCACTAACTCTTCCCAATGTGTGCTCACATTGCCCATCACACCTCCTCCCTCTTGTGGCACTTCTCACAAGGCTAAGGCTTCACGCTAACCTTGATCCAAATCCTATCTCTCATTAAATCCTAGCCCTTAATCACCAATGCATCCTAGCCCTTGGTTCATCTCATCAAATTCTCCATATGCAGGCAATGAATCATTCTTCACAAACACATTCATGATATCCTTATGTTTCCCAAATATCCATTGAAGTCATCTCCATCATACCATTATGCTTCCCAAATATTGAGCAACCACATCAACTATCAACACTTGAGCAAATATGCAAGACTAGGGTGTATCTTGTGAGCTCAATCCATCAAGAGGAAGACTATGAAGGTATAATAGCTATTTGTGTATTTCCTTTATGCATTTTCATCTATTTTCCTTCATCAATCTATTTTACGTTCTTCAACAACAATGCTAATATAAGGACATTGCTCCAACTATCAAGCTATTCTCAAGTTACAAGGCTAAGTCTTCTCCAACCCAACAATAGTCTCTAGTGACAAACATCTTTACACGCCAATAAGGATGGATTAGAAAAAGATATAATCTCACCTCAACAAATCTAAAGACTTGGTCTTTTTCCTCAAAAGTTACAAGTTTTATGTTGTACCTTTTAAAAAAGTAACTTAAGTTATGGAAAGTTAGATAATGAATCTAATTATGGAAATTTCAGAAGAAGTTAAAATTTTATGTTTATTTTTAATTATTACATTTAAAACAATTGGTTGCAATTGAAAAATTTATATATACTCCTATTTGTAATGCAAAAATGGTTCCAAATTTTTAAGAGACTAGATACACATATTATTCAAAAGCTAAGAGTCTTTGGGCTCTACAATTTTGACATCAATAAGGAAATAGTATTGTCAATCTATGTGCCTATATTATATTTGTTTGTGGTGTTATTTTTTCTTATGTTGAAATTTTATCCAATTTATAGTATTTTTTATTATTTTATGTATATTTTAATCATTTTAGTGTATCTTATGTAAATTTATACTGACATAAAAATATTTTTCTCTAATATTTGTGTTAGAAAATCTATCAACAATAACTATTTCTTATGTTAGATGAAGTTTTTCTTTACATCCTAATTGTATCTCTCTTTCTTTTAAACTATATTTTAAAAAGATAAAACTTTGAGTTTATATTAATATTATTTTGAGACTTTCTCCTATTTTCTTTAAAATTTGAAATTTGTTGCCTCATACCATCCAAGCTAGGGTTTTCCCTTCTATACATTTAAATTTTTAGTTAGTTCGTTTTTTTCAATTTATAGTAAAAAGTATACCCCTAAAAAAAAAATCATCATATGAGGGAGTTGCCTACTTTGTGGTAGTGAAAAATTATTTTTACTAATACAACTCTACCATGGACTTGCTTGGCCTCACCACTAGAATTTATCAATGGGTGAAACCCAAGTTACTAACAATTCAAGTAGTTTCTTTCCATCCTATTTTAAAATATAAGAACTTTGATTATTGATTTATAATAAAAATGAAAGAGAAAAGTAGAAGTAATATAAATTTTATAGGATGAAATTTTGTACAATCTATACATTTCAACTTTAAATGTAAGTAAAAATGCTTATTGTAATTGGCTTATGATAAATTATATTTTTTAATATTTAAATAATAAAGACAATAAAACTTAGAAAAGTGATATTAATGGTAACAATTTAATTAACAACTGAAAAATAAAATTAATAAATATTTAAAAATTGAAAAGTAATAAAAATAAGTATCAATATGAAAACAAATATTAAAAAGTGAATAATAATTTTTTTTTATATAAAGTCATACAAATGACACTTACTTATAAATAAATAATCATTTAATCAACTATTGAAAAAAATATACATCCAATTATTATTATAAATTACTTGACACATATATAAATAATTATTAATTATTAAATAAATTTCCTATCTATTAAACCTTCTCTTAATTAAAAAAATATTATTATAAATAATTTAAACTAAAAAAATTTGTTAATTTTATGAAAATTTAAAAGAAAAACTTCAGAGAACCAATTATAAAATAAACATTATCTTTTAAAAATAAAATTATTTTAATTTAAATTAAAAACTATTAAATTTATATAAAAATTAAACAAAACTTTACATACCCAAATACAAAAGAAACAATATTTTTTAGTATTAAAAAGAAAAATATTCTTTGAACTGAAATTGTTTTAAGTTTAAAAAAACTTTACAATAATTATTAATTATGTAAAAAAAGACCATCTCTCCGCTCCATTCATAAATGATATAATCTATCGACAATTTTTGATAACAGTGCCACTCTTTCCCACTCTTCGCGTTTCTTCATCTTTATCAAAAACCCCTTCTTCATTAATCCATGCCTCTTTAATACATTTTCAAATTCTCTATCATACCAATTATTTAGCATTGTAATTATCCATTCTCCTTCAGGGAGCTTCAGGACAAGATCAAGGCCAAAATTATAGTCATGTTGAAGTGACTGATTTATATCCTCTAAGGAAGTAGAGCTATCAACCACAACCACAACCACATAGTATCCAATAACATCACTCCATTCTGACCACTCGGAAACAGTATTCTCACTGCCAATTTCAATGACTGCATCGACGCCAATATTAGCGTCACAAAACAGATTTTTGTTTAACCTTTACTCTGCTCCATCTACTGCTCTTCCAATCATTTGCATACACCATGATGGCACACTCTGAAATAAAAAGACAAATTCTTTTCATTTACACATCACTTGAAACATTACTTACGAAACTATAGACTATTATGTGAGAACAAAGGTAAATGATGAAATAAAAGAACCCTTACCTTAAAAATGACATTTATGATTGCCTGTTAAAAAGGAGTATTGAAATCATTACCTTCAACTTATGAATGCAGTTCCGTATTACTGCATTGCCGCAATTAGAAAGTTGCATCCATTGTAATCCGCAAAATTCTTCAATACCTGCTACGTTCTGCAGCTTCTCACAAGAGTCGATCACAATGGAACGCAAGCAGCTCACTCTGGCAAGACTTGGCAACTCCTCGAGCGCAGGGCACTGGTTAATAATCAGCTCTGTAAGGTTTATAAGATGGTTAATAATCAGCTCTGTAAGGTTTATAAGACTCTGTCACTGTGCAAATCTCTGGCAATGTTCTGTAGTGAAGAGCAGAGACTTGTTGCACCACCAGCTCCTGCCACTCTTTGCAAATCTCTGCAACTGTGTACATAGAGACTGAAGAGTGTTGTTGGCACCACAATGTTCTGTAGCTTCTCACAAGACTCGATCTTAATATTCCTCAAGCAGCTCACTCCGGCAAGACTTGGTAACTCCTCGAGCGCAGGGCACTGGTTAATAATCAGCTCTGTAAGGTTTATAAGATCACCAGCTCCTGCCACTCTTTGCAAATCTCTGCAACTGTGTACATAGAGACTGAAGAGTGTTGTTGGCACCACAATGTTCTGTAGCTTCTCACAAGACTCGATCTTAATATTCCTCAAGCAGCTCACTCCGGCAAGACTTGGTAACTCGTCGAGCGCAGGGCACTGGTTAATAATCAGCTCTGTAAGGTTTATAAGATCACCAGCTCCTGCCACTCTTTGCAAATCTCTGCAACTGTGTACATAGAGACTGAAGAGTGTTGTTGGCACCACAATGTTCTGTAGCTTCTCACGAGACTCGATCTTAATATTCCTCAAGCAGCTCACTCCGGCAAGACTTGGTAACTCGTCGAGCGCAGGGCACTTGTTAATAATCAGCTCTGTAAGGTTTATAAGATCACCAGCTCCTGCCACTCTTTGCAAATCTCTGCAACTGTGTACATAGAGACTGAAGAGTGTTGTTGGCACCACAATGTTCTGTAGCTTCTCACAAGACTCGATCTCAATATTCTCCAAGCCGCTCAGATGTGCAAGCCTTAACTCCTCTAGCATACCACAACCATAAATTGTCAATTCAACAAGCTTTGCAAGATTAGAGTTTTCTGACACACTTTTCAAATGATTACAGTTTTCAATGGTCATTTTTTCCAAGCAGCTCAGATGTGCTGGCCCTAGTTCCTCAAGCTCCGGACATTCGCTAATGTTTAATTCTACAAGCTTGCAAAGATCGGGTGTTGCTGACAATCTTTTGAGTTTTTCACAGCCGGTAATCTCAAGACATTTCAATGTCTTTATCCTTACTAAATCCGCTTCAATAAGATTTTTCATTTCAGATATTTTGAGAGATTGCAGGCGTTCACAGCGATTTCCATTAATGAAAATCTTCGTAACAAGTCTACAGCCTTTAATCTCTAGATCTTCAACGTTACTCATTGCTGTCCCCTCGTTATTCAAAGCCACTTCCCCCTCCCACTGTCGTTTGAAATTATAGATAACTAAGGGCTTAAAAGTAGCTCCCTCTGCAGTATCATTGTAAGCTGAGTCCCCTGTTAATACCGAGCCTATCATCTTTAAACTGCGGAGATCCATTCTGAGAGATTTAAATAAAGACCAAATATCCGTTTGGATGTCATCAGCATGTAAAACTAATTTTTCCATGTTATTTAATTTTCCTAAGAGATCTGGAAACTCTTCCAGAAAGGTGTCATGAATCTGCAGTTCTTTTAAATGGGAAGGTATCTGTTATTCAAAAGAAACTTATTTCAAACTTTCGGGTGTAAACAATAGTTAGGAAACTACAATAACATAATGCGCATCTAGTATACCGTTAATGAAGACTTAATTTTCGATGGTGAAGAACAAATACCTGCACATCGCTCTGCCACAATCTTCGGAAACACCCATTGCCGATTCTTAAACACTGCAAGTTTTGAAGAGGAATCCATGAAGAAATGCTTGACTTTATAGCTGAATAAAGGTCAAGCGGACGGTGACTCAGGTACTCAAGCTGAAGCCATAGCAGAGAACTATCAGAACTATCTTCCTGTTCGCCTAAAAAATATGTAATTTCACAGCCCATGGATTTGTCCACAAAGGTATGGAAACACCTGCCTTTGGTTTGTGCCAGGATGTTTCGGAATCCCTTTGACTCCTGCATTCACAGAATGCGGCTTACATTTGTGTAGTAGTAGGAATTTCAGAATTTAAATATCAATAAAAAATGAAAATACGGTGGAAGGGCAAGCATACCAAAGATTTAAGATCCTGGGAATGCCACACACGACGAGGATGGCTCAGTTCATCTGCCATTTCTCTTCCCAAGTCCCGAAGGTGATCATGCATTCTCAATGCAGACCCGTCTGTGCTAGATTCGCACTTATATTCTAGCGTATTCAGTCGATGCATTACTTTAACTTCCTCAACAAGACATTTCTCTTTCAGTGTCTCCAAAGCACGGCGAGCTCTCCATCCAGATCCCTTCCATATTTTCATGGCCTTGGTGATAGATTTTCCAATGAAAAAGCAAGCTATATCCATGAAAATCTGTTTTTCTGCATCATCTAATGTATCAATGCTTATCTTCAATCTCCGCTTTATATCTCCGGGAAGAGTCTCCTTGACCTTTTCCAATTCATCTTGCCAATACCACTGGGGTCTACGAGAAACATGCCGGCCCAGAACTATCATAGATAGAGGTAAGCCTCCACACATGTTAACAAAGTCCTGAACTAGATCCTCAAATCCGCTGAGTGGAAGTGGTTGGTTGAAAGCGTGCCAACAAAACAGCTCTCTCCCATCTTCTCTATCCAATCCTTTTAAATGATAACCAATGCCAATTCCTGCATTTACAAGAACCCCTACATTTCTGGTTGTAATAATTACCAGACTATTACCAGACTTATTTAACATATCCATGACTAATAGGGCATCTAACTGTTTCACATGATCAATGTCATCTAAAACAATTAGCAAACTGAAAGAGCTGCTCCTTTCCAAACGATCCCTCAGACAGCTTGTCCCTTCCTCACTACTTAGAAAACTGTGATCTTCACAGAAGATATCTTTGAGGAGTTTATTTTGCAATGAAGGTAATTTACCACTGGCACAGGCTTCCCGCACATCAAACAGAAAACTTGCTCTTGTGTATTTTGATCTCTTTTCGTTGAACAACTCTTTGGAGAGAGTTGTCTTCCCAACCCCACCCATACCAAAAATCCCAACGACATTAGCTTTCTCTTTTGCTGTTTTCTTCATTCCACATGGCTTTCAAAATCTTGAACAAGCTCATCAAGGCACCGCCTTTCAAAATCTTGTACGAGCTTATGAAGTCCGACTGGATATTTGGCAACATGTAAAAGTTTTGTCCTTTGTACTTCTTTTTCCACAGCAGAAACAATGTTTTTGCATTCACTATAACTGCAAGAGAAAGGGGAATTTGATGAGAACGAAATTTCGGTCATTGCACTTAACCTTTGCTAGAAGGAAACATAGAAGTTGAGTTGCAAAGTAGATTGAAAACGGGCAGAAAGCTTACTCTGAATTTTTGAATTCGTAGCCTGTTGTATATGAAACTTGTTGAAGCGCTTCCTTCCACTCCCCAATCTTATCCAGATACCTGCCATTCTCTTCATATTTAAGAAATGCCGCAGCATATACTCCCTTTTCTATGCGGCGGAGTTCCCACGGCTCCACATGGTAAAAAACAGGAATAATCTTGGCCTTACTTTGTAACATAAGGACCAGCTCAGCCAGACACCAAGGTGACTCTGCATATGCTTTTGAAAAAATAGCGATATGCACTGAAGCAGATCTAATCGCAGTCTGAATGGTTGAAGGAAATGAGTCTCCAAGCTTCTTCTCTTCTGAATCAAGAAATGCCTTTATATGGAGCTCCTTATGGAGTTGTAAAGCTGAGTAGCCAGAGTGAGTTTGACATCGGGGCCTCTGTGGTTGATGAACACATCAAACACTCTGGAAGATTCTTCTACTTTTCTCCTTTTGTTGGGAGGTTCAATTCCAGAGAAAGCAGTTTGTTGGTGAGATGAAGATGGAGAAGCCATAAATGCAGGGATAGGGTTTGAAACACAGACCTAAGCAAATCTTGCAAACGCTTGATATGTTTTGAGGACTAATGGGGTGAATCGGACTGATCAAGGCCTGCATATAAGTAGATGCCACTGCATCCTCTTTCGAAGAAAGGATGGGGAAATGAACCTCCTCTGCTTGTTTCTTCCTGGAAATAAGAAAATGTCTCGACCAATGGGCCTCTCGTGGAATTAATATATAATTTGCGCCCCTAGGCTGGCTGTCTGTGCGGTGCTGAAAAAGTCTAAAGCGGAGACATCGAAGAACCCGCGTCTCACATGTAAATTTCCTTTCCTCTTCGCTTTTCATTTACTTAATAATTGTTATGAGGTGTAGATCCTAAACTATTCCATTTAAAACATAACTGGGACGCAACAAGAAAATTAATTCATTTTTAGTGCGGCAAGAGAATTTTAAGCAATAAATTTAATAATTTGAAAAGGACATGTCACCAAGACAATTAAGTTAATGCTTAATTTCTGCTTTCAACGTGAAAGACACTGGTTTTTTTCCGGGTAATTTCTCTTTTGTTAAAATCATGTGGGATCGATATATATATTTTTTGATTTTATGTATTTTTTTTTGGAGGTCGAGTGGGGGTTATGGGGCAGTCATCAAATTCATATTATTTTTCTAATTGATTGATGTCAAATACATAAATTTAGATCGATAGAAAAATTTAAGAAGAGTAAAAAATTCTATTATAATTATATAATTTTTTAAAATTAATTTTGTATTTTAAAAAAATAAATATTATTCAATTTTTAAGATTTTTTTAATTAATTATGTAATTAAAAATAATATTAAAAAATATTTATAAGAAATTCATCTTTAATATAATTGAAATACAATATATAAATAAAGTGGTATTAACATGGTAATAAGTTAATTGCTTTTAAATAAAAAGATAGAAAAAAGTTCACCAAAAATTACTTCACATAATCTTACAAGGAATCAAAGAGGAAGGGAAAAAATTACAACTATTTATTCTATGCAATTTTTGTGTTGTTGTGCTATTTCACTCAAGGTCCACTAATTTGATAGGAGAAAGATTTAAGTAGAATAGGGGAGAAGAGCCAAAACTGGCATGAGGGCCTATACTAGGGACGAAAGTAGTCTCACATGGGCCCCACATTAGAGCGCCTTAATATCCTATGGTAAAACAATTTTCATCCAAAAAGTCAACAAGAGTATTCAAATCACTATACTATATTGTCAAAATTGTATTATAATCGGTTCATACTTGTCCAAAACACAAATAGATATTTACAATCTTACATGTAAGAGAATATTCAAAGCAAAAATGACAACACCATCTTATGTGCCATATTGCTTTCATATGGCCCATAGCATTAAAACATGCAGCCAAAATATTAAAAAAATTAGTATAACCCACACTCCCCTTAAATATCACCACTTGCATTACATCACAACCAATATTTTCATAGATTTGATGCCATGAGAACAACTAGGAGCTGAGACTGTCCCATTAGCAAATCTAATCCAATAGAACCCCCATCCCACTTGCCCCAACAACACAACACTCAAAGAAAAATCAATCATTCAGATGTGTCCCATCGGTCAATCCATGTGCACCACTATTGGTTCCTTCCCCTATTTTGCCACCTGCAACCACCAAAACGAAGGTGTTAAAGCCACCAAAATCGCCTAAGAAGTAAACAAGGATTGCATGCCATAAATACATACAAACTCTGCAATTGAAGGCATCAGATCAAGTATTCAAATTTGAAAAAAAAAAGGACAAAAATTAAAGACTCCATACCAAACCAGCATTGAACTTATAAAGAGATTTTCAAATTCAAAAATGCATTACTCAATCTCTTTCAACTTCCATTTAGCATGTCCCACTTTCATATTCAGTTCTACATTTTCTTGGAGAAAGATGAAGAAAGACCAGAGGTAGCAACAACAACACCCTACGAAGCTACAAGTATTCTACTACTACTAATTCTTTATGCCTAGAGATGTCAATCTGTTGTATGCTATGAATATGTTTTCCAAAAATCTATAAATATATGGGGTTTCACATTGATGATGTTTACATTGGGTTTTTCATTTATATTCTTTATGCCTCAAAATGCAAATATGTTTGTGATGTCAATGTTTGTCACAATAACCTGTAACTCAATATTCGGGGTTTTAACTTACACTATTTATGAATGTCAAGTCATTTTAGTTCAATTTTAGGGTTTATTTTTTTAATTCTATATCCCTGGGAATATAGAGCAATTGTATGCACTATAAATATTTGTCACCCACTACCCTATAACCCAGTATATGGGGTTTCAACTTTTACTGTGTGTGAATGTCAATGCATTTTTGTTAAAGAATGCATTACTCATTCTTTGTCAGTGGGGCTTTTCATTTATATTCTTTTTTCCTTGGAATGCAATTATGTTTGTATGCATTGTCAATGTTTGTCACAGTAACTTGCAACTCATTACCTGGGGTTTCAGCTTACACTATTTATGAATGTCAAGTCATTTCAATTCAATTTCAGGGTTTTTTTATTCTATATGCCTATGAATGTAGATCAATTGTATGCAGTGTAAATGTTTGTCACCATCTACCCTATAACTCAATATCTGGGGTTTCAACTTGTACTATTTATGAATGTCAATGCATTTCTATTAAAAAATGCATTACTCATTCTTTGCTAGTTGGGTTTTTTATTTATATATGTTATGCCTTGGGATGCAAATATGTTTGTATGTGTTGTCAATGTTTGTCACAATAACATGTAACTCATTACATGGGGTTTCAACTTACACTATTTATGAATGTCAAATCATTTCAATTCAATTTCAAGGTTTTTTTATTCTATATGCCTGCGAATATAGATCAGTTCTATGCATTGTAAATGTTTGTCACCCTCTACCCTGTAACTCAATATTTGGGGTTTCAACTTATACTGTCTATGAATGTCAAGGAAATTCAATTCAATTGTGGGATTTTTTATTTATTTTCTATATGCCTGGGAATATAGATAAACATGTATGCATTGTAAATGTTTGGCACCCATTGCCCTTTAACTCCATATCTGAGGTTTCAACTTATATTGTTTGTGGATGTCAATGCATTTATGTTCGACTTTGCACAATTCATTGTTCGGCTCTGCACTCAAGAAAGCTCCCTTTATCTTTCAGTTGAGGTTTTCTACCTCAGTAGGCATGTACCATTGTCTTTCACTTCAACAATGGTTAACCAATGTTCATTCATGTCTCAGTAAACTAATTGTGCACCATATATGTACAAATATACACACACACATATATATGTACATATATATTTATATATGTATGTATATAATATATGTAGTTTTTCCAATTAGCAATATATATAGAATGCAATTGTTACACCTAATCTGGTCTAAGTCATTTCAATTCAAATAATAAACCAAACAAAATGTCAACATGCATATTCAAGAAAAACTTATTGTTCATGCACATTAAAGACAATTGCATTACAAACTACTCATGGATACGAAGCATTGCATTGTAAACTATCAACATGCACATTAAAGAAAAGCAAATTGTTCATGCATCACTGTGACTTCAATGATGTTTAATTATTATTTTTTCATTGCTTCAAACAATTTTTTTAATATCTACGAGTGCAATCTAAAGGTAAAATGAGGTCCAATCCAACAAACAAGATTGGAAAGACAAAGTCAAATACACGGGAAAAGATAGTAATAGTCCCCCCTGTGCATGAACCAGTTGTAGAAGCAAACAACATTCCTCAACCTATTGAGGCAATCTCGAAGATTGTTGCATCTACAATCAAGAAAGCAAGAGAATCAAAAGAAAGGGAATGGTCATAAGAGGAAATGGATAGAGCCCTAGAGGATGTTGAAACTAATGGGATGTCGACAAGAGCTGTTGCCAAGAAATGGAAAATCCCAGCTACTACGCTAAGCAATTGGTTAGGTAGCCTTACAACTACTTGAAAGAAGGGTCCTCCAATAGTCCTAACAACAGAGGAGGAGGGTCTTATTGTAAATTGGTGCACAAAATGACAGATGTTGGCCACAGGCTTGAGATTATCAATCTCAAGGAAGAGGTTGCTTAGATTTTCTAGAATAGATCCAACCCTTTTATGGAGTGGATGCCTAGAAAATCATGGTGGATTGGATTCAAGAGGTGCCATCCAGAATTGACCTTACACACAGTTGAATTTCTCAACAAAGATAGGGCAGTAAACCAAAGACCCCCAATAGTAGTTGAATTTTACAGAACACTGACAGCAGCATATGAAAGTAACCCGTACGGTCTTGATAGAATATGGAACTGTGATGAAACAAGGATTCAAGTAGGTAAAAATGGAACAATGAGGGTGTTGGCACGATGAGGCAGCATGAATGTCTCATACATAATTTTGAAAAGCCAAGAATGGATAACAATTCTCTATCAAGTATTAACGTAGCTGGCCAAAGCATATCTAGTTTCTATCTATTCAAGGGAAATATAGAGATAGAGAAATACATTGTTAACTGAGGGGCTACAAGCATGTATGGAAACCCAAGCACACGTGTGGATGATAAAGGAGCTTTTTTTGACAAGTTGAAACATTTTTGTCTCTCGGTTATAGGGAGTGTCACCAACTAATAGGCACCTTCTCATATTTTACGGCCATGGAAGTCATGTTGTATTGACAACTATCCACGAGGCGAGGAGGTTAGGCATTGACCTCCTTACACTGCCTGCTCATGCGTCTCACAAGCTACAACATTTGGATGTTAGCGTGTTTGCACCATTCAAGGCATATTTCAAATCACAATGAGCTGCATTTCTCAATGAGATTCTCAAATATTGATATCAGAAGGATAGAATTTTCGGAGTTAGGCAGAAAGGAACTGAGAAGAGCATTGAACCCATCAAACATAAAAGTTGGCTTTAAAAGGATGGGGATATGGCCCCTCAATTCTGATGCACTCGTGGGTGACATGCATCCCAGTGAGACATATGAGATTGATGACACAGAGGATGCTTTTGCAGTGCAAAACACCCTTAGTCTTTTGAGACTTTTTGTTTCAACGGATGAAGTGTCACAAAAACTACAAAGTGCAATGGATAGTCAAGTGCAAGAAGGTGTAAAGCAACAATTTTAGGACATGGATAGCCAGACCGAACAATTTCTTGACTTTCATTGCCAAGAAGACATGGGGAATTTTACATTCCCATCTCCAACTGCCACACCTCCAAACCAAATAGTGCATTACTATGTAGATGGCAGACACAAAAATAAAGGTATAATGGACCAAGAGGAGTTCACTGACTCCCAAGTCAATGAAACAATTGAAACCCAAACTGGTTCAAGAATCACTAATTTCCTTAAGCTGCCAGTTCACAGTCAATGAAAGAATGAGAAAGCCTACTGGTGGGGCTCTTCGGGTGAGCTGGCAATCTCAGTTGTTGACTAATGATAGTTATGTGAATCTCATAATGGAGTAGGAGTGAAGAAAACAAGAACTGGAGGAAATAAAAATTAGAAAGAAGCAACAAACAGAGGACAAAAAGGTAGCACAAATTGTGGCCTTGGAGCTAAAGGAATAGAGAAAAATTGAAAAGGAAAGTGAGCACAAGGAAAGAGAGCAGTTGAAACAGTTGCAAAGAAAGGAAAGATAGCAGAAGGAGCAAGATAGGGTTAAAAAAAAAACAATACAAGAAGGAAAGAGAGATTGAGGCTACCCATAGAGCATTGTTGCGAGATGGACAATTAAGAAGTCCTACAACCCCCTTATCTGAAAATCATGATTTCTTTCGAGAAATAATGAATAATAACATCCCTCACTTTATTGCAGGTAATGTGTGTTTGAGTCCTAGCCCATCTCAAGTAAGCGACACTCAATTTCCAGTTGGACTGACTTCTTCACCAGTAACCCCTTCAAATGTAAGTTGCATGCAATTGACAAATGAAAATTCAAATAATTTCATGGAAAATCTAAATGAAGGAATAGGAGACGAGAACACATCTCCAGATTCTTCTCTTGGAGCATTCAACTGAGGTTGGGATGGACCAACTATAACAATCCCTTATATTTTGGTTTTTTTTGTTGTAGTTGGGAATGCCAATTTCAGTGTGCTGCAACTTTATCATTATTATATTTGAACTAAAACTATTTATCAATGTGATTGTTTTACGTGTTGGGAATAGGATTCCATTTAATTTCATTCTAAACTTATTTCATGTATCTCCTAAGTCCTTAGAATGGGTTTCACAACTCTAGGGTTATGAAGAGATTAATTTGGAATGAAATAAACATTTAATTTGACAATTGTAGTTGTTCCTAAACAATAGGAGCATTTGGGGATGCCTTGGGAGAGCTCCTATTAAATAGGAGCACATGGGCACCTACATGGGAGGTGGGTCTCACCTTTGGTTCAATTAACTGGTTGGTGAATTAAGTACACTTCAAGAATGCATCCTAGGTTCCTACAAAATAGGGATTTTGATTTATGCATGGGATGGATGTTTATGAGGTACAGTTCAATTTAGTTCAGTTATGTTTCAATTATCTTTAGTTGCATGTTAGTTAATCTCAGTAGACTTGAGTTACATGGACAAATAACAGGTTGATACATTCAATTAACAAATGGAGGGTCATGCATGCACATTGTTTTGCATGAATCGATAATAGATGTGTTTCAGTTAACAAAGATTAACTTGGGCCCACCTTGGGCACCCAAGTTGGAATCTTTGAGTTACAACTAATGCATAGAAAATATATTTGTAATGCTCGGTTAAGTGGGACCCAAAATGAATGCCTTCTTTGAGGATGATCTTGCAGAAGATATTTTTGATAACTACGAGGTTAACACTTTAGTGTTGGCCGCCAACTTTGAGGGAGACTCTTGTTTGACTTTTTCAATCATGTTTGAACTCAACTTAGCAACCCTAGGCATGGATTTTCTCAAGTGGCTTTTTGATATTATATTTGTTAACTCTTATGAGTTTGTAAGCAAGAATATTGTCTATTATTGCAGCCATTGTATGAGAGAGTTTTGTAAGAAAATATTGCAGGTTGTGAAGAGGATTTGTTGAAGAATAAAGAAGCACATCAAGGAGAATTGAATCAGTATTATTGTAACTCATTCAAAGGTTAAATAATACAAGAAAGAACAATTCTGGTGGAGTTTTTTACTCGAAAGGGTTTTCTCCACGTACATGTGGTGTCCTTTCTATTATGTCTTATATTTCTTCTATCAATCTTTTGTCTACTTTCTACAACATTAAAATTGATATAATTCAATATTAATCATACAAAAGAGATTGTGACAAAGAATACTAAAATTGAATCTATAGTTACACAAGATTTAAAAACTTGAAGCTAATTTTACTACAATTTTACCTTCATTTTCAACATTTGGTATCGGAGCTAGAGGTTGGGTAGAGTTTGGGACGCCTTTCTCTTAAAAGTTTGAAGGTTTTTTGGCTATAGTGGGAGCTATTAATATTGTGTTAATTGCTGATTTGAAAAATTAGTGTGTTGCAATGGGTTCTACTTCTCGTTTAGATATTGAAAGGTTTAATGGATCTGGGTATGAGATGTGGAAAATAAAAATGGAAGATCTTCTTGAAGAGAGAGATTAGTGGTCAGTTGTAGGTAATAAGACAAAGACACCTACATTGATGTCAGATGAGGATTGGGCTAAGTTAGATAAGAAGGCAAGAGGAACCATAAGATTATGTCTTTCTGATGTTGTTCTCTTAAATGTTTTAGATGAAAATACTGCATTTGATTTGTGGAAGAGGATAGGTCATATCTATCAAACTAAAAGCCTTACTAATAAGTTGTATCTGAAAAGAAAGTTATATTCTTTAAATCTGAAAGATGGTGATTTTGTTGCACATCATTTAAATGCTTTTAATTTGATTATGAGTCAGTTAGCATCTGTAGATGTAAAGCTAGAAGATGAAGATAAATGCATTTTGTTACTTTGTTCTTTACCAGAATCTTGGGAAAATCTAATTGTTGCTATCAGTGGTAGTGGTGTAGATCCGAAGATGGACAATATAATTCCTACTCTCCTATCAAAGGAGATGAGGAGGAAGTCTAAAACGGGCTCCCAAGATGCCTTGTTTATAAGAGGTATGCCTAAGGAAAAGGAATCTAAGGTAGACAAGAAAGGAAAGGGTAAGTCTAAAGGATGGTCTAAAACTCCTAGTAAGAGTAAGGTAAAGTGTTGGAACTGTGGGAAACCATGACACATAAAGAAGGATTGTAAGAGCAAGAAAAATAATTATGATGCTTCTACTGAGAAATCCTTGGATGATGGTAATGATGCATTGATTATTTCATGTAAGAATGTTAGTGATGACTCTTGGCTTATTGATTCAGGTTGCTCCTATCATATGACTCCTAACAAGGAGTTGTTCTTAAATTATATTGAATATGATGGAGGCAATGTCTTCTTTGGAGATAATAGCACAACAAAGATTGTGGGCAAAGGAGAGGTAAAATTGTGTTTCAGTGATGGTAGGGTTAACACCCTTAATGATGTTTTACATATTCCAGGACTTGCTAGAAATCTACTTTCTATATCTAAGTTCAATGATTTTGGAATGCATGTGACATTTGATAAAAGTGGTTGCAGATTGGTGAAAGAGAATATGGTGGTTGCTAAAGGATCTCAGCTAGGGACTTTGTTTAAGTTGAATACCTCCAATTTGAATAAATCAGCAAATGTAACTAAAACTGAAAATACATGTATGTTGTGGCACCATAGATTGGGCCACATAGGTGAAAAAGGTCTTAGGAGCATTCTTAATAAGAAATTGGTTGATGGTATTCCTGATTATAATATTGGCAAAAATGATTTATGTGAGCATTGTGTGTTTGGAAAACAATCTAGATCTTCTTTTCCTAAAGGAACAAATAAAGCTAAAAGATTATTAGAGATTATTCACTCAGATGTTATGGGTCCTGTGGATATTGACTCTATTGGAAAATCTAGATATTATTTTACATTTATTGATGATGTCTCAAGATACACTTGGATTTATTTTATGCATAACAAATCTGATGTGTTCAATAAGTTTAAGGAATTTAAGGCTTTAGTTGAGAAACAATTAGATCATAAGATAAAATTGTTGAGATCAGATAATGGTGGTGAATATTGTTCTAAGGATTTTGATGATTATTGTAAGCATGCAAGAATTGTGAGACAAAAAACTACTCCATATACCCCTCAACAAAATGGAGTAGCAGAGAGGATGAACCAAACCTTAATGGAAAGAGCTAGGAGCATGTTAAGTAGTCATTGATACATTTTGACCCAATTTTCGATGAAAGTTTGTCATAATTTCGACGACTATTCATCTGAAATATTTCGTTGAAAAATCGACGACATTTGAAACATTGATTTTTCGACCCAGGATCATCAGCTGGGTCAAAAAATTGACGTTTCAAATTTCGTTTATTTTTGACGAAATTCCTCCAACGATTGTTCGTCCAAATTTCGACGACCTTTCATCGAAAATTGGGTCAAAATTTATCAATGAGTGCTAAGCTAGATCGGTGCCTTTGGGCTGAGGCTGTATGTTATTTAATTAATAGATCTCCTAGTTCATCTATTGAAGATAAAACTCCTTTATGAAATGTGGTTAGGTAAGAAGCCTAATGTTGCACATTTAAGGATCTTTGGTTGTGAGGCTTTTGTTCATGTGCCTAAATAAAAGCGATCTAAATTGGATCCAAAAGCACAAAAATACATATTCATAGGTTATGGTGAAAATGTAAAAGGTTATAAGCTTTGGAATCCTCTAACCCAAAAAATTACTTTGTCAAGAGCTGTGATTTTCAGGGAATTTAGAGCTTATTTAGGAGAACACCCAAAGGAGAAGGACACTTCTCAAACAATGCATTTTGAGGAAAATACTAAGAAGCAAGAAGATGCACATGTTGAAGAACAATTAGATGGATTGGATGAGGAGAGTTCATAGAGTTCTGAGATAGATGCTCATGATGAGCATATTGAAGAAGTGGAAGAAACCCCATTAAGAACATCCACAAGACAATGGAATCCCATTGATAGGTATATCCCACCTAATTTCCGTTGTATATTTGCTTTCTTAAGTACTAATGATGAACCTAGATCTTATAGGGAAGCTGTGTCTTCAGATGAGAACAAGCTTTGGACACAAGCTATGCATGAGGAAATGGTTTCCTTGGATACTTGTGACACATGGGATCTTGAGAGTTTGCCCAAAGGAAGAAAGGCCATTGGTTGTAAATGGATATTTAGAAAGAAAATTGGAGCAGATGGTAATCTCGAAAGGTACAAGGCTAGATTAGTATCCAAAGGCTACTCCCAGAGAGAGGGAGTTGACTTTAATGAAATCTTCTCTCCTATTGCTAAATTAACTTCTATTAGATTCCTTTTATCTATTGTTGCTGCTTATGACTTTGAGATAGAGAGAATGGATGTGAAAACTGCTTTTTTGCATGGGGATCTTGATGAAGAGATTTATATGAAGCAACCTGATGGTTTTGTTGTAAAAGGAAAAGAAGAATTGGTTTGCAGGTTAAAGAGATCTTTATATGGATTAAAACAATCACCAAGAATGTAGTACTAGAAGTTTGATGCTTTTGCATTAAAAATTGGTTATGTTAGGAGTGAGGAAGATCATTGTGTTTACATGAAGTTTATTGATGATCGGCTTTTAATTATTATCTTGTATGTTGATGACATGTTGTTTATTGGTAACAACAAGGTAATGATCAAAGAATTGAAATCACAACTCTGTAACACATTTGAGATGATAGATCTAGGGGCTGCAAAATATATCCTTGGTATGGAGATCTGCAGAGATAGAGGTAACATAAAGCTTTGCTTAAGTCAAAGCAACTATGCTGATACTATTTTGAAACGGTTTAACATGCAGGATAGTAAACCAATTAATATTCCTTTACCAGTTGGCAAAAATTTAAGTTTAGACATGAGTCCTAAATCTGATTTTGATTATGAGGAAATGTCTGAGATTCCTTATGCTAGTGCAGTTGGTAGTTTCATGTATGCAATGGTCTGTACAAGACCAAATATAGCCCAAGCAGTGGGAGTTCTAAGTAGGTTTATGTCTAACCCTAGTAAAGAACATTGGACTTATGTTAAGAGGGTGTTTAGATATTTACGAGGTACTTATGATTATTGTTTGGTTTCTCATGGTGCTAATGATATTGATATTATGCATAGATCATTGGACATATAGGGTTTTGTTGATTCAGATTGGGTAGGAGACTTGGATAGTCGGAGGTCAACAAGTGGTTATGTGTTTACTTTGTTTAGAGTTGTGGTTTGTTGGATGAGTAAGAGACAGCCCACAGTTGCTTTGTCCACCATAGAAGCAGAGTACATGGCTGCTACACATGCCTCCAAAGAGGCAGTTTGGTTCCAGAGACTTGGAAAAGGTATTGGTTTTAATTGCAAGCAAATTAAACTTGAATGTGATAGTTAAAGTGCTATTTGTTTAGTCAAAAATCCTATGTATCATGCTCGTACTAAACATGTTTATGTGCAGTATCACTTTGTGCAAGAAATGATTGAGAGTGGGAAGTTATTGATTGAGAAAGTTGACACTTTGGTCAATGCTACAAATTATCTTACAAAACCGGTTCCTACAAAAAAGTTCTCTTGGTGCAAGAAGGCCATTGGCCTTGAGCCCTGTACTTGATTTATACTAAATAATTCCTAGTTTAGAATAATTGCAATGATAATGTCAAGTGGGAGAATGTTGGGAATAGGATGCCATTTAATTGCATTCTAAACTTATTTCATGTATCTCCTAAGTCCTTGGAATGGGTTTCACAACTCTAGGATTAGGAAGAGATTAATTTGGAATGAAATAAATATTTAGTTTGACAATTGTAGTTGTTCCTAAACAATAGGAGCATGTGGGGATGCCTTGGGAGATCTCATACTAAATAGGAGCACATGGGTGCCTACATGGGAGGTGGGTCTCACCTTTGGTTCAATTAACTGGTTGGTGAATTGAGTACACTTCAAGAATGCATCCTAGGTTCCTACAAAATAGGGATTTTGATTTATGCATGAGATTGGTGTTTACGAGGTTCAGTTCGGTTATGTTTCAGTTATCTTCAATTGCATGTTAGTTAATATCAATTGACTTGAGTTGCATGGACAAATAACAGGTTGATACATTCAGTCAACAAATGGAGGATCATGCATGCACATTGTTTTGCATGAATCAGTAACAGATGTGTTTCAATTAACAAAGATTAACATGGGCCCACCTTGGGCACCCAAGTTGGCATCTTTGAGTTATAAATAATGCATAGAAAAGATATTTGTAATGCTCAGTTAAGTGGGATCCAGAATGGACGCCTTCTTTGAGGATGTGCTTGCAGAAGATATTTTTGATAACTACGAGGTTAACACTTCAGTGTTGGGAACCAACTTTGAGGGAGACTCTTGTTTGACTTTGTCGATCATGTTTGAACTCAACTTGGCAACCCTAGGCATGGATTTTCTCAAGTGGCTTTGTGATATTATATTTGTTAACTCTTATGAGTTTGTAAGCAAGAATATTGTCTATTATTGCAGCCATTGTATGAGAGAGTTTTGTAGGAAAATATTGCAGGTTGTGAAGAAGATTTGTTGAAGAAAAAAGAAGCACATCAAGGAGAATTGAATCAGTATTATTGTAGCTCATTCAAAGGTTAAATAATACAAGAAAGAACAATTCTAGTGGAGTTTTTTACCCGAAAGGGTTTTCTCCATGTACATGCGGTGTCCTTTCTATTCTATCTTATATTTCTTCTATCAATCTTTTGTCTACTTTCTACAACATTAAAATTGATCTAATTCAAGATTAATCAGACACAAGAGATTGTGACAAATAATACTAAAATTGAATCTACAGTTACACATGATTTACAAATTTTAAGCTAATTTTACTACAGTTTTACCTTCATTTTCAACATTACGATGTTATTTTGTTACCCACTGCAATTTAATGTTTGCAATGTAAATGCTAGTCAAATTGTAGTCTATATGAATGTTAGAGTTTATTTTTGAGTTCAATTCTTAATCCCTACCAATGCTTTCAGTTGAATAAGACCAACTTGTTCATGACATGCATAAGTCGATTGAACTTATTTTGTTTTGGTACAGTGATTCAACTGCTCTTGTTTACTTTATGGATAAAAATTGTTTTACAATTGAATATTAAGGGGCTCTATTGTGGGGCCCATTGACGACTATGTGAATACCTTTTTATGGTTGTCATATAATCTACATTTCATAAAATATATTCTATGTTGATAATCTGTTTCAATTTTGTTTCCAACAATTACTATGTTTATAATATGTAACTTGCACATTGACAATTCCAACATATATAATCTTGTCCTAGATTCAAAGATAATTATATATAAGATATAACATTCCAAGGAACTCAAACTTATACAATATTTCATAGAATACCTAATCTACATTTCAGAAAATATATTCAATGTTGATAATCTTATACAATATTTCATAGAATACAATCTATTTTGATAATCTAACATTTGAAACTGAATAACAAGATATTTTGTATAGTCAAATTAAAAAGGTCTATTAGACATGTCTAAATTCCAACATATATAATTTTGTCCTAGATTCAAAGAAAATTATCTATAAGATATAACATTCCAAGTAACTAAATCTTATACAATATTTTCATGTAATACATGTACAAGGCTATTGGCTTGCTAAAGTCTTTAAACAAAGTACAATATTCTCACAAAACATACTAACAATTAAATATTACCACCCACACAACACTTCATGAAGAAATACTTAATGTAATCTATTCTTTTTTATATCAGTAGCTCAATTGAAATTTAATTTTAGGCTCTACCTCTGCAAAATTTAACATGTTTCCATGTCTTATCTAAAGTTTATTTGTTTAGGTTCGCATATGAAATAAACATGTATAGTTTTTATCAGTCATTAGAGTTCACTCTTTTTTGTAAACCAAAAAACACATTAGATTTAAGGGTTAGGATTATAATGTCAAAAAATTATATCATTCAATTTAGTAAATACTAATTAGATTATATTGGTTAACACTCACAACATAATTACACTTGATTATGAGTGTATTTCTATGGAGGCATGCCAAGCGAGGTTGAAGGAGTGAATGGAAGAGATGAATGTGACCTATGTTTGTATGGATGAGTATGAAGTTACTTTGAGGAATATATATATATATATATATATATATTACATAATGAAAGAGAATATTTCATGACAAATGGTGTTACATTGAGATGGGCACGTCATGAACAAGTTTGACCTATTATGTAGCTCTCCCCTATTATTGTGTTCATCATT
Source organism: Sequoiadendron giganteum (assembly GCA_007115665.2). Taxonomy (NCBI): domain Eukaryota; kingdom Viridiplantae; phylum Streptophyta; class Pinopsida; order Cupressales; family Cupressaceae; genus Sequoiadendron; species Sequoiadendron giganteum. Next base: position 474,313,710 of record CM021103.1, on the reverse strand, counting down.
GCACAAACTTTAACTTTGCAATTTGATTTTAATATTTTTTTGTTATTCCAAAATATGAAAATAGTTTCACTAATTTTCATTTCGAGGATATTCTACCATGCAATTGCCTTATTTGGTTCTTCATTGCATAATAATTCATTTGTCAGTTCTGTATTTCACAATTGTGTAGTGCATATATGTATATAAATGTGCATACATATGTACATATATATGTATTTGCATAAGTATGTACATATATATCTATGTGCATATGTATTTACATGTATGTCTACATCAATATGTATGTACATATATATCTATGTGCATATGTATGTACATGTATGTCTATGTCAATATGTATGTACATATATATCAATGTGCATATATATGTATATATAAATGTATCTACATGTATATATATATATACGTATCTGCCATGTACATATATATATGCATATATATACAAATAAATAGATATATAGATACATATATTGATAGATTGATTGAAATTTATATATAGGTATAGATATAAATTAAATGAAAAGATTAAACCCATTAAAGTCACAATGATGCATGAAGAGAACCATATTTTTCTTTGACAAATTCACTGTGTTTATGAACACAAATATTGGAACTGTTCATAAACACCCTAGACACCATACACATCATGGATCACATTGTGGATGCACCTAGAATGCAAGAGAACCTTCGAACTATGGATAACCATATAAAAAATTTAAATATTATGTTCAAAATCAGCAACAAAAAAATAATAACCTTCAGCTTAAGTAACACAACACACCCATAACAAATCAAATAAGTAATAAGAGGAAAGAAGCAATGAATGATAGGAGACAATGGTACAACCTTAGTGAGGTTAAAAACCTTACCTCTATGAATTGGAGATGGCCAATGATATGGTGAATTTCTCCAACTCAATCCTGCAAATAGAAATGAAAGGAGGCATTAATCAAAGACATGTAACAGTGTTTACCTTATAATGCGAAAGTATAGTAAGTAAAGTGCTTACCTTTGAAGTGCAATTCACCATCACCAAGTCGTTGAAGGGAGAATGGGGTGAGCCAAAAATTAATAGAAATTGCACACCATTGAAGAAGATTGAACAAGACACAAATTTACAACAAGTGTCAGCCAAATATACAAACATGTCTAAAAGACTCAAACGAAGAACACATTTAAAGAAACATATATATATAGGGGTATGTGCTACTTTCCCATGGATGGGAAAGCACCCATCTCCTAAAGTTATGGGGTCATTTTGTCGAGTTCCTTCAACATGGTTCTCTCAAGTGCCTTAGTATAATCTACTTGTTCACCGATGTCAGTTTGGGGTATGGTTAGTTCACTAGGAGGATCGCCCTCCCAATTCAATTTTTTTTTCTAGAAGTTTCAACCCAAACAAAAATGTGCAACCCCCATATATAGATAGGGGGCTCCCTATCTATTTATGGGGGCTACACATTTCTTTTCAGGTTGAATCTTCCAAAAAAAACTTTGAATTGGGAGGGTGATCCTCCCAGTGAACTAACCGTACCCCAAATCGACACGGGTGAACGAGTAGAGTATACTAGGGCGCTTGAGAGAACCATGTTAAAGGAACTCGACAAAATGACCCTGTAAATTTGGGAGAAGGGGTGATTTCCCATCCATGGGAAAGCGACACATACCCCTATATACATACCAACATCTATACATGAGTTAAATGACAATGCAATTGAGCAATACAATTGAACAATGAAATTGAACATCTGTACATGAGTTATATATATACCAACATCTTTAGAACTTAGAGAAGATTAGGTGTAACAATCACATTGTATGGAACATAAGTGCATTGAAATTCATAAATAGTACAAGTTGAAACCCCAGATACTAAGTTATAGGGTGGTGGGTGACAAACATTTACAGTGCATACAACTGATATATATTCCCAGGAATATAGAATAAAAAAACCCTAAAATTGAACTCAAATGACTTGACATTCATAAATAGTGTAAGTTGAAACCCTAAATATTGAGTTACAGGTTATTGTGACAAACATTGACATCACATACAACATATTTTCATTCTGAGGCATAAAGAATATAAATGAAAAATCCAATGTAAACAACATCAGTGTGAAACCCTAGATATTTACAGATTTTTGGAAAACATATGCATAACATACAACATATTGGAATTTTTTGTCATAAAGAATTAGTATAGAACTGTTAGGCATTGGTAGGCATTAAGAATTTATTTGAAATCACTTGATATTGTGTAGGTAGAGTGTAACAATCACATTTTGTGCATGTCATGTATATATATGTTGGCATATATATAGATATATGACATAAAAACTCTGATTTAAATATTATATATATATATATATATATATGTTAGTTTTAATATGTTCTTCATTTCACCCATGTCAAAATGAAAGACACCAGTACAAGCCTAGTGAGGTAAAAAACCTCACCTGAAAGAGAAAGGGAGCTTTCGAGAGTGCAAAGCTGAATAATGAAGTGTGCAGAGCCCAAAAATGAATCGTGGAGACCTGGACATGTATGGGTGCATAACCAAACGAACACTCCAGAATATATGCAAACAAAAGGAATGACAATGAGCAGGATATGGGAGAATTTGGAGCATTGAATGAACCTTGATCTCTGAATTAGGTGCTTGTTAGTCCGAGTAAGTGCAAAGGGATGCATAAGGAAATTTGTCGAGTGGACGTAACAAAGGAGAGATGAGCGATTACTACTCTAAACTGGTCGTTTAGGGTGGGGAAAGAATATAATTATATAAATATACATATACATACATATAAATATACATATACATATACATATACATATATATCTAAACATATATACATATATATACTTATATATATGAACCGTAAATAAAATGGGAAGAGGAAGGGGATACCTTTTTCTTCCTATTCTATCTAGGTCATGCAAATAGGTCCTAAGAACCCTAATAGGTTTGACTATCAACCTCTCAAGGTGAGTCAATACACAATTAGGAAGACTTAGGAAGGGGTATTATTTTAGATTTAAGGGGTTCACCACCAAGAAAATGCTTGGAAAAGATAATGTTGGAAAACACAATGTGATGTGCAAACAACCTAAAATGAGCTATATGAGAGATGCAAATACTAAAAAATGAGCAACTCCAAGTTAGGGTATGTGTACCTGGGAAGCCTGGAGATGCAATGAGGATTTTGGAAATACAAAAAAGCTACCAAAATATGCCTTGGAGGACTAAGACACCCAAGATGGTGTTTTAGTCCCGCTTTGAATTTCTGAAAAGTATGAATATGGTCCTAAGCCCCCAGATCCACACTTGCTTCCCTCAGGATCTCAAGTTTTGAAACAACCGGATCTGATATGTAGGTGAGTTTTTGTGAAGATGACAACCTTGCGATGCAACTTTGCAAATTTGACAACTTTTCACTCCAATTGATCTCCGAGTCTTCAACCTAGATCTGCAAACACAAATGGACAAGATGGGAAGAACTTGTTGATTGTTAGTGAATGGGGGTTTGCCTTTGTCAAACCCCTTGTTGGTAATTAAACCTTGAAATGAAATAGAAATAATGAAGGAAATGGTGAATGAACAACATGTAATGCTACAACTCACCAAAACCTTGTAATGGTTGCAAACTTGTGTGAAATGGCTACAACGGATATGGATCTTGAAATGCTTGATAGATCTTGAAATGCTTGCTTGCTTGAATCAAAACCCTAAATCACAAATGTTAGCACAACAACACACATGATGCAAGAATAGCCTTTGACATGATGCTTGAATCTTGATGATGGCTCCAAATGCTTGATGATATGCTCTTGAATGCTCTTGATCTCATAAATTGAAATTGCTAGGATGATCTCATGAATGCTTAGGATGAAAATGAATGAATTAACCTTGTATTTATACTTATCTATGCTTAATCTCTCAAAATTGTATCATACCAAGCCAACATATGAATTCATTAAATGAAGGAGGTTAAATCCCACAAAAATTTGAAATTAAACCCCGAAAATGACTAAGGAGGACTAAGATGCCCTACGTGTCGTCTTACTCCCAAGTGATGAAACTTAGGGCACAAACACCAAAAAGGGGCCCAAATAAGATACCTAAAAATTAGGGTCCCGAGACCTCGGGGGGACAAAGACACCCTTAGTGGCGTTTTAGTCCTGACTAGAAATTAGGGACACATAAATCAAAATCATTAGGAGATCATTTATGCATTGGAGAATGTCATGATTAACTAGGAAAATATGTCATTCATAGGGCTTGTGGACACACAATAGGACCAATTAAGCCATAAAGAAGGATAAATGAAGCAAGGCGGACCCAAACAAGTGTGAAAATGCAAGGGTATGCATTTTACTACACTACATTTAGCCCCCACTTTAGTGAGAGGATGAACTTGCTTCAAACTCACACTAAAGTATCCAACCACACAATCAAGAGGGGTTCAAATGTACAAATGTTAGTAAGATAGGATGGCAATAATCAAGAGGGTGGCCAAGCCCCCAGGATCATGATCCTATGATGAACCAACATAGGCACAAAGGAACATGCTTGTGGATGATATATGAATCCAAAATCAGATCGCAAACATACACCATCAAAGACAAGAAAAAGGAAAAAGGAAAAGGAGAAAAACTGCAACGAATCAAGCTTCGACTGGCCATCCAATGTAGTGGACCGAGTCTAGGCTTGAAGAGGGTTTACAAGTGGAATGCGTTGTCCACTATGCAAAAAAAATGCATGCTCACAAGGGCTAGTGGGAACTAGTTGTCCACTAGGTGAGCCCCAAGAGGGGCCATATCAAATCCATACCTCCATGACTTTCATAAGGTACAAAAATGCATGCTCACATGGGCTAGTGAAGTTTTTTGTTCACTAGGTGAGCCCCAAGAGGTCCATATCAAAGCCATACCTCCATGACTTTAATAAGGACAAAAGGAAAAATGCACACTCACATGAGCTAGTGAAGCTAGTTGTTCACTAGGTGAGCCCCAAGAGGTCCATATCCAAGACATAGCTCCATGACTTTAATAAAGACAAAAGGAAAAAAAACAACTCAACAAGAAAGAGAGATGTTCAAAGGGATTTTGCTTAGTTCATGCGAGGTATTACTCTTAGTGGACACGTTCCTAACGTCTCCAAGAGAGGACTAGTCAAAGGCTAAAAGATTCACCACTTAGGGGATGTCGTGTGTCACACCACCACTAAGGGGAATATAATATGTTGAGATAGGTCACACTCTTGAAGGACATTACTCCCAATGTCACAACTAAGAGGAAAACAAATTGTATGAAGAAAGAAAATCACATCAAGGAACATGGAAAAACAAATGCAAATGAATTCATGCTAAAATAATGCCAATGTATGCCCCCACTTTAAAGAAATTTCTAACACCATACTGTGAGCAATTACTTTAAAGTAGACAAATATGGAAAAGAAAACATAAAAGATGGTTTCCCCCCAGAAATACATGAGGGATCTATGGATTTGGGGTTAGTATTTTTCTTTGCTGCAATGATATTAGAGAGCTCAAAACTGTCATCATTCCCCAAATACACAGAAAATTGGAAGAATGACACAAAGAGAGTGAAAAAAAAAAGAAAATCCTTTTGGATCAACATAGAAAAGGCATAGGGTTTCTCGACGCCTTGTGTCATCCCCAAAAGGAAAACACAAGACAAAAGCGAAATGAAAAGAAAAAGCTTTTGGATCAACATGGAAGAGACAAAGGGTGTCTTGACGCCTTGCATCATCCCCAAAAGGAAAACACAAGACAAAAGTGAAATGATAAATGAAAAGAAAAAAGCTTACGACATAAAGAAGAATGAAGGTAAAAATAGAGGAATGCTTAAAGAGAGATAGAAACATCAAATAGAACATCACGAGGGATCACAATACACACATGCAAGAAAAAGTGAAAAGAAAAAAAAAGACTAGTAAGGCACATGCATATCAACCATCCAACAAGTCATCTACATCCCAGTCTTGTTTAGTATATGTGGAATGCAAATCACTAGAAGGAGGGATCACATCAAATGTTACACTAGGAGAATCACCAGGTTCAACACATGGTGAATCGCTCAGTTTAGGAGGATCATCATGGTTGTTATCATTTAAGCTCATGGATGAGGAAAATAACAAATTCAACTCATTATGCACTTCCTCATCAATTTTAACTATTTCCTCATCATCATCCAAGTTAACCACAATAGGAGGACGAATGATAATATCCATAGAAATTTCTGATCCTTGTTGTGGTGAATTTATAGTTTTTGATAAGAGAGGAGACTCATCATTTATTGCTTCTATCAAGTTCAGATTTTGATTTTCAATGTTCTCATTATTCATCTTTCAAGCAATAGCACGACGCCTATGCCTATGCTCTCTAGCATTGCAATTTATTTTATTAAGATTTTCAAATTGTGTTTGTGTAGGAGCGGGTGGATCAACCATAGGTTTCTTTTCTTCTTGTGAGGGAAGAACGGAAGAAACCATGGAAGGTTGTTTGACCACTTTCTCTTTGGCTTTATAAATTTTCTCAGGTGGCAAATTAGGACTTTTTTGGTTTTCTTTAGGTCTCTTGTAGGAAATAGGTAAAGGTGTGTTTATGGATGGGTCTTGGTTTGTTGCAAGGGACTTAGGCTCAGCATTGTCTTGTTTAGGTGGTGGAGGTTCAAGCATGGGTGGAGGCAAGTTTTCAAGGGATAGCTTGGTTATGCATTTTTCTTTGAACTTTTGGTAGGATAGGAAAAGGAAGTCTTCACTCTATCTTATAGGTTCCATGGGCTTAGGCCATAAATAGTCCAAGGATAAATTTTCATGGGAAGATGGGGGTCTAAAGCCACTATGGCTTTCGGTGAATATTTCATTGCCAACTGGAAACTTTAAGCACTTATGGACAATGGATGGGACCACATTCATGGAGCGAAGCCATTTGTAGCCTAACTTCACCCGAAATTGGTCTGAATTAGAGATGATAGAGAATGATACATTTGATTTCTTAGGTCCTACTTGTAAAGGGAGTGTGATCGAGCCCATTGTACCATGATAAAAACCATCATGCATTTTGATCCATGCTTTTGGTTTATCATATCTATATTGAGTGATTTCATGCACATATAAGAGTTCTTTTGTGATCAAATTCTCTCCATAGATGGGATCAATTAAAATCCCAGGAGTGGGCTTATTATTGATTTTGTCGGCTCTGTAAAGAGGACCATCAGGTGCATGTTTAATTTTTTCTTCTGAAGAGAAAGTAATTTCAATGGTTTTATGTTTATGAGGTTCGATGTCAACCACTCCTATCATTGTATCAATAGGACTTTGTTCATCAAGATCCATAGGATTATGTTCATCGTCATCCATAGGATTTTGTTCTTGATTGCTCATATGTTCATCATCTATGTCAACATTCATCACATTAGGCTTAGTTTTGCTAGCCTTAACAAATGAAATATTATGGTTGGGGATGGGATTGGTAAATATTTGCAAGTTTTGGTTGGGAGGAGCTATAGAATTATTACCTTTGTCATTCACACCTCCAATTAGGATATGATTGGAATCAATGAGGTCTTGCACAAGATGTTTAAGATGCTTGCAATGCTCTGTGTCATGTCCTTTTTGTTGGTGATAAGCACAATAGGCATTGTATCTAAAGCTTAGAGGTAATGGTTTGCTAGGGTCAAGGGGTCAGACGGGAGGTAAGGTAAGCATGTTCTTATTTAATAGCCGAGTCATGATATTGTGAAGGGTGTCGGGTAAGGGAGTAAATTGTCTTTGCAGATCCCCAAATATATAAGGATTACTCTTCTTTATAGCGGCTATTTGTGTATCAACGGATTGGGTAGGTTGAGAGTTGGAATTTAGTTGAAGGAAACTATTAGGTTATCTTTAAAAAATTTGATAAGTGTTTTGGTTTGAAGTTTCAGACTTTTCAAGACGGATAGGAGTAGCTTTTGGTTCACTAGCACTTATAGAATTTTGATAATCTCGAAGGGCAGTGCATAGGTGCATGACGGAAATTTCATCATAGTGAGCTTATGATCCCTTATCTTGTGTTGTAATTTTTCTACGAACATCTTTTGAAGGTGGGAATCAAAAAATTTTACACTGATTTGGGACTAAAGTGACTGGTAGCATGAAATACAGTCAATGACTTTTCACCCTCATTTTGCTTGCATCTCATCAAATTAGCCAATGTCATTTCAGGAACCATGTGCACTTGGAAATGGTTAATAAAGGCCTCAACAAGTTCATTGAATGAACAAATTGAGTTATTTGGTAATGCAAAAAACTAGTCCAAGGCCATGTCTTTCAAGGATCAGGGAAAAAGTTTAGCCAAAAGTTTTTCGTCAAGGATAAAGTCACTACACAAAGCAATGAAGGCATTAACATGATTAGTAGGATCTCTCTTTCCTCCATATTTCTTAAATCTAGGGATCTCTATACCTTGTGGCACTAGAGTTATCAATATCTCCAAGGATAATGGATTGCTCACGACATAGTATGAAGGTGGACCATTTTGATTTTGATTTATGGTAGAAACTTGACGTTGAAGGGATGAAAAGCTTTGTAAAAGGTGGTTAATGATAGGATCATTGCTTGTGGTGTGAGATGGAGTTGAATATGGTGGTGGTGTATATGTGTTTGAAGGACAAATGGATGGGTTGCTTGTGGGAGGAGGTATGAGATTAGATGCCACATAGGTATAAGGAGCAATAGTGGAAATGTGTGAGGTAGGAAGGATATTACTAGTTGGTTGCATCATTGTGGTCACTTGAGGATTTGTGTATGTTGGGATGGATGCTATGATTGAAGAGGGGGGGAGCTTGATTTCCTCCTTGCACATTGTTTGAATTTTGAGCACCATTAGTGGTGGAAGGAAGATGTTTTCCAAACATGTGAGCTATGTTACACACAACTTATATTCCTTCATCACTTCCCATCATGCGGTGAATATTATCTATGGCAGGTATAACAGTATTGGAAATGTTTTCAATACTCACACTATCTTGTAAATGGGCTAGGTCTTCATGCATTTTCATTATGTTCTCTTGAGGAATATGATAAACCATTGTTTGAACACTTGGCATAATGCTTGTAGGTAAGGTGGGTGTGGCAAAGGAGGTGTCAAAGGTATGGTCCATACCTAGTGAACTAGTGCCAATACCAGAAGTAAGAGAGCTTGATAACCCAAGATCCACAACGAGTGTCTTATCGTGGGATGCCATGAGTCTTGCACTTCATCTAACCACAATATTAGTAGTAGGAAACCAAGTACTACAACTCATACAAGGAATAAACCATGGAAAATGTAATGAACACAATCTCCTATGCTTGCAAATACACTTGAAATGAAAGAAATTGGAATAACAACAATTTTGGAAATTGAAACAAAAAACTAAAAGCAGCCCACAGAAACACAGAAAAGCAATTTCAAACCTTGAAAACTGGAAATTCAAAGTCAATAGGGACTAAGATGCCTATAAGGGCATTTTATTCCTCTTGGTGAGATTCTGAAGTTTCAGAGGCTGAAACAGGCAGCAAATAGTAGAGAGAGGATTTTGAGTAGAAAAAACTAGAGAGGGACTAAGATGCCACGAAGGGTTTTTTAGTCCTAGTAGAGGTTTTTCTAAGAAAAACAACAAATTTTGGCTTGATAACAACTTTCTCAGGTTGCCTACCCAGGGACCTGATGCTTGGAAACAAAAAATGGTGCAAATGGATGCAAAGAAAAGCAATGACTAACAAGCAATTGAATGCAAGATTTGAAATGTAGTTTTTCAATTTTGAATGCAAGAACCATGTTTCTAAATGCAATTAAGAGAATGAAAAATGAAATTTTCAATTTTACAATGAAATGGAATGATGCAAGAAAGTAAAAATGCAACCTATATATGCACTTTCACTAATGCAAAAATAGGAAACCCTAAATGCAATTTCACTAATGCAAGATGCAAGAAACCCTGGATGCAAAATGCAATGAATGCAATCTAGATCTAGGACTCTAAAGGACTCCAAATCAGAAAAGGAAGAATTCTCAAAGAAGTCAAGTTCACCAAAATGAATCGTAGATAAAATGGGAAGAGGAAGGGGATACCTTTTTCCTCCTATTCTATGTAGGTCATTCAAATATGTCCTCAAAACCCTAATAGGATTGACTATCAACCTCTCAAGGTGTGTCAATACATAATTAGGAGGACTTAGGAAGGGGTATTCTTTTATATTTAAGGGGTTCACCACCAAGCAAATGCTTGGAAAAGATTTAATGTTGGAAAACACAATGTGATGTGCAAACAACCTAAAATGAGCTAAATGAGAGATGTAATTACTAAAAATGAGCAACTCCAAGTTAGGTTATGTGTACCTGGGAAGCTAGGAGATGTAATGAGGATTCTGGAAATGCAAACAAGCTACCAAAATATGCCTTGGAGGACTAGGACACCCAAGATGGTGTTTTAGTCTTGTTGTTTTTCGGGGCAAACACAAAATCTTCAAATGTCAAAACAAAATCCTGAAGAATCTCTAAAAGATATGTTGTGGAGGGCTAAGACACCCAAGATGGCATTTTAGTCCTGCTTTGAATTTCTGAAAAGTCTGAATGTGGTCCTGAGCCCCCAAATCTGCACTTGCTTCCCTCAAGATCTCAGGTTCTGAAACAACCGAATCTGACCTATAGTTGAGTTTCCGTGAAGATGACAACCTTGCAATGAAACTTTTCAACTTTGACAAATTTTCACTCCAAGTGATCTCCAAGTCTTCGACCTAGATCTACAAACACAAATGGACAAGATGGGAAAACTTGTTGATTGTTAGTGAATGGGGGTTTGCCTTGGTCAAACCCCTTGTTGGTAATTAAACATTGAAATGAAATAGAAATGATGAAGGAAATGGTGAATGAAAAACATGTAATGCTACAACTCACCAAACCCTTGTAATGGCTGCAATGGATATGGATCTTGAAATGCTTGCTTGCTTGAATCAAAACCTACATCACAAATGTTAGCACAACAACACACATGATGCAAGAATAACCTTTTACATGATGCTTGAATCTTGATGATGGCTCCAAATGCTTGATGATATGCTCTTGAATGTCTTGATCTCATAAATTCAAATTGCTAGGATGATCTCATGAATGTGTAGGATCAAAATGAATTAATGAACCTTGTATTTATACTTATTTATGCTTAATATCTCAAAATTATATCACACCAAGCCGACATATAAATTCATTAAATGAAGGAGGTTAAATCCTGCCAGAATTTGAAATTAAATCTCAAAAATGACTCAAGGAGGACTAAGACGCCCTAGGTGGTGTCTTAGTCCCAAGTGATGAAACTTCGGGCATAGACACCAAAAAGGTGCCCAAATAAGATACCTCAAAATTAGGGTCCTGACCTCAGGGAGACAAATACGCCCTTAGTGGCGTTTTAGTCCTGACCAGAAATTAGGGACACACTAATAAAAATCATTAGGAGATCATTTATGCATTGGAGAATGTTGGGATTAACCAAGAAAAGATGCCATTCGTGGACACAAAATATGACCAATTAAGCCATAAAGAAGGATAAATAAAGCAAAGCGGTACCGAACAAGTGTGAAAATGCAAGGGTATGCATTTTACTGCACTACAATATATATATATATACATATACATATACATATACATATACGTATATATATATATATAATTACATATATAATGAGTATATATATGTACATACATAAGAGCGGAATAATACAATTGTATGACAAAATATATTTGAAATGAGAACCACTAAAACCATTTTCATATTTCGGAATAGCAAACAAATATAAAAAATAATTTGTAGTGTGAATGTTTGTGCAATGATGAACACACAAATAGAAGTGCATGGTAGAAAACCATGTAAAGGACAACCAGTCAAACCCTATCCATATTTCATAGTAAGAATGAAGTAGAAAAAGAAAATTGTAGAGTGAATCATTGTGCAACACTTAGTCTCTATTTATATGCAAGTGATATACATTGATATACATTGAAAAGAGTCTTAAGTTAATAGGAATGAGCCCTTCTATTGTAATAGGATGAACAAAGATTACATACATATAAGTCTTATCTATTCAAGATATACATGATGTGCATGGATTAAATCATCCACAATATATCATATATATTTTGAACATATTAGGCTACTTTCAATGTTTATCTTTGGTTGTAGATGTACCTTTGTGGCACATGTAGACCTCTTTTAGTGCACATGTGGACTTTGTAGACCTCTCTAGTGATTTGGCAGGAAGACAACAAAAAATAGGTGGTAAATTTGAATTGTTAAGGATTGGGGAAGAGTCATTCCTTAGACTAGGTACTAGGAGAAGGGTGGATTACTTAGGAAGGAAAGTATTGTGCAAGGAAGAAAAGAATAGTAGAATTGCAAGGCAGAAATTTTTGAAATGAAATGCAGTGAAACCATTTTCATATTTCCATATTAAACCGGTAACCAATAACCAATAACCATTTTCATATTTTGGAATAACAATATAATAATGAAAAACTAGTTAAACCCATTCCATATTTCCATATTAGACCAGTTAAACCTAGTTCACAATAGAAATACATGGCAAAAACCAGTGAAACCCTTTCCATATTTCATCGAAAGAATCTAATAATAATGAAAACCAGTTAAAATTCCATCCAATGAAGAACACAAGATTACAAGTGCATGGATGAGTATATACGAAACAAAAACTAGTGAAACCCTCCCAAAATTTTCTACTATTAATCTTTTTCAAAGATGAATTTGCACAATGAATGTTTGTGCAAAAGATAACGTGATGATATAAGTGCATGGAAGAATATCATCAAATAGAAAGACATTGGTACGGGCTAAGTGAGGTTGAAAACCTCACCTGAAAGAGAAAGGGATCTCTCAAGAGTATAGAGCTAAACAAAGAAGCATGGAGAGACGAATAATCAATCGTGGAGAGCTGAACAACGAATTGTGGAGAGTTGAACCAATATGGGTGTGTAACCAAACAAACACTCCAAAATAAACACAAACAAAAGGGATGAGAATGAGCGGGATATGCGAGAATTTGGAGCATTGAATGAACCTTGATCTCTAATTTATGTGCTTGTCAGTCCAAGTAAATGTAGAGGGATGCATAAGGCAAGTTTCTCAATGAAGGTAACGAAGGAGGCGGCGAATGATTAATGCTCTACACTGGTCGTTTAGGGTGGTGATGTTGTCATTTAGGGTGACGAGGCTATCAGAAGCCACACGTCCTTCTGATCCATTGCACATATATTTGTGCACTAACTAAGGTGGCAGATGGGCTCCACTTTTGAGCGGAAGGAAAAATGGACCTGTTTTGACCGCCTTAGATGAATCGGTGTGTGACAAGTGGTAGGGTGCTCAAAATTAAAAAAAAGGCTAGCAGATGCATAAGTGGTAGGGTGACGTGGTGGGAAAATTTAGAATAATTTTTGGTCAAAGTGGCACTCCACGTGGAACTCTAAAGTTAGGGTTCCCTACTTTGGGCCCCTCTCCCCTAGAGTGTGATGTGAATAACCACAAACATTTCAAGCTTGTGAATGGGGAAATTCCCCACTTCTCTTTTTTGAATTAACATGGAAGTTAATAGCTAGTGCTCATAATTTTTACTAGAAAAAATATTTTTTACTTGGTAGAAGATGGTTCAATAGTAGCTCAAATGAAAATGAAAGACCACACACAACATTAGCATTTGAATTTACTAATTTGAATTGAAATGAACACCATGAATCAAAAATTAGGCTTTATATTTTATGACTAGATAAGGTTTATGTGATCACCTTTGCTCACTCTAAATAGGTGATTATTTTGTCTTTATTCATATTTGGATATAGATATTAGTTAACAAATAATATGGCTTTGTTCTAGGTCCCATGATAATCCCTCTTTTGAAATATTCAAGTAATATGTGTATTTTATTACAACTTAATATTGATGTGGAAGTAATAGTATAATTAAACATTTTTCTTCATAAAGTTTATAAGAAAATATGTGGAGTCTACAAAAGAAATTCCTAGCAACTTTCTATTAAGAAATTTAATTGAAAAATTATAAATTTGGATAAAGTTAATATATGAAAATATAGAATATGTAGATGTAGAGAAGAAAGTGTATAGTTATATTTTTTGTCCTTTAGTTTTATATTTACTTTTTTATATAGAATTAGACTTGTCTAGATTTTTAGGGATTTTTTCTTGTTAGATTGGATTGTGGAATGATTTATTCCGTAGAAGACTAACATGTGTAGTCAAGTCACCTATATATTAAAATTTAAAATTTATTATTCCTAAAGTTGACATTTCCAAAATTTGGTTACTTCTCATCATCTTGTGTGCCAAAGCATTTCAAATTGAGTGCCTAGGATCTTTTATTCAAGGACAAATTCCTAGGATATTAGTGAGAAATATTTATTTATTAAAAGACTCTCTCCAATGCATTATCAAGTAGCTACATTAGGCAGTGCATCATCACTTACAAATGTAATACATTATTAATTAGAAAATTTATTAGTTGACAAAGGAGTGTGACTTGGATTTTAAGGAAGTTTCATATTTCAATCCTCTTACAAAAAATCCCTAAGGTGTTTGTCAATGGGAACCACATTTTTCTAGTTCAAACAAGTACAAATAAGGATAGACTAAATTTTAAAATCTAGAAGTACATAAGACAATATAATGTTCATAAAATAAAATCTTAGAGATATAAATCTGGTAGTATTCCTATGTCTTAGAATCATTTAAACCAACAAATCTTCCATAAATATCTTCACACAAGAGAAAATAAAAATTAAGGAAAAAACAAGAGAATAACATTTTATTATTCACCTTATTATAAAAATTACATACAAGCCACTTTTTTATATAGAGTGATATTGAAAATATTATTGGCATATTAATAGGTGGTAGCTAGTAGCAAGGTAAAAAACTATATACTTCACACTTTTTAGCTTAATTTTTGTACTAATTTTGGTGCTCACCACCTTAGGATCATGTTTAGTGCTCACTTTGATTGTTTCATAACCTATTAAGTCCATCAATGGTTTGTAACTTAAGATAATTTATCATCTCCTCACTATTACCAACTCATTCCTCAAATATATAGTAGTAGTTACTCAAGGACACAAGTACCCTTCCATGCTACTATCTTGATTAAATTTGAAATTAGGTTCCTTTAAAACAGTAGATACTCATCCTAGTGGGGTTTATAGTGGTCATCTACTTTATAAAAAAACATTATTACCCTATTTGATATCATCTATCTCTCTCACACTCTTCAATCACACTAGATGAAACTAATTTTTAAAGTATTCTCTCACACTCATTCACCATTCCTCATAACTACAAAACATCTTAGGTAGTGAATTTCCTACAGCTACACATCCTACATTTTTTCATTACATATTATACTCATTTTAATGATCATCCTCATAACATGTATTTTAGGACTTGTTTAGCTTATCCTTATCCTTTTTCCTAATCCAAATTCCAACCACTTTTGTATTTTTTGTTTTAGGTATGTACCATATATTTTGATATATTGTCTATGTTTAGTTTATTATGTACCCTCATTTTTATAATATTTTAAATGGTTCTTCCTTTGGATGAGAATGTAGTTGTGTATACATCTATTTAGTTGTGTAGATGTCTATATAGTTTTATTGTCACTGTAGACATCTAAATTTGATGACTTCCATATGATCAAAATCGTCTACTCTATCCATCCATGTCATTAATAGTGATTACATAATTTATTTAATCATTATTTCATTTTCTGCCTAAGGTTCCTAAAGTATGTAATTGAATAAATTAAATACTTTACCTTACACCTTTTCTTCTCTAAATTAAATAAATAGGACAACTTATTTAATTTATTCATTTGACCTATTTGGATTAAAACCAATTTTTAATCTCTCTTTTTCTCTCTCCTTGTCACATTCTCCATAATCCTCTTTTAATCCATATTAAATTAATTAATCTGTGATTAGGATGTGCACCACTTAATCAAGGTTAATGTCACATCCTCTATAATCTCCCACTTGCCTCTAATCTCTCGTTAATTATCCTAATCATTTGTTTGCACAACCTTAATCAAGGTCATTAGCCTAATCAATACCTTGGTCAACTCTCCCCATCCCCCAAGGAATTTTTAATTCCTTTTTATTCACCCAAGGCTCCTCTCTTCCCCATGTGAATTTTTAATTCACTTTTATTCCTCCAAGGAATCTTCTCTTCCCCATGCAAGTTCTAGAAGACTTGAATTGTCACTTTACAAGTGCCAAGGACTTCTAGAACCTTGGACTTGTCACATCATTCACATGTGGCAAATCCCTACCTTTTTGGAAACCCTCTCTTATCCACTAGATTCTTCCAATCATTGTGAATTTTTAATTCAGTTTTATTCCTCCAAGGAATCTTCTCATCCCCCAAGGTACCTACAAGGTACTTGTTCTTCCTCCACATCATGTACCTCTCTTCCACCTCACTCCCACATCATCTCACCCTAGGCCATCTCACATTCCACATGTCAAGATGTGAGGGCTTGTGAGTCCTCAACTCACCATAGCCCTCCATCTTGACCTTGTTGGATTAATCTCAACCGTTGAATTCTCTAGAGAATTCAAATTATTCTATAAATACCCCCTCCTTCCTCTCATTTTAAAAGGAGGAAGTCTTTTGCTACCAAACTCTTGCCAAATTTCCATTTGCAACATTTTAGCCTCTCCATAGAATTTTTCATCAATCCATCTTGCATCTTGCATCCATTTAACTCCATAGTCATCCAAGGAGCACACAAGACATCCAAAGATCAAGGGCCAACCAAGGAAGAAACAACATGAAGGTATAATCAATTTCAATCATTTTTCATCTTTTTTTCACGCTTATCTTTTCTTAGGCTAATCATTGAGGTGTCCTCTTGTGTGTTATTTCCTTTTATTGCATCATTAGTTGTTTAGCATCTCACATTAGGACATAACATTTTAGGAGATCACAGTCACCATTTATTGTAAAATAATATTGATTATGTTTAACAACTAGGTCTATGATATTTTGACTTCTAACTATTTTTTAATACCTATTCTTCCAACTCCTATGACGTTTGGACTAGTATTTTCGTAATTATTTTTCTATAATTATGTAGGAGATCATGGAAAAAAATCCTATTATTTCATTCATGTAATTTGAAATGGTTATTCTTTTTAGTAATAACTTCTTAAACATCAATCTTCTTGAGTAGCAATCTTTTGATTTTTAGAGCATTATTCAACATTTTTGTGAGATCTTTTGAGCTAGTGTATTGTGATCATAATATTGATATCTATTATGTTTTTATATATCTTCATTGCAACCATTTCTATCTTGTATATTTTGTGATGGCCTTCTATTCTAGCTTGCTATAAATTTATTGGATGAAAATTATTGAAAAGAAGAATAAATTTCATTTTCCAGTGAAGGAAGCCATTCTATTGAGGATTTCTTAAACTAGGTGACATTGTTTTCTTTATATTTTATCCTCTAATTTCCAACCCTTTTATCTTCATTCTAGATTTTATATTTTTTTGGTATAATTCATTTTTTATTGTGGTAAAAATTTGAGCTTTTCTTAACATTATTATGATATCATCCTTTTATTGGAGACGTAATATACATCCCTTTTTCTTGTTATTGGTATCTTTAAATTTCTCATTTTTATAAAGATAAGATAATAGTTCCTATGTAGACACAAGATTACTAGTGTTCATTGTTATAAATAGATAAGTTATTCTTAAATTCTAGACACACATAGGTTTAAGATCACACACTTGTTGAACACATCGAAATGTTGAGAGGGGGGTGAATCAACATATGCTAAAACTTAAACTATTTCATTTATAGATTAAATCAGATTTTCTTAAGGTAAGAACAAAAATTAAAGCATGCACCATATAAATCACCACAAGAACACCAAGATTTTTATGTGGAAAACCCAAAGAGGGAATTATCATAGTGAGAATTAACTCACAATATATAAAGCTCACTACTTACAAAAAAATGCATTTTTTTTAAGGCTCATTGCCTAAGGAAGCTCACTGCTCTCTGATGGACTTGTTGGCTAAGGCACACAACCTTAGGGAAAGATACAAGGACCTATTGAAGAGACTCACAGGCTGGTATCAAGACACATGAAGATTATAATGAAATTATGAACATGAACTGCTATAAAAGAAGCATCTAACATATGTTGATGTTGCAATCCCTTTTTCACACAATTACTCCGTCATACTGACTTTGCACACTTTATAATCAATTCACACCATTCTATTTTCTTCAAACTTCACAAATGATTTGTTCTTCTATAAGTAACATCCACAACAACTTAAAGCTCCAATTAGGTTGGCTCCAAAAGGACCTATAAAATGAAACGTGTGATACTACATAGGTTAGCTCCAAACATATACA
Organism: Sequoiadendron giganteum; assembly: GCA_007115665.2. Lineage (NCBI taxonomy): Eukaryota > Viridiplantae > Streptophyta > Pinopsida > Cupressales > Cupressaceae > Sequoiadendron > Sequoiadendron giganteum. The sequence goes on along the minus strand of CM021103.1, from coordinate 474,295,217 downwards.
TTATGAAGTGAAATAAGTTGTAGGTCACAACACATGACATAATAGGGCCTAAATATATCACAAAACATCCTCCAAAGAAAAAATAGTTAATCAGGATCAACCACAAATGAAGGAAACTAGACTGTCGAGCCAATGAACATTAACACCACCAAAAATTACAAACTGTTCATCTTTACACCACCGAGGAGAAACCAAAAACATCATACAGAACATGATGTGAACAATGTAAATTATCAATATCATCCTTACAACCTTCTCTTGAAGAAATTGATTATTATGTGCTTGCGCAAATGAAGAAACCCAGGAAAAAGCATCCCAGACAAACTGTGACACATCAACAATTAGGATATTGCACTATAGTTCACCAAAAACATCTAGAACACATATAGATGAACCCATACACCTCTATGAACATATTCCCAAGTCTGTACAACAATCACTACTACTTCAGAGGAATGTGGAGCATTCCAGTAGGCTTATGAGACACATAACTTTGTTTAAGTTTAAGCCAAAGAATAGTCAATCCTAACTTTTTTGTAGAATTTTTTATGATATGAGATCTTGGAAAAAACCTCTTTGTAGATTTCCAAACTTAACTCTAGAGCCACACAACTAGATCATGCAATACAAAATAATGTGAACCAATCTATAGGTGTTGGAAGTATGAGAAGCTTGTGTGTTGTCATTGATGTCAATAGTTCTAGGTTGTTGCATTGATGTCAATAAGTCTATGAGGAGATTGTTGGAAGTTTGTGATGATGCTTTGATTGGTTGCATTATGTTGCCATTAGTAGTATCACTGATGTTAACTGCTAGTGTTGCTTTGATGAGAATTTTTTGGTGATTTTCAACCTCTTGGGTGGTTGAGATGTTGTAGAAGTGTTCCAGGTGATGAGTTTGAGTTTATGGTGCTTGGTTTCTAAGTGCTTTTGAGAAAATTTGAATAAAAGAGGAAATAGTGTGGTGAAGAGTGTTTAGTATTGTAGAGTGGTGTTTAGTGTTTTTCTCTGCATTTTTTCATGGTTGAAGATATTCCTATGTGGTTTAGATATGTTGATCAAAGGTTTTATATCCAGAATTTTAGGTGTTGGATTGTTGTGCAAAGAAAGTTATGTTCACCAGTGTGTGAAATGTGAAAGCAGTGTTGCTTGGATTTGCTCTGCATTTCTCTGCAGTTTGATTTTTGGTCTTTCAGATCTAAGGGTGTGCTTAGATTGCTCATATCTATCTTCATTCTGAGTCTCTTGTGTCTTGGTTCTCTGCAAGGTTGGATTCAGGTGTTGTGTGAGGAAGGTTAATTGGTTGTGCAAAATTAATATGTTCTTCTGGTGTATGATGTTGCGAAGGAGATGTTGAATTTTAGGGTGTTGATGGAATATTCCAAATGGTGTTCAAGTGATGTATGTTGTTTGTGAGTTATCTTTGGATCAAAGGAAGTGTGTACTTAATTTTTTAATGGTGTTAACACAAGTTCAATCGACCTTTGGTGTTTACACTAATTGCGGATATGCTTTAGTGTTTATGGAAGCATGTCATGGCATGTATGAGTGGATTTGGGTCCGAGTTAAGGATTTTTGAGGTTGGCCTTCATTCCTTTCCACTATAGGAATGTTTTGGTGCCAACCTAATTTGAATTTGCATGATTAAGGTGCATAGTCGACCTTGTGAATTATTTTCAAGGTTCAGGATAGTATATATGAGTGTTGAATTGATGGTGGATGGTGATGTGATGTGTATTGAGATGTGAAGTGTGAAAGTTTGAAATATAGTGTGAGCTTTAATGCCTAAGACTACTGGAAGTAGTGAACATAAGGTGTCTACATTCTATAGAGAGAGTGTGAATGTTTTGGTGGATTCTTTTTGTTGCTCTGAGATGGATTTATCATTATAACAATCTTCTTTCTTCTTCTTTATAATATGGTAGTGAGTCATTGGTAGTGATCCCTTCTTTTATTTTGGGTAGTGAGCCTATTGTATTCGGCGTTGCAATTACTTTATATTGTGATCAAATCCTTGTCGTGGTTTTTCCCTTCTTGATGTAAATTTGGTGTTCTCGTGTGTTTGGATATGTTTTAAGTACTGTTTCTCATGTTTACATTCTCCTAATGCATGATGCATGATAAGGGTTTAAGGAATAATGTACTTCTGAATGTTAATGAGGGTTTTGAATTTTTAATGTATAACTGATTCACCCGCTCTCTCAGTTGTCTTGTGCATTCAAATATTGGCATCAGAGCAAGGTTCCTTAGAAGAAATATTAACCGCTTGAGATAGATCTGGGATGTTGCACAAGGAGGCTCCTTTGATTGATGGATCTGATTATGCATTCTAGAAGATCAGGATGGAAGGTTTTCTTATTTCTTTGGGATTTGGAGTTTGGAAGTCTGTTGAAACTGGATATACAGTGCCTACAAATGGTTTGATTATTGATGATGAGATCGAGGCATATGAGAGCAATGGAAAAGCAAGGTATAATCTTTTGTTTCAAGACAATGGGTGTGAGATCGACAAAAAAGGCTCTAGAACTACGGTTGCAGCAGGAAGAAGGAAAAATGGAAATGTTTATCAACTTAAGGGTACAAATGGTCAATGCTATATGACTCAGATTAATGAAATTTGGATATGGCATAGAAGAATGTGTCACATAAATTTTGATAGCCTAGTGAGGATCAATTCAAATCAAGTTGTAAGAGATCTGGCAAAGATTACAAAGCCTATTAATGTTGTTTGCAAGGAATGTCAAACTAGGAAGCAAGCTATAAAGAGTTTTAAAGTCAAAGAACAATCTACCACAAGTCCTTTGGATTTGATGCATATAGACCTTTGTGGACCTACAAGAATAAGAAGTTTTCAACGTGATAGGTATTTCATGCTATTAATTGATGACTATTCTAGAATGACTTGGGTTACTTTTCTCAAAGAAAACTCGAAAGCTTTAGATAAGTTTAAGGCATTCAAATCTATGGTTGAGAATGAAATGGATAGGAATGTCAAATTTTTGAGATCTGACAGAGGTGGAGAATTCACCTCCAATGAGTTCAACACTTTTTGTAAAAATCATGGAATAAAGAGGCATCTGTCAGCCCCTAGGACTCTTCAACAAAATAGAGTTGTGGAAAGAAAGAATAGGACTGTTCAAGAAGCAACAAGGACAATTATGAAGGAAACCTACCAAATGTCTATTGGAGCGAAGCAATTTATACTGCAGTCTACATACTTAATAGAGCACAAGAAAGGACAAATAGTTCAAAGACTCTCTATGAGTTGTGGTATGGAAGGACCCCTACTGTGAAATATTTTATAGTGTTGGAAGCAAATACTATATCAGAAGAGATGAAGAAAGCTTAGGAAAGTTTGATGCAAGATCTACTGAAGGAATATTCATTGAACATTCGACAAGAAGCAAGGCTTATCAATGCTTCAAGAAGAGGTTGAAAGGATTATTGAAAGTGAAAGTCTCAAAGTGGATGATGACTTACATAAAATTTCAATAATTATAGTTGGATATGAATCAAATAAGTCCTCTTGTACAAAAGAAGAGAAAGATGAAGGTAAGGAGAAAGAAGTGCAAGTTGAAGAGGAAGAAGCTCCGAAAAAGATCCCTAAGACCCTTAAGTATGTGCAGAAGAATCATTCAAAATATTAGATCATTGGTGACAAAAGCAAAGTTGTATTGACAAGAAGAAAGGTTGCTATGATAGAAGAAAAAGTAAACTTATGTTTACTTTCCAAAGCTAAATCCAAAATAGTGATTAAGGCATGCAAAGATGAATATTGGATCAAGTCTATGGAGGAAGAACTGATGCAGATTGAGAAGAATCAGACTTGGGAACTTGTCCCAATACCAACAAACAAGAATGTGATTGGAACTAAGTGGGTATTCCATAACAAGTTGAATGAGAGTGGAGAAGTGGTAAGACACAAGACAAGAGTTGCGTGTAAAGGTTTCTCACAAGTAGAAAGAATAGATTTTGAGGAGACATTTGCAATGGTGGCAAGAATGGAACCTATTAGGATGTTTTTGGCTTTTCTAGCACACAATGATTTCAAATTTTATCAAATGGATGTGAAGTTTGATTTCTTGAATGGTGAGTTCGAAGAAGAGCTTTACATCGAACAATACGAAGGCTTTCAGTTATTAGATGATCCAAATATGGTTTGTAGATTGAAGTAGGCATTATATGGACTCATGAAAGCTCCTAGAGCTTGGTATGCAAGATTGGATAGGTACTTGTTGCAGCAAGGATTCAATAAAGGTACCATATATAGTAATATTTACTTTAAGGTTGAAAAAGAGCAAAATTTTGATTGTGGTTGTGTATGTTGATGACATAATCTTTGGAGGTAATGAAAGTATGTGAAAGAGATTTCTAGAAGAGATGCAAAAAGAGTTTGAGATGTCTATGTTTGGGGAGATGAGTTTATTCCTTAGACTTTAAATCAATCAGACAAAAAAAGGGATATTCATTTCACAATCTAAGTATGTCAAGGAAATGTTGAAGAAGTTTGGGATGGAAGACTCTAAACCGGTATGTACTCCTATGGTTATTGGTTGAAAACTAGGCAAGAATGATGAATCTCCTAAGGATGATTAGAGAAAGTACAAATAAATGATTGGAGGATTGATGTATCTAATTGCTACTAGACTAGATATCATGCATGCAATTTATCTTATGGATAGATTTCAAGAAGATCTTAAAGAGTCACATGTGGCAATAGTGAAGAGGATATTTAGATTTCTAAAGGGCACTCTAGAACATGGTTTGTGGTATCCAAAGGATACTAATTTCTCTTTGAGTGCTTACATGGATGCAAATTGGGCAGGTTGTGTGGATAAAAAAAAATATAAGTGGTGGTAGATTCTTTCTAGGAAACAGGTTGGTGTCTTGGCTAAGCAAGAAGCATGATTTAGTGTCATTATCTACTACAAAGGCATAATATGTTGTTGCAACATCATCTTGCACTAAAGTGTTATGCATGAAGCAAATGGTGAAGGATGTTAGAGTATTATATGATGAACCTATTTCTATCCTATGTGATAATACAAGTTTTATTAATATTTCAAAGAATCCGGTAATGTATTCAAGGATAAAACATATTTCAATCTGGTATCACTTTTTGAGAAAGAAGGTTGTAGAGAATGAGGTGAAGTTGGAGTATGTGCCTCTTAAGGATCAATTTTCAAATATCTTCATGAAGGCTCTTCCTAAGGATAATTTTGAGTATCTTTGGGAGAAGTTGGGGGTTATTTCCCCTCCTTTCAACTAGATGCATAAGGATATGCATCAGTCTAGTGGATCTCAAGATCCATTCCTTGTTTTGGACTAATCTTGGTGGCTACCTCTTAGCGAGAGTAGGTAGTAGCATTCTTGGTTGTTGTACTCATGGGGAGTAAGTTTTTTCATTGTAAGGTATGAGTAGTAGTTATTGATTGATTCAATATGTTGTGAAGAGAGTGTGCAAGAAAAAAAGTGTAGTAAAAATAAAATGTAGTTGTTATCCCTTATAGGTATTGCCTTAAGGGGGGGGAGAGTATGTGTGATCAATGAAAAAGGGAAGAGATACAAGTGTGTTGCTATTTTCCATTGATTTAAAAAGGGGAGAGCGAGAGCTAATCAAGTAAGAGGGAGAAGTGTGTACTGATGTGCTTTATATGTAGTCAAAGTGGTTGTTTCTATTTTGGTGGTTTTTCACATCATGTGTTGCCATCAATTGCAAAGGGGGAGATTGTTGGAAGTATGAGAAGCTTGTGTATTTTCATTGATGTCAAAAACTCTAGGTTTTTGTATTGATGCCAATAAGTCTATGAGGATATTTTTGGAAGTTTGTGATGATGCTTTGATTGGTTGCAAAATGTTGTCAGTATTAGTATCACTGATGTCAACCTCTAGTGTTGCTTTAATGAGAATGTGTTGGTGATGTTCAACCTCTTGTGTGGTTGAGATGTTGTAGAAGTGTTCTAGGTGATGAGTTTGAGTTTGTGGTGCTTGGTTTCCAAGTGCTTTTGAGAAAATTTGAATAAAAGAGGAAACAGTGTGGTGAAGAGTGTTCAATATAGTAGAGTGGTGTTCAGTGTTTTGGTTTGCATTTCTTCATGGTTGAAGATATGCCTCAGCGGTTTAGATATGTTATCAAAAGTGTTATATCCGAAATTTTAGGTGTTGGATTTTTGTGTACAAAAATTTATGCTCACCAGTGTGCGAACTATGAAAGTAGTGTTATCTAGGAGAAATGGATTTGCTTTGTATTTCTCTATAGTTTGATTTCTGGTCTTTCGGATCTAAGGGTGTGCTTCTATTGCTCATATATATCTTCATTCTAAGTCTCTTGTGTCTTGGTTCTCTGTAATTTTGGATTCAGGTGTTATGTGTGGAAAGTTAATTGGTTGTGCATAATGAATATGTTCTTTTGGTGTATGATGTTGTGAAGGAGATGTTGAATTTCAAGGTGTTGATGGAATATTCTAGATGGTGTTCAAGTGATGCATGTTGTTCATGAGTCATCTTTAGATCAAAGGAAGCATGTACTTAATTATTTAATGGTGTTAACATAGGTTCAACTGACTTTGGGTGTTTACACTAATTGCAGATATGTTTCAGTGTTTGTGGAAGTGTGGCATGGCATGTATGAGTGGATTTGGGTACGAGTTAAGGTTTTTTTAATTTTTCTTTGTAGCCCAATGGATAGGCACCAATCTCTAGTTCACCTCACCAATCTCAATTTTTTTACAATCAGATCATTAAAATAGTAGTGTAGGAGTAGGAATAGCTTATGTGCATTCATAACCTTGAAATATAGCTAGGGATTTATCTCTTACAAATTCTCAAATGAATTTATCTTGTGTGGGTTATGATTGTGCTTTGTTATCAGCTATATAGGTTTCTGAGGCAGTAAACTATTCTTGGTTCAATGATAGTGTTTGGGATCAAGACAACAAATTAGGTTTGGCTCTCAGTATTTTATTATTGTTCATTTTGTGTGATTTCAATACCTATTAAGATATAACTCTGGGAATACCCTCCCAAGTCTAAGATGAGTTCAAAGAGTAGGAGATATAACCCACTCTCATAGAATTAACTCAGAGTCCTCCATTATTTTTTTGATGAGATAATTTCACTTACTTGATGACAACCCTAGATTTTTGAGCAAGATTTGGTTATAGGAAGTGGAGTAGTGATTTTGGGACATAAAATAATGAGGGAGGGATTGCTTAGATAGAGAATGGGAGGATTGGAATGGATGGATGGGTTGAGGATTAATTCTTGTAGGAAGAATGAATATAGAGAGTATCACAATAAGTGAATTTCCATGACATGGATAGAGAGGATGGGAGGGATGGAGAGTAGACAGAGGAATTTCAAGATGTTATCTCCAAGGAATATGTTGAATATGAATAACATGCCCCACTCTATATTTATAGTAGTGAATAGTGGGGAAAAATCTACCAATATTTAGGTGAGAGGGCATAGTGGAGAGGAAAACTTGAAGGTTCAAGACCAGTAAAAGCACAAACCTGTGTCACACTTTATAAAGGAATCGACTAACAACAAAAAAAATTATGAACTTCGACCACATAAAAGTGGTCTTTATGTTTTGAATTTCAAAATGGTGTAAACTAATGAAATGTAGAACTTTTGATAAAGTTTATTCTTGTAATTTTTAAAAAATTAAAAGAAATTGTTTTCATTATTTTTTTTCAATTTAAGGACAAATTTTGGAATGCTGAAAATTTCAGAAAAGAGTGACTTCACGGGTCATCAAGAAACAAATTGAAAAAACCTTCATTTCTCCCTTCTTCTTTTTTCTCAAAATAGGTAACTTCAATATCTACTACATGGAAAAAAAATTTCAAATTTTGATTTATATTTTTCTTGTAATAATATTTTAAAGTCAAACATATCAGAATTTGACAATTTTCACGAGCCGTCAACTATTTTCAATTTTTTTAATCATTCTCAAAAGAAAAATTATACCCTTTTGAAGAAGACTCTCTCCTCTACTGTACCATATAAGTTTTTTTTAAAATTGATATGTTTTACTAATTTTTTTTTAATTTATAATCAGCCTCTTTTTTAATTTTAACAACCTACTTGCATTATTTTAAAAATAACATATATTAAAACTAATAAAAATATTTAAAAACATATATATTTGGATTCCCCACTCCTAGCTCTTCAAAAGGGTATTTTTATTTTTTGTAGAAAAATCATTTTGATTGGAGAAATAATTAGTTAAAGTTGAAACTTTCAGAAAATTCTAAAAAATGTTGAGTTGGCTGCCAACTAGGATGCCAACTAGATAGTTTCGATAGAAACCCCCACACATATAATAAGCCAAATTCAAAGCCAATTCCAATGTTGAAAGGGAAAAAAATATTTTTTTTGGTTTCGGCTTAAACCTATTTGGTCGAAACCATGTGTTCCACGTATATGTCACATGGTTTCGGTCGAAACATACTTGGCTGAAACTTTTTCGGTCGAATTTAGTTCGCTCAAAACTATTTATTTGGCCGAAAGTGTGACACAGGTTTGTGCTTTTACCTAGGTAGTAGAGGATTCATAGAATGGAGGGTTGCAAGAGGGGTGAACTTCAAAGAAGGTAAGTCTTCTATTATCCAAATTATGCTTGGAGAGTATACCCATGTTCTAATTAAGGTCAAAAGTAGGAATGAAGGATGGATTGGATATAATGAGAATAGATATGCATATGGAATGGATTGGTAAATATGATGGGGTAGAATCATGTCCCCAAGTATAGGGTGCTCATGGATGGTGGAGACATGCATGACACATATTTTCTAGGATTTAATCATGGTGCTCATCCAAGGTTCCATTAGAATGATTTTCACCAATGGACAATGTTTTCTCTTTATATTTTGAATTTTTTATTTCAATTTAATTTCATTTTTTTTTAGTTTTTTTTTATTGGTATGGATGGAGTTGGATGGAGGATATGTGGGTTGGATTTTGGATGAGGGATAAGTATGTGTATTAAATATTGTGGATGAGGGTTAGGGAGGAGAGGGATTTATGTTGGACTCATGTATGTTTTCATGGTGAGGTGAAAGTATCCCTTGATAAATAATTCTATTGAACATACTATATTGATTGTCACTTTGTGCATGGATGTTGGTAGGAACCTTGTTGATGGATAATTTGGCTTCCCCATGATAGAAAAATGGTAACATTGTATCTTTGACATTAGAGGGTGTTGCTAAGTGAAATGAAATGGATTGGTGGATGGATTTGGATGCATGCTTATGGATGGATAGATAGAGGGATAAAGTTGAAAGGTGGGATTGAAGGGATGTGATGGGGATATGATGCAAAGTAGGGAGGAAAACCTAAAAAAAAACACAATTTGATCAGATTCCAACAATCTTTCAATCACAAAACTCCAACTTGGCATTCAAATCACCAATTCACTCCCAATCCCTAGTAGAATACCAAACAGAGAAAATTGTGCATCTCTTTCCAAAGAAAACTCAAACCCACATGAGGATTGGAATTTCAGACACCCATTATAGCTTTCTTCAACATATCTCCTTTGTGCTTATGCTTGTTTCAGATCATTACCTCTTAAAAGGGACTGCTACGCTGGAAATGGCTACAATTAGCCATGTTTTACAAAGCATCACCCCACCCAACTCTCTTCCAATCTTAAATCTCAATTTAAGGACCTCTAGCAGATTAAAAGTAGCCAACAAAATCAAATTTTAACAATTGGAACTCAGACAAACCCACCAAATCACTAAACCCTTGACTTTGGCCTATTTAGGCTTGCACAATGAGGCTTTCTTGGAACTATGCACTCCAGGCCCTATTTTTCCTTATCAAATCCTCAAACACATCAAACTAAGTCTTCCCAATCTTATTTTTTCCACTAGAAAAGGTTCCCACCATTATTTCTACCAAAACCTACTTCAAAGCATCACTTTTCACCAAAACCATGAGGAATTGGAACTAGGGCATCACTCCAAATTTTGAAAACCACCTCCCCTGCTCTTGAAAAATACATAGCACAAAATCCTACCCTTAATTATTCCATTCCACCAGGTTTTCACAAGTTTCACTGGGTGGAATGGCCTAAATTTCCATTTTTCAACTATCAAAACCTCAAACAGGGTTCTACAGACTAGTTTCAGAAGATTGCTTATAAAATGCACCAAACTCAATAAAAATCAATCAAACCAAATCCAAAATGAAGCTATCTCAGGCCTCCATCAAATTCAAAATATTTTAGATCATTATTGCATAGTACGAACCCGTACAAAATTCTACAACAACAATTTACCAGAGATTTTGCAAAGAAAACATAGTTTTTATTATTACTTTCACTTCAAACCCACTTCAGAACCTTGCCTCGAATTGTGTGAGGCCTTATTAAACTTTACCCACCAAAAAATAACTAACTCAACTAATTCAAACAACTGTTAAAACTCACTGACCGTTGGTCTTCCACATTTTGTATTTTTTTGCACTTTTACAATATTTCATTTTGACATTTGAAAATATTGACAACTTTTGCAAGATGAACCCAAAATGACTCAATAGACTAATTACATTATAAAATGTTCCATTATGACCTTATTCCATCAAACTTAGACTCAACACACCAAAAATCATAACCTAAGACCTTATTTACAAGACTTGACATGGTGCCTCAAAGTTAACTCAGAGTCCTCCATTATTTTGTTGATGAGATAATTTCACTTACTTGATGACAACCCTAGATTTTTGAGCAAGATTTGGTTATAGGAAGTGGAGTAGTTATTTTTGGACATAAAAGAATGAGGGAGGGATTGCTTAGATAGAGGATGGGAGGATTGGAATGGA
>CM021103.1:474246037-474284282 GCA_007115665.2 Sequoiadendron giganteum | reverse complement strand
TATTTCAATCCTCTTACAAAAAATCCCTAAGGTGTTTGTCAATGGGAACCACATTTTTCTAGTTCAAACAAGTACAAATAAGGATAGACTAAATTTTAAAATCTAGAAGTACATAAGACAATATAATGTTCATAAAATAAAATCTTAGAGATATAAATCTGGTAGTATTCCTATGTCTTAGAATCATTTAAACCAACAAATCTTCCATAAATATCTTCACACAAGAGAAAATAAAAATTAAGGAAAAAACAAGAGAATAACATTTTATTATTCACCTTATTATAAAAATTACATACAAGCCACTTTTTTATATAGAGTGATATTGAAAATATTATTGGCATATTAATAGGTGGTAGCTAGTAGCAAGGTAAAAAACTATATACTTCACACTTTTTAGCTTAATTTTTGTACTAATTTTGGTGCTCACCACCTTAGGATCATGTTTAGTGCTCACTTTGATTGTTTCATAACCTATTAAGTCCATCAATGGTTTGTAACTTAAGATAATTTATCATCTCCTCACTATTACCAACTCATTCCTCAAATATATAGTAGTAGTTACTCAAGGACACAAGTACCCTTCCATGCTACTATCTTGATTAAATTTGAAATTAGGTTCCTTTAAAACAGTAGATACTCATCCTAGTGGGGTTTATAGTGGTCATCTACTTTATAAAAAAACATTATTACCCTATTTGATATCATCTATCTCTCTCACACTCTTCAATCACACTAGATGAAACTAATTTTTAAAGTATTCTCTCACACTCATTCACCATTCCTCATAACTACAAAACATCTTAGGTAGTGAATTTCCTACAGCTACACATCCTACATTTTTTCATTACATATTATACTCATTTTAATGATCATCCTCATAACATGTATTTTAGGACTTGTTTAGCTTATCCTTATCCTTTTTCCTAATCCAAATTCCAACCACTTTTGTATTTTTTGTTTTAGGTATGTACCATATATTTTGATATATTGTCTATGTTTAGTTTATTATGTACCCTCATTTTTATAATATTTTAAATGGTTCTTCCTTTGGATGAGAATGTAGTTGTGTATACATCTATTTAGTTGTGTAGATGTCTATATAGTTTTATTGTCACTGTAGACATCTAAATTTGATGACTTCCATATGATCAAAATCGTCTACTCTATCCATCCATGTCATTAATAGTGATTACATAATTTATTTAATCATTATTTCATTTTCTGCCTAAGGTTCCTAAAGTATGTAATTGAATAAATTAAATACTTTACCTTACACCTTTTCTTCTCTAAATTAAATAAATAGGACAACTTATTTAATTTATTCATTTGACCTATTTGGATTAAAACCAATTTTTAATCTCTCTTTTTCTCTCTCCTTGTCACATTCTCCATAATCCTCTTTTAATCCATATTAAATTAATTAATCTGTGATTAGGATGTGCACCACTTAATCAAGGTTAATGTCACATCCTCTATAATCTCCCACTTGCCTCTAATCTCTCGTTAATTATCCTAATCATTTGTTTGCACAACCTTAATCAAGGTCATTAGCCTAATCAATACCTTGGTCAACTCTCCCCATCCCCCAAGGAATTTTTAATTCCTTTTTATTCACCCAAGGCTCCTCTCTTCCCCATGTGAATTTTTAATTCACTTTTATTCCTCCAAGGAATCTTCTCTTCCCCATGCAAGTTCTAGAAGACTTGAATTGTCACTTTACAAGTGCCAAGGACTTCTAGAACCTTGGACTTGTCACATCATTCACATGTGGCAAATCCCTACCTTTTTGGAAACCCTCTCTTATCCACTAGATTCTTCCAATCATTGTGAATTTTTAATTCAGTTTTATTCCTCCAAGGAATCTTCTCATCCCCCAAGGTACCTACAAGGTACTTGTTCTTCCTCCACATCATGTACCTCTCTTCCACCTCACTCCCACATCATCTCACCCTAGGCCATCTCACATTCCACATGTCAAGATGTGAGGGCTTGTGAGTCCTCAACTCACCATAGCCCTCCATCTTGACCTTGTTGGATTAATCTCAACCGTTGAATTCTCTAGAGAATTCAAATTATTCTATAAATACCCCCTCCTTCCTCTCATTTTAAAAGGAGGAAGTCTTTTGCTACCAAACTCTTGCCAAATTTCCATTTGCAACATTTTAGCCTCTCCATAGAATTTTTCATCAATCCATCTTGCATCTTGCATCCATTTAACTCCATAGTCATCCAAGGAGCACACAAGACATCCAAAGATCAAGGGCCAACCAAGGAAGAAACAACATGAAGGTATAATCAATTTCAATCATTTTTCATCTTTTTTTCACGCTTATCTTTTCTTAGGCTAATCATTGAGGTGTCCTCTTGTGTGTTATTTCCTTTTATTGCATCATTAGTTGTTTAGCATCTCACATTAGGACATAACATTTTAGGAGATCACAGTCACCATTTATTGTAAAATAATATTGATTATGTTTAACAACTAGGTCTATGATATTTTGACTTCTAACTATTTTTTAATACCTATTCTTCCAACTCCTATGACGTTTGGACTAGTATTTTCGTAATTATTTTTCTATAATTATGTAGGAGATCATGGAAAAAAATCCTATTATTTCATTCATGTAATTTGAAATGGTTATTCTTTTTAGTAATAACTTCTTAAACATCAATCTTCTTGAGTAGCAATCTTTTGATTTTTAGAGCATTATTCAACATTTTTGTGAGATCTTTTGAGCTAGTGTATTGTGATCATAATATTGATATCTATTATGTTTTTATATATCTTCATTGCAACCATTTCTATCTTGTATATTTTGTGATGGCCTTCTATTCTAGCTTGCTATAAATTTATTGGATGAAAATTATTGAAAAGAAGAATAAATTTCATTTTCCAGTGAAGGAAGCCATTCTATTGAGGATTTCTTAAACTAGGTGACATTGTTTTCTTTATATTTTATCCTCTAATTTCCAACCCTTTTATCTTCATTCTAGATTTTATATTTTTTTGGTATAATTCATTTTTTATTGTGGTAAAAATTTGAGCTTTTCTTAACATTATTATGATATCATCCTTTTATTGGAGACGTAATATACATCCCTTTTTCTTGTTATTGGTATCTTTAAATTTCTCATTTTTATAAAGATAAGATAATAGTTCCTATGTAGACACAAGATTACTAGTGTTCATTGTTATAAATAGATAAGTTATTCTTAAATTCTAGACACACATAGGTTTAAGATCACACACTTGTTGAACACATCGAAATGTTGAGAGGGGGGTGAATCAACATATGCTAAAACTTAAACTATTTCATTTATAGATTAAATCAGATTTTCTTAAGGTAAGAACAAAAATTAAAGCATGCACCATATAAATCACCACAAGAACACCAAGATTTTTATGTGGAAAACCCAAAGAGGGAATTATCATAGTGAGAATTAACTCACAATATATAAAGCTCACTACTTACAAAAAAATGCATTTTTTTTAAGGCTCATTGCCTAAGGAAGCTCACTGCTCTCTGATGGACTTGTTGGCTAAGGCACACAACCTTAGGGAAAGATACAAGGACCTATTGAAGAGACTCACAGGCTGGTATCAAGACACATGAAGATTATAATGAAATTATGAACATGAACTGCTATAAAAGAAGCATCTAACATATGTTGATGTTGCAATCCCTTTTTCACACAATTACTCCGTCATACTGACTTTGCACACTTTATAATCAATTCACACCATTCTATTTTCTTCAAACTTCACAAATGATTTGTTCTTCTATAAGTAACATCCACAACAACTTAAAGCTCCAATTAGGTTGGCTCCAAAAGGACCTATAAAATGAAACGTGTGATACTACATAGGTTAGCTCCAAACATATACATTATGAAGTGAAATAAGTTGTAGGTCACAACACATGACATAATAGGGCCTAAATATATCACAAAACATCCTCCAAAGAAAAAATAGTTAATCAGGATCAACCACAAATGAAGGAAACTAGACTGTCGAGCCAATGAACATTAACACCACCAAAAATTACAAACTGTTCATCTTTACACCACCGAGGAGAAACCAAAAACATCATACAGAACATGATGTGAACAATGTAAATTATCAATATCATCCTTACAACCTTCTCTTGAAGAAATTGATTATTATGTGCTTGCGCAAATGAAGAAACCCAGGAAAAAGCATCCCAGACAAACTGTGACACATCAACAATTAGGATATTGCACTATAGTTCACCAAAAACATCTAGAACACATATAGATGAACCCATACACCTCTATGAACATATTCCCAAGTCTGTACAACAATCACTACTACTTCAGAGGAATGTGGAGCATTCCAGTAGGCTTATGAGACACATAACTTTGTTTAAGTTTAAGCCAAAGAATAGTCAATCCTAACTTTTTTGTAGAATTTTTTATGATATGAGATCTTGGAAAAAACCTCTTTGTAGATTTCCAAACTTAACTCTAGAGCCACACAACTAGATCATGCAATACAAAATAATGTGAACCAATCTATAGGTGTTGGAAGTATGAGAAGCTTGTGTGTTGTCATTGATGTCAATAGTTCTAGGTTGTTGCATTGATGTCAATAAGTCTATGAGGAGATTGTTGGAAGTTTGTGATGATGCTTTGATTGGTTGCATTATGTTGCCATTAGTAGTATCACTGATGTTAACTGCTAGTGTTGCTTTGATGAGAATTTTTTGGTGATTTTCAACCTCTTGGGTGGTTGAGATGTTGTAGAAGTGTTCCAGGTGATGAGTTTGAGTTTATGGTGCTTGGTTTCTAAGTGCTTTTGAGAAAATTTGAATAAAAGAGGAAATAGTGTGGTGAAGAGTGTTTAGTATTGTAGAGTGGTGTTTAGTGTTTTTCTCTGCATTTTTTCATGGTTGAAGATATTCCTATGTGGTTTAGATATGTTGATCAAAGGTTTTATATCCAGAATTTTAGGTGTTGGATTGTTGTGCAAAGAAAGTTATGTTCACCAGTGTGTGAAATGTGAAAGCAGTGTTGCTTGGATTTGCTCTGCATTTCTCTGCAGTTTGATTTTTGGTCTTTCAGATCTAAGGGTGTGCTTAGATTGCTCATATCTATCTTCATTCTGAGTCTCTTGTGTCTTGGTTCTCTGCAAGGTTGGATTCAGGTGTTGTGTGAGGAAGGTTAATTGGTTGTGCAAAATTAATATGTTCTTCTGGTGTATGATGTTGCGAAGGAGATGTTGAATTTTAGGGTGTTGATGGAATATTCCAAATGGTGTTCAAGTGATGTATGTTGTTTGTGAGTTATCTTTGGATCAAAGGAAGTGTGTACTTAATTTTTTAATGGTGTTAACACAAGTTCAATCGACCTTTGGTGTTTACACTAATTGCGGATATGCTTTAGTGTTTATGGAAGCATGTCATGGCATGTATGAGTGGATTTGGGTCCGAGTTAAGGATTTTTGAGGTTGGCCTTCATTCCTTTCCACTATAGGAATGTTTTGGTGCCAACCTAATTTGAATTTGCATGATTAAGGTGCATAGTCGACCTTGTGAATTATTTTCAAGGTTCAGGATAGTATATATGAGTGTTGAATTGATGGTGGATGGTGATGTGATGTGTATTGAGATGTGAAGTGTGAAAGTTTGAAATATAGTGTGAGCTTTAATGCCTAAGACTACTGGAAGTAGTGAACATAAGGTGTCTACATTCTATAGAGAGAGTGTGAATGTTTTGGTGGATTCTTTTTGTTGCTCTGAGATGGATTTATCATTATAACAATCTTCTTTCTTCTTCTTTATAATATGGTAGTGAGTCATTGGTAGTGATCCCTTCTTTTATTTTGGGTAGTGAGCCTATTGTATTCGGCGTTGCAATTACTTTATATTGTGATCAAATCCTTGTCGTGGTTTTTCCCTTCTTGATGTAAATTTGGTGTTCTCGTGTGTTTGGATATGTTTTAAGTACTGTTTCTCATGTTTACATTCTCCTAATGCATGATGCATGATAAGGGTTTAAGGAATAATGTACTTCTGAATGTTAATGAGGGTTTTGAATTTTTAATGTATAACTGATTCACCCGCTCTCTCAGTTGTCTTGTGCATTCAAATATTGGCATCAGAGCAAGGTTCCTTAGAAGAAATATTAACCGCTTGAGATAGATCTGGGATGTTGCACAAGGAGGCTCCTTTGATTGATGGATCTGATTATGCATTCTAGAAGATCAGGATGGAAGGTTTTCTTATTTCTTTGGGATTTGGAGTTTGGAAGTCTGTTGAAACTGGATATACAGTGCCTACAAATGGTTTGATTATTGATGATGAGATCGAGGCATATGAGAGCAATGGAAAAGCAAGGTATAATCTTTTGTTTCAAGACAATGGGTGTGAGATCGACAAAAAAGGCTCTAGAACTACGGTTGCAGCAGGAAGAAGGAAAAATGGAAATGTTTATCAACTTAAGGGTACAAATGGTCAATGCTATATGACTCAGATTAATGAAATTTGGATATGGCATAGAAGAATGTGTCACATAAATTTTGATAGCCTAGTGAGGATCAATTCAAATCAAGTTGTAAGAGATCTGGCAAAGATTACAAAGCCTATTAATGTTGTTTGCAAGGAATGTCAAACTAGGAAGCAAGCTATAAAGAGTTTTAAAGTCAAAGAACAATCTACCACAAGTCCTTTGGATTTGATGCATATAGACCTTTGTGGACCTACAAGAATAAGAAGTTTTCAACGTGATAGGTATTTCATGCTATTAATTGATGACTATTCTAGAATGACTTGGGTTACTTTTCTCAAAGAAAACTCGAAAGCTTTAGATAAGTTTAAGGCATTCAAATCTATGGTTGAGAATGAAATGGATAGGAATGTCAAATTTTTGAGATCTGACAGAGGTGGAGAATTCACCTCCAATGAGTTCAACACTTTTTGTAAAAATCATGGAATAAAGAGGCATCTGTCAGCCCCTAGGACTCTTCAACAAAATAGAGTTGTGGAAAGAAAGAATAGGACTGTTCAAGAAGCAACAAGGACAATTATGAAGGAAACCTACCAAATGTCTATTGGAGCGAAGCAATTTATACTGCAGTCTACATACTTAATAGAGCACAAGAAAGGACAAATAGTTCAAAGACTCTCTATGAGTTGTGGTATGGAAGGACCCCTACTGTGAAATATTTTATAGTGTTGGAAGCAAATACTATATCAGAAGAGATGAAGAAAGCTTAGGAAAGTTTGATGCAAGATCTACTGAAGGAATATTCATTGAACATTCGACAAGAAGCAAGGCTTATCAATGCTTCAAGAAGAGGTTGAAAGGATTATTGAAAGTGAAAGTCTCAAAGTGGATGATGACTTACATAAAATTTCAATAATTATAGTTGGATATGAATCAAATAAGTCCTCTTGTACAAAAGAAGAGAAAGATGAAGGTAAGGAGAAAGAAGTGCAAGTTGAAGAGGAAGAAGCTCCGAAAAAGATCCCTAAGACCCTTAAGTATGTGCAGAAGAATCATTCAAAATATTAGATCATTGGTGACAAAAGCAAAGTTGTATTGACAAGAAGAAAGGTTGCTATGATAGAAGAAAAAGTAAACTTATGTTTACTTTCCAAAGCTAAATCCAAAATAGTGATTAAGGCATGCAAAGATGAATATTGGATCAAGTCTATGGAGGAAGAACTGATGCAGATTGAGAAGAATCAGACTTGGGAACTTGTCCCAATACCAACAAACAAGAATGTGATTGGAACTAAGTGGGTATTCCATAACAAGTTGAATGAGAGTGGAGAAGTGGTAAGACACAAGACAAGAGTTGCGTGTAAAGGTTTCTCACAAGTAGAAAGAATAGATTTTGAGGAGACATTTGCAATGGTGGCAAGAATGGAACCTATTAGGATGTTTTTGGCTTTTCTAGCACACAATGATTTCAAATTTTATCAAATGGATGTGAAGTTTGATTTCTTGAATGGTGAGTTCGAAGAAGAGCTTTACATCGAACAATACGAAGGCTTTCAGTTATTAGATGATCCAAATATGGTTTGTAGATTGAAGTAGGCATTATATGGACTCATGAAAGCTCCTAGAGCTTGGTATGCAAGATTGGATAGGTACTTGTTGCAGCAAGGATTCAATAAAGGTACCATATATAGTAATATTTACTTTAAGGTTGAAAAAGAGCAAAATTTTGATTGTGGTTGTGTATGTTGATGACATAATCTTTGGAGGTAATGAAAGTATGTGAAAGAGATTTCTAGAAGAGATGCAAAAAGAGTTTGAGATGTCTATGTTTGGGGAGATGAGTTTATTCCTTAGACTTTAAATCAATCAGACAAAAAAAGGGATATTCATTTCACAATCTAAGTATGTCAAGGAAATGTTGAAGAAGTTTGGGATGGAAGACTCTAAACCGGTATGTACTCCTATGGTTATTGGTTGAAAACTAGGCAAGAATGATGAATCTCCTAAGGATGATTAGAGAAAGTACAAATAAATGATTGGAGGATTGATGTATCTAATTGCTACTAGACTAGATATCATGCATGCAATTTATCTTATGGATAGATTTCAAGAAGATCTTAAAGAGTCACATGTGGCAATAGTGAAGAGGATATTTAGATTTCTAAAGGGCACTCTAGAACATGGTTTGTGGTATCCAAAGGATACTAATTTCTCTTTGAGTGCTTACATGGATGCAAATTGGGCAGGTTGTGTGGATAAAAAAAAATATAAGTGGTGGTAGATTCTTTCTAGGAAACAGGTTGGTGTCTTGGCTAAGCAAGAAGCATGATTTAGTGTCATTATCTACTACAAAGGCATAATATGTTGTTGCAACATCATCTTGCACTAAAGTGTTATGCATGAAGCAAATGGTGAAGGATGTTAGAGTATTATATGATGAACCTATTTCTATCCTATGTGATAATACAAGTTTTATTAATATTTCAAAGAATCCGGTAATGTATTCAAGGATAAAACATATTTCAATCTGGTATCACTTTTTGAGAAAGAAGGTTGTAGAGAATGAGGTGAAGTTGGAGTATGTGCCTCTTAAGGATCAATTTTCAAATATCTTCATGAAGGCTCTTCCTAAGGATAATTTTGAGTATCTTTGGGAGAAGTTGGGGGTTATTTCCCCTCCTTTCAACTAGATGCATAAGGATATGCATCAGTCTAGTGGATCTCAAGATCCATTCCTTGTTTTGGACTAATCTTGGTGGCTACCTCTTAGCGAGAGTAGGTAGTAGCATTCTTGGTTGTTGTACTCATGGGGAGTAAGTTTTTTCATTGTAAGGTATGAGTAGTAGTTATTGATTGATTCAATATGTTGTGAAGAGAGTGTGCAAGAAAAAAAGTGTAGTAAAAATAAAATGTAGTTGTTATCCCTTATAGGTATTGCCTTAAGGGGGGGGAGAGTATGTGTGATCAATGAAAAAGGGAAGAGATACAAGTGTGTTGCTATTTTCCATTGATTTAAAAAGGGGAGAGCGAGAGCTAATCAAGTAAGAGGGAGAAGTGTGTACTGATGTGCTTTATATGTAGTCAAAGTGGTTGTTTCTATTTTGGTGGTTTTTCACATCATGTGTTGCCATCAATTGCAAAGGGGGAGATTGTTGGAAGTATGAGAAGCTTGTGTATTTTCATTGATGTCAAAAACTCTAGGTTTTTGTATTGATGCCAATAAGTCTATGAGGATATTTTTGGAAGTTTGTGATGATGCTTTGATTGGTTGCAAAATGTTGTCAGTATTAGTATCACTGATGTCAACCTCTAGTGTTGCTTTAATGAGAATGTGTTGGTGATGTTCAACCTCTTGTGTGGTTGAGATGTTGTAGAAGTGTTCTAGGTGATGAGTTTGAGTTTGTGGTGCTTGGTTTCCAAGTGCTTTTGAGAAAATTTGAATAAAAGAGGAAACAGTGTGGTGAAGAGTGTTCAATATAGTAGAGTGGTGTTCAGTGTTTTGGTTTGCATTTCTTCATGGTTGAAGATATGCCTCAGCGGTTTAGATATGTTATCAAAAGTGTTATATCCGAAATTTTAGGTGTTGGATTTTTGTGTACAAAAATTTATGCTCACCAGTGTGCGAACTATGAAAGTAGTGTTATCTAGGAGAAATGGATTTGCTTTGTATTTCTCTATAGTTTGATTTCTGGTCTTTCGGATCTAAGGGTGTGCTTCTATTGCTCATATATATCTTCATTCTAAGTCTCTTGTGTCTTGGTTCTCTGTAATTTTGGATTCAGGTGTTATGTGTGGAAAGTTAATTGGTTGTGCATAATGAATATGTTCTTTTGGTGTATGATGTTGTGAAGGAGATGTTGAATTTCAAGGTGTTGATGGAATATTCTAGATGGTGTTCAAGTGATGCATGTTGTTCATGAGTCATCTTTAGATCAAAGGAAGCATGTACTTAATTATTTAATGGTGTTAACATAGGTTCAACTGACTTTGGGTGTTTACACTAATTGCAGATATGTTTCAGTGTTTGTGGAAGTGTGGCATGGCATGTATGAGTGGATTTGGGTACGAGTTAAGGTTTTTTTAATTTTTCTTTGTAGCCCAATGGATAGGCACCAATCTCTAGTTCACCTCACCAATCTCAATTTTTTTACAATCAGATCATTAAAATAGTAGTGTAGGAGTAGGAATAGCTTATGTGCATTCATAACCTTGAAATATAGCTAGGGATTTATCTCTTACAAATTCTCAAATGAATTTATCTTGTGTGGGTTATGATTGTGCTTTGTTATCAGCTATATAGGTTTCTGAGGCAGTAAACTATTCTTGGTTCAATGATAGTGTTTGGGATCAAGACAACAAATTAGGTTTGGCTCTCAGTATTTTATTATTGTTCATTTTGTGTGATTTCAATACCTATTAAGATATAACTCTGGGAATACCCTCCCAAGTCTAAGATGAGTTCAAAGAGTAGGAGATATAACCCACTCTCATAGAATTAACTCAGAGTCCTCCATTATTTTTTTGATGAGATAATTTCACTTACTTGATGACAACCCTAGATTTTTGAGCAAGATTTGGTTATAGGAAGTGGAGTAGTGATTTTGGGACATAAAATAATGAGGGAGGGATTGCTTAGATAGAGAATGGGAGGATTGGAATGGATGGATGGGTTGAGGATTAATTCTTGTAGGAAGAATGAATATAGAGAGTATCACAATAAGTGAATTTCCATGACATGGATAGAGAGGATGGGAGGGATGGAGAGTAGACAGAGGAATTTCAAGATGTTATCTCCAAGGAATATGTTGAATATGAATAACATGCCCCACTCTATATTTATAGTAGTGAATAGTGGGGAAAAATCTACCAATATTTAGGTGAGAGGGCATAGTGGAGAGGAAAACTTGAAGGTTCAAGACCAGTAAAAGCACAAACCTGTGTCACACTTTATAAAGGAATCGACTAACAACAAAAAAAATTATGAACTTCGACCACATAAAAGTGGTCTTTATGTTTTGAATTTCAAAATGGTGTAAACTAATGAAATGTAGAACTTTTGATAAAGTTTATTCTTGTAATTTTTAAAAAATTAAAAGAAATTGTTTTCATTATTTTTTTTCAATTTAAGGACAAATTTTGGAATGCTGAAAATTTCAGAAAAGAGTGACTTCACGGGTCATCAAGAAACAAATTGAAAAAACCTTCATTTCTCCCTTCTTCTTTTTTCTCAAAATAGGTAACTTCAATATCTACTACATGGAAAAAAAATTTCAAATTTTGATTTATATTTTTCTTGTAATAATATTTTAAAGTCAAACATATCAGAATTTGACAATTTTCACGAGCCGTCAACTATTTTCAATTTTTTTAATCATTCTCAAAAGAAAAATTATACCCTTTTGAAGAAGACTCTCTCCTCTACTGTACCATATAAGTTTTTTTTAAAATTGATATGTTTTACTAATTTTTTTTTAATTTATAATCAGCCTCTTTTTTAATTTTAACAACCTACTTGCATTATTTTAAAAATAACATATATTAAAACTAATAAAAATATTTAAAAACATATATATTTGGATTCCCCACTCCTAGCTCTTCAAAAGGGTATTTTTATTTTTTGTAGAAAAATCATTTTGATTGGAGAAATAATTAGTTAAAGTTGAAACTTTCAGAAAATTCTAAAAAATGTTGAGTTGGCTGCCAACTAGGATGCCAACTAGATAGTTTCGATAGAAACCCCCACACATATAATAAGCCAAATTCAAAGCCAATTCCAATGTTGAAAGGGAAAAAAATATTTTTTTTGGTTTCGGCTTAAACCTATTTGGTCGAAACCATGTGTTCCACGTATATGTCACATGGTTTCGGTCGAAACATACTTGGCTGAAACTTTTTCGGTCGAATTTAGTTCGCTCAAAACTATTTATTTGGCCGAAAGTGTGACACAGGTTTGTGCTTTTACCTAGGTAGTAGAGGATTCATAGAATGGAGGGTTGCAAGAGGGGTGAACTTCAAAGAAGGTAAGTCTTCTATTATCCAAATTATGCTTGGAGAGTATACCCATGTTCTAATTAAGGTCAAAAGTAGGAATGAAGGATGGATTGGATATAATGAGAATAGATATGCATATGGAATGGATTGGTAAATATGATGGGGTAGAATCATGTCCCCAAGTATAGGGTGCTCATGGATGGTGGAGACATGCATGACACATATTTTCTAGGATTTAATCATGGTGCTCATCCAAGGTTCCATTAGAATGATTTTCACCAATGGACAATGTTTTCTCTTTATATTTTGAATTTTTTATTTCAATTTAATTTCATTTTTTTTTAGTTTTTTTTTATTGGTATGGATGGAGTTGGATGGAGGATATGTGGGTTGGATTTTGGATGAGGGATAAGTATGTGTATTAAATATTGTGGATGAGGGTTAGGGAGGAGAGGGATTTATGTTGGACTCATGTATGTTTTCATGGTGAGGTGAAAGTATCCCTTGATAAATAATTCTATTGAACATACTATATTGATTGTCACTTTGTGCATGGATGTTGGTAGGAACCTTGTTGATGGATAATTTGGCTTCCCCATGATAGAAAAATGGTAACATTGTATCTTTGACATTAGAGGGTGTTGCTAAGTGAAATGAAATGGATTGGTGGATGGATTTGGATGCATGCTTATGGATGGATAGATAGAGGGATAAAGTTGAAAGGTGGGATTGAAGGGATGTGATGGGGATATGATGCAAAGTAGGGAGGAAAACCTAAAAAAAAACACAATTTGATCAGATTCCAACAATCTTTCAATCACAAAACTCCAACTTGGCATTCAAATCACCAATTCACTCCCAATCCCTAGTAGAATACCAAACAGAGAAAATTGTGCATCTCTTTCCAAAGAAAACTCAAACCCACATGAGGATTGGAATTTCAGACACCCATTATAGCTTTCTTCAACATATCTCCTTTGTGCTTATGCTTGTTTCAGATCATTACCTCTTAAAAGGGACTGCTACGCTGGAAATGGCTACAATTAGCCATGTTTTACAAAGCATCACCCCACCCAACTCTCTTCCAATCTTAAATCTCAATTTAAGGACCTCTAGCAGATTAAAAGTAGCCAACAAAATCAAATTTTAACAATTGGAACTCAGACAAACCCACCAAATCACTAAACCCTTGACTTTGGCCTATTTAGGCTTGCACAATGAGGCTTTCTTGGAACTATGCACTCCAGGCCCTATTTTTCCTTATCAAATCCTCAAACACATCAAACTAAGTCTTCCCAATCTTATTTTTTCCACTAGAAAAGGTTCCCACCATTATTTCTACCAAAACCTACTTCAAAGCATCACTTTTCACCAAAACCATGAGGAATTGGAACTAGGGCATCACTCCAAATTTTGAAAACCACCTCCCCTGCTCTTGAAAAATACATAGCACAAAATCCTACCCTTAATTATTCCATTCCACCAGGTTTTCACAAGTTTCACTGGGTGGAATGGCCTAAATTTCCATTTTTCAACTATCAAAACCTCAAACAGGGTTCTACAGACTAGTTTCAGAAGATTGCTTATAAAATGCACCAAACTCAATAAAAATCAATCAAACCAAATCCAAAATGAAGCTATCTCAGGCCTCCATCAAATTCAAAATATTTTAGATCATTATTGCATAGTACGAACCCGTACAAAATTCTACAACAACAATTTACCAGAGATTTTGCAAAGAAAACATAGTTTTTATTATTACTTTCACTTCAAACCCACTTCAGAACCTTGCCTCGAATTGTGTGAGGCCTTATTAAACTTTACCCACCAAAAAATAACTAACTCAACTAATTCAAACAACTGTTAAAACTCACTGACCGTTGGTCTTCCACATTTTGTATTTTTTTGCACTTTTACAATATTTCATTTTGACATTTGAAAATATTGACAACTTTTGCAAGATGAACCCAAAATGACTCAATAGACTAATTACATTATAAAATGTTCCATTATGACCTTATTCCATCAAACTTAGACTCAACACACCAAAAATCATAACCTAAGACCTTATTTACAAGACTTGACATGGTGCCTCAAAGTTAACTCAGAGTCCTCCATTATTTTGTTGATGAGATAATTTCACTTACTTGATGACAACCCTAGATTTTTGAGCAAGATTTGGTTATAGGAAGTGGAGTAGTTATTTTTGGACATAAAAGAATGAGGGAGGGATTGCTTAGATAGAGGATGGGAGGATTGGAATGGATGGATGGGTTGAGGATTAATTCTTGTAGGAAGACTGAATATAGAGAGTATCAGAATAAGTGACTTTCCATGACATGGATAGAGAGGATGGGAGGGATGGAGAGTAGACAGAGGAATTTCAAGATGTTAGCTCCAAGGAATATGTTGAATATGAATAACATGCCCCACTCTAGATTTATAGTAGTGAATAGTGGGGAAAAATCTACCAATATTTAGGTGAGAGGGCATAGTGGAGTTTGTGATTTGGAGAGGAAAACTTGATGGTTCAAAGTAGTAGAGGATTCATAGAATGGAGAGTTGCAAGAGGGGTGAACTTATCCAAATTATGCTTGGAGAGTATACTCTTGTTCTAATTAAGGTCAAAAGTAGGAATGAAGGATGAATTGGATATAATGAGAATAGATATGCATATGGAATGGATTGGTAAATATGATGGGGTAGAATCATGTCCCAAAGTATAGGGTGCTCATGTATGGTGGAGACATGCATGACACATATGTTTTAGGATTTAATCTTGGTTCTCATCCAAGGTTCCACTAGAATTATTTTCACCAATGGACAATTTTTTCTCTTTATTTTTTGATTTTTTGATTTTAATTTAATTTCTTTTCTTTTTAGTTTTTTTTTATTGGTATGGATGGAGTTGGATGGAGGATATGTGGGTTGGGTTTTGGATGAGGGATAAGTATGTGTATTAAATATTGTGGATGAGGGTTAGGGAGGAGAGGGATTTATATTGGACTCATGTATGTTTTCATGGTGAGGTGAAAGTATCCCTTGATAAATAATTGTATTGAACATACTATGTTGATTGTCACTTTGTGCATGGATGTTGGTAGGAACCTTGTTGGTGGATAAGTTGGTTTCCCCAAGATAGAAAAATGGTAACATTGTATCTTTGACATTAGAGGGTGTTGCTAAGTGAAATGAAATGGATTGGTGGATGGATTTGGATGTATGATTATGGATGGATAGATAGAGGGATAAAGGTGAAAGGTGGGATTGAAGGGATGTGATGGGGATATAGGTTGGATAGTAGATGGAGTTCTAAAATGTGGGTGTATGAAAGGATGGTATGGTGAAGGTATGAGAAATTTTAATGTGATGAAGGGTAACTAGAACCAATGGCTGCAAATACCATGATGTACACTAAATCTTTGGAATACGATGCAAGATAATGGGGGAATGGGATTCATGATACTAGGATTTAGATGAGGGATTTTGGGTTTCTGATTTTGGGATGTAGGGACCCAAAATGGATTTATGGTTTTTAGGATGGGGATGATTATATTTAAATGGAGGATGTTAGGATCAAGATGGGGGATAGGGATGTTTGGGTTTGGGTATAAAGGTACGTTTTGGAGAGGCATATTTAGATGAATTTATTTATTTAATTTCTTCTATTTTCTTTGAGATATATTATTTTTGTGTTGTTTGTTCTTATCAATGGGATTATGTGACCTTTTTTCTTTGCTTAGTTTTTGGAGTTGATTTTGAATTGTTCTTGCATATTGATGTGTTATGACATAACGATCATTGGATTTTTTTCTTTTATTTTCTTTACATGCTTATGCATTCAAAACACTTCCAAGTCCAATGGTTTGGTCCCATGGGAGGTATTATCTTGAAATCCAAAGAATTAGACAATGATTCACTATTTTGGAATAATTACAATGATGTGTGTACTTGTGGATCTTGATTGGGGATTTTATGTGATGGATGCTCAAGGTAATGGATGGAATTTATGAATAAATTAGTAGTAGGGGATATTGGGAGGATGGGGATGATGAAAGGATTGGTGGTAGCAATCTCTTGATATGAGCAATGGGAGGCACTTTTTTGGATTTTCAAAGAATTTTCCTTTGTTGAGGTCTTACTAATGTCATTGCCATGAGATCTATAGCAGAGGCCCTAAATATTAGATTTTATTTTATTTGTATAGGTTTTAAGATACCATGTTCATGAAGGCCTAATCCTTTGCCTTGGTAGTTCATGCTTTGATAGATCTAATTTACAATGAGATATTTATTCGGAAACAAGATATAAATTTGGGTTTACATGGGTATGGATTGGTGGTGGTGGTAGTATCCTTGGTGGTGATAAAATATTATTAGAAAAAGGTAGAGGGACCAAGGTGATATAATTAGGGTTCAAGGATGGGTTCAACAAGGATAGTTGAATCTTTAGAGGGTATGGGATCATGGAATGGATTGGTGTGGATGCTTAAATATTTAGTTAGGTATGGACATGTTTGGGCATGCTTTGAAAGAAATTCTTGACATATATATATTTTCTTGGATGGGTGATTTATTTTAGTGATTAATGTATGGACATACTCTTTGAACTACACACATGGATTGGGGAAGCATAGTCAACATTTATGAATTTTGGATTGAATAAATATGAGGGTTTTGATGGATGACATAGAATGATTGGTCTTGTAACATTCTACAACTTGGTTGGTAGGGTGGGTATTATAAAAATTTAGAAATAGTCCTTGAATGATATTCATAAAGGTAGTTTTCGTTGATTATTTTTTGGATTGGAATGGGTTGGATTATAAAGTTTTTGAGGATGAAGGATTGGCATAGGAGGTGGAGGCTACAAGGAACTCACATGAGGTGGGGATCTAGGATATGAAAGGTTGATGACAACTTTAATCTAGAGATGGGTTTCAAAGGTGTCATAAGAATCACCAAAAGAGATGTATTAAGAAGTGATAAAAGAGCTTATACTAGCCGGTTCTTGATCTATACATTCTTGATGGTTGATTCTTTGGCGATGAGGTCCTATGGATATATTGCTTAAGGTAATAGCATCTAATGGTTTATGAGTGAATTATTCTTGTTCCAAAAGACTCTCATCATTGTAATAGGAATTAAATTATTCATGATTGATAAATATCGCATCATCACCATCATCATCATCGAAGAGTAAATTTTTATATTTATAAGGGGAATAAAAAAATGGATTCATGATTTGGATTGGGATGAATGATGAGTTGATTTGGGTTTGATTTAATATCTATGTTGATATAAAATTATTTGGGATTACTTTTACTAAATCTCAAATTAGGAATGCGTTTTATATTTGGGATGGGATTGGAGGTGATTAGGGTTGGATTGGGTTTGATTTTGGATGTATGATCAAGGATTAAGACCTTAGGATGATTCAATTTTATTGGATTGATTTGGATTAATATACTTAGGATATGAAAATTTCCTAAGAAAGTTTGATTTGGATTTGATTTTGGATTGCTAACTTAAGGTTGGCTAAGGTCTTAAGCAAGCTTGATTAGGATTAGATGTGTGATCTTGAGGCCTTGGTCTTTGATTAGGGTTTTGATTTGGATAGGTGTAATTATGGATGGATTTGGATAGGATGGAGGTTGATTTGGTTGGATTAGATGGTTTTGATTTGCATGAGGAGATGGTGGATGATTGAAATTACCTAAAATTTAGATTTTGCTTGATTTATCTCACATTACCTAGGTTTTGAATTAGAATTTGTGATTTGGATGAGTAGATTTCAGTTAAGATGATTGATAAACATGGATAGATTTGGATTATTATTGGGATGAGGGTTTCAACCAATGATTTTTAGGGATTTTGGATTTTTATTTTGATTTCTTAAAAAGCTATTTTTGTTTGATGTTTGACATGGTGAAAATATATGATAATTTGGATTTAAAGGGTGATTTCATGATTTTTGACAAGAAAACACACCAATCACATGAATACACTATTATTTAAGTAGGAGTATGAGTGATTGTAAACTCACCAATATGCCTTGTTTATTACTAGAGTGTAGAGCCCATGATGAGGTGATAACCATTTTTATCACCCAAGATCACTTGATGGCATGAGGGGAGAGAATACAAAATCTGCACCAATTTCTAAGGGTATGAGGTGAGTAAATTCCCAAGGCTAACCACTTATTGATTTATTACATGTAACATGCCCAGCTAGATTAAATTCAAAAATAAATAAATATTGACATCATGAGTATCAAATTTGTGACACAAATCCCATAGCTAATTCCATTTAGCAACTTTATGTCATAAATCATAAATAAATATGAAATATAAATATATTCACTTCCATATGCCAATAGCTACATACATTTTTGAATAGGAATTCAATGCCTCATACTCAATCTCAATTAAAATAGCTCTCTTTCAAATACATCATTTGTTCTTTTACATCAATGATACAATACATAATAGAATTCTGATATGATTCCTTCATGATAGCTTGCCTCCATTGGTGGATGAGAACGTGATTGAGGTACTTTTCCACCCAACCATGAAGCAATGCTTCCCCAAAGGCAGTAATGGTGTTCATGGGATTGATCATCTCCTCATGATGTTTCATTCATTCAAAGGTGTTGGTGCATCCAAATTTGATGTTGGTTGTCATATATGCAAGAATATGCAAGCAATAGTGGTGTTCAAGTTGTTCAAAGGCAGTTTTGATGCAACATGACATATAAAGTTTTTATTCTTTGTCATTGATCTTCAAGGTATCAAATTTCAAAGCATGGTTTCCCATCATTGGTGTCAAAGGTAATGTTGTTATTGTTGATACAAAGTGAGTTACTTTAGTGGTACTTAAGGAGATGATTTGTATTAATCCTCTTATGATGGTTTGATTGTATGAGTTTCAAAGATAAACTCATTTTTCAAGATGCAAGAGGTATTTGTAATGGTTCTCTTTTAGTTCTTACAATTTAGTTACGCACTCTTAGAATTATAAGTGAAATGAAACCTAAAATACTAAGAAATTCTTGAAACCCTAAGTCTCTAAATCTAAGGGTTTATAATTTGTAAAGGATGTCAATTATTATTAAACATTTTGTTATAACTTAAAGGTGACTTGGTATAATGAGTTAAAAGTCACTTAAGTGACTAATCAAGGGTTTTGAATACATTACCTATCAGCCCCTACACCTAGGGTCTATCGGTTCAACAGGTTACGACTTTATGTTTCACCACCAAAAAGATAATCAATGGTTGTCATTTAATTAACAAAATGATGGGTTTCAAAGATCAATGGTCTAGTTTTGAAACTAACAACAGTTAACTCTCGATGATGCTACTTTGACAGGCATATGGCAGTCAAATTCACATTTTAGTTATTCATAACTTTGATAACTGTTTGAAGACAACAAAGGGATGTAATGTAGAACGTTGCCAAGGCATTGATGTGATTCCAATGGTGGTGTGAACTCTACGAGAATACGTTGAAGACTATGAAACCATGATTTTTCATGAATATACAAAGAGAGAGGAAGTTTTAAAAAATGATAGTATGATATGGTGCATATACATATCAGTGTCTTTGAATCATGAATGTTGAGGATTGTGACATCTTGTCTCTGCAAAAACAATGCACAAAGAAGAAGATTTATTTGACAGTTTGTAAAAGGGTGATTTGATTGATAGTACATAAAAGGTTTACAAGGTTTCAAGTGACTGTTAGTATTGTAATCTTCATTCACTGCTCAAATCAATGTGATATGATTGAAGTTTCATGTGTTATAGCATTTGATTGTTATCAAAACAAAGTGTAAGTTTGCATAACGATGCAATAAATATGCAACAGTCCATGTAACTGGAATCATTTGTGTTCTTTCAATGTAGGTTACAATCTATATGTGAGAAAAATTTTGAGAACTCCGTGTTCTAATATACATCAGTTTAAGTCTTGTTTGCATGAGAGGATTCTTGTAGAGAGAATTCTTGTATGTATGAAAGGAGAATTACATGTTGAATATATGTATGTGAATATTTTTGTGAAACAGTGTTGATCTATGGGTGGATAAGGGAGATAGTGTTTTGTTGATGCAAAGATAGAATATTGATATGTATGGAAACAAAGTAACCCTATGGTTTTTGTTCATTCTCTTTTGAAGATTGCTAGTGAGGCATATTGGGTTTCCAGTGAGGCAAATGGGTTTTCTAGTGAGGTAGATTGAGAAACTAGTGAGGCAGATTGAGAAGCCAGTGATGAGATTGAGTAGCCAGTGAGGCAAATTGAGTAGCTAGTGAGGCATAAAGTGTAGCCAGTGAGGATTTTTGTTTTTCCAATGAGGCATACAATATGTAACCAGTGAGGTTTTGGCTTGTAAGGATTAATAAAACTTATTTTTAGAGTGGTTTTTCACCTTTTAGGGTTTTCCACTCATAAAACTTATGTTTTGTCTTCTCTTGGTGGTTTGCCATATTGTGCTTGATTTTTCATCTTTTTTCAAGCATTTGCATATCATGTTTGAAGTGTTTTCAATGGGTTTCTTTGCATAATACAAGTGAGTTAAGTTTTGAAATTTGGTTTCTCATTAGACCATTGATTCACCCCCCCTCTTAGTGGTCTTGTATTCCAACAGGGTATATGTATATATATATATATATCTTAGTATATATATACATTCATATATTTGCACATAAACATGCGACTTGTCTCCATGAATTCATATACATACATTAAAAAATGGAATAGTTTTTCATACAATGATTGTGTTTGATGAATTGAATTTATTATTCAATTTTCGTTGAATGTAATGTTGAAATAGACATGGTATGTCTAGAATACACCGATTTGTTTTTGTTTCACTAATTTATAATTCTCATACCGAGTATAATGAAATTCATCAACTTTTCAAGCATATGCAGATGTCATGATTCTACAGTAGTGTGAGATTCTAGATTCCATTCTTGCTTACCATGGTCATTCGACTAAGCATGCCTTCCTCAATCAAGTTATTGTCCTTCGACCTGCTCTCGCACACACATTCTTACAATTGTCCACTTATTAGTAACCTTTAACCAATAATCTTATGAAATAATTCCTTAAATCAAAAAATTGCATAATTTTCATTTTTCAATTTTGTCATTGCATTTATTAAATCCATAAAATAAATGATAAATTCCATTTTCCAGATTTTCCAATTTTCTCAATATTTAAAAATGCAAGTAATGAAATTGAGATATGACATCTTTCCCTACTAGAAAGAGGCATCATCTTGATGTCTGATCAAACAATTTTTTTTACATATGTTTGTCAAATCATATTGTTTTCAACCAAAACACCATAGCATACCAATCCAAAATATTAGACAACAATATAAGATATTCATCAATAGTTTATCTAAGAAAGAAAATGAGGGAAAGAGCATTCTATCTCCTCTATATCTTCCCAAGTAGCATTTTCCTCATGATACTGGTCCCATTGGACCTTATACTAAACAATGTACCTGTTTCACAGCTTGACGTTGTATCTATCGAAAATTCTAGTGGGCTCCACTAGCACCACTTCTAGATCCTCAACATATAAATAATGGAAATCAAGTATGTGAGGCACATCTGGGTGGTATGGTTTTAACATGGAAACATGAAACACATTATGGAGTCAAGCTAGAGCAAGGGTAGATCAAGTCTATATGCAACTAGGTTGATTACTTCCAACACATCAAATGGGCCCATGTATCTCGGAGCCTGCTTGGATGACTTCCCAAAGGTAATTGAGCTCTTATGCAGATTGAATCTCAGAAAGAACTTGTCCCTGACTAAAAATTGTCTAAAGGTTCTTTTTTTGTCGGCATATATCTTTTGCCTATCTACTGCCTCTTTCAGTTTTCTCTTGATAAACCTCATCTACTCTTCCATTTTTCTTAGCATCTCAGGACCCACTATGATCCTGTCTTCCAATATGTCTCAAATTATGGGAGTACGACACTTTTTCCCATATAGATACTCAAAAGGTGTCATACCTAAGGATGCATGATGAGATTTGTTATAAGAAAATTCTATCAACAGTAGATACTCTTCCCATTTATACTATTGATCCATATAGTACATCCTAAGGAGATATTCTACAACTTGATTCACTCTCTCGGTTTGACCATCATTCTAAGGATGGTAGACTAAAATGAAGTTCAACTTAGTCCCCAATGTTGCATTCAAGGTGGTCTAGAACCTTAATGGCATCCGTGTATATCTGTCGAATATAATGGTCTCTATCGAATATAATGGTCTCTAGCACTCCATGTAAGCAGAAGATCTCTCAAAAAAAAATCTTGGTGAAGGTCAATTATCCATCCTTAAGGTTCCCTAGGACAAAATGTGCCACCTTAGTCAACTTATCGACTACCACCAGAATGACATCATGCATGTTTTTGCTTAAAGGTAACCCCTACATAGAATTCCATAGTAATCACTTGTCATTGATACTCAGGTATATCATGGGGATAAAGGAGCCTAGCTAGATGCATGCACTCAGCCTTAACTCACTGACTCTCCAAGCATCTAGCTACATATTATGCTATGTTCCTCTTGATTTTTGGCCAAAAGTACAAGGTTTTCAATTTTGTGATCATCTTTGTAACTCCGGGGTGTCTCGAATATGGTGCATAATGGATCTCATCTAGGACTAGCTTCCTAAGCTCTCTAGAATCTAGAATATACATCCATCCCTGGTATCTCAATATACTGTTTGGTTCAAACTTGTACCCCATCGAATTGATGTTCTAATGGATTCTCTTCTAGAGCCTTTTTCACCTTCTCATAATGCTCATCACCTTTCAAGTGTTACATCACATGTTGTCTTTGATTGATTCTCATAGAGGTCATGGCTATTAGATGTCTTCATCTACTAAGAGCATTTGCCACTCAATTTTCCTTTCCTTTTATATACTCAATTCCAAAGTCATACTCACTAAGGAATTCTAGCCATCTCCTCCGACGTGCATTAAGGTTAGGTTGAGTAAAAGTGTATCTCAATCCTAGGTGATCTGTTTTGAGCTCAAATGGCTTTCCCAAAAGATAATGTCTCCACATTTGCAAGGTGTGCACTATAGTTGCTAATTCCAAGTTGTGTGGTGCATAGTTTTCTTTGTGTTGTTTCATCTTCCTAGACTCATGTGCCACCACTTTCCCTTCTTGCATTAACACTGCTCCTACTCTGTCTCCTGAAGCATCTGTGATCACTAAAAATTGACCATTGGGATTTGGAATAATTAATACCAAAGTTGTAGTGAGCTTCTCCTTAAGGAGCTGGAAAGCTTGATCACACTTCTTAGTCCACTCAAAGATCTTTCCTTTCCTTTGAAGAGATGTTATTGGGGCTGCTATTTTAGAAAACCCTTGCACAAATTTTCTATACTACTCGACAAGGCCCATAAAACTTCACACCTCTGACACATTTTGAGGCGTCGATGATTCTACATTTTTTTATCTTCTCAGGGTCCACAAAGACTCCCTCAACTGAGATAATGTGGCCAAGGTAATGCACCTTGTCTTGATAAAACGAGCACTTGGATAGCTTCCCAAAGAGCTTCTTTTCTCTCAGACATTGTAAGACTTTCCTCAAGTTTCATTTGTGTTCCTCAAGAGAATTAGAATCAACCAAAATATCATCGATAAAGATTAGAAAAAAATCATCCAGACAGTCCTAGAACACACTGTTCATGAGATTCATGAAGGCTACAGGTGCATTGGTCAACCCAAAGGGTACAACAGTGAACTCGTAATGCCCATACCGAGTTTGAAAAGCCATCTTCGAAATATATTCCTCCTTTATTCTCAATTGATGATAACTAGACTTGAGATCTATTTTTGAGAATATTGTTGCTCCCTTCATCTGATCAAATAATTCATCGGTCCTCGAAAGAGGGTAGCGATTCTTTATGGTTGTCATGTTCAACATATGATAATCTAAACATAAATGCAAGGTTTCATCCTTTTTTTTCACAAAGATAACTGGTGTTCCCCAAGGTGACACACTAGGTCTGATAAGTCTCTTACATAATAACTTGTGTAGATGGGCTTTCAATTCATAAAGCTTCATGGTGGTCATCCTATACAGGGCCTTAGACTGAGACTCCACTCCTAGCACTAAGTCGATGGAGAAATCAAATTCTCACTTCAGAGGCATCTCGATGAGATCTTTAGGAAACACATCTCGAAATTCCCTAAGAATTGGATAGTCGTTAAGATATGGTTTCTCATTGTCAGTTTCACTGACATGCACAACATATATGACACAACCCTTCCTCTAAGCTCTCTTAAGCTGCATAGCTAAGATTTGTCTAAGTTCTAGGGGTCACTGTACCCCATGTATCTCAACCGAGTTTCCATAGTTATCCAAACAACTCACCATCTTATCCTCACGATTTACAATAGCCTTGTGCTCAGTCAAATAGTTGATTCCTAAGATTACATCATATGATCCTAATGGTGCAACATAAAGGTTAACTTGGGTCATGAAATTGGGAAGTTCCAACTCGCTACAAAAGAGACATGAATCTACTACCCACTCTGCACGATTTCTAAATTGAACAAACCATGAATTTTTCATATATCTAGGTCGAATGGGTAACTTAGAAATAATTGTAGGATCTATGAAGCACTTTGTAGCTCCAATATCTATCAAAATAGAATCGGTTCGGTCATAGAGCTTACCCATCGATTGAATCGGAGAAGCCTAGTACTCTACTTGCCTGTTATCCACCACTACATGGATCCTGTGTTGTGGGGTCTACGGCTGGTTTCCTTCTTTTCGTGTTCTCAACTTCTAAAGGTAGTTAGATGCATAATGGTCTCCCCACAAATGTAGAACCCATCTTGAGGTCCTTTCCGACCCTTAGCCTTATCCTCTTTTGGGTACCCCTAGCTGCTATTATAGCCATCATTGCCCTTGTTAGCCCTTTTATTCCTTCCACCTTGGTTACCTTCTTCATTCTCCACAGGGTCACCTTCCCTTTTCAAACTTCTAATCTGATGAGAATTGTTTCCTTTTTATCCATTACCCTTCTGAAATCTTTTATTTCTAAATTGAGGCTTGAAGTTTGATCCTTTATGAAGATTGGATAACTGTTGTAGCTTCTATTCTTGCTTAATATCCTTTTCAAAAGCTTCTACCATAGTAGAAGAATTGTGAAGATCCACTTCAACTTCAATGTGGGGTCTTAGTCCCAGTATAAACTTCTAAATCCAAAAATGCTCATTGGATTGATACTACAACACATAATTAAGAAAGTTGGTAAACTTCTCCCAGTACTACACTACTGTCAGGCCTCCCTAGGTCAGATTCTGAAATTCAGTCATTTTCTTGTCAAAGAAAATTTGTGGTAGCCACCTCTTCCTAAAATATTGGAGGAAAAAATCCCATGTGATTTCTTCTTGCAGAAGTCTCCCTTCTGCCTTATCATTGTCCCACCAAGTATTTTCCTCTCCAAATAATTGATATGATGCCCAAGTAGCCTTGGTTTGATTTGACAAGTTACGAAAGCCCAAAATATTTTTCCATCTCTATGATCCAAGCCTCAAACCCATCTCCGATGGCCTTGCCATCAAACTTCGGTGGTGCTACCTTCTTAAGATATTTTACCAGTTCTTCCTCAATCCGACCTCAATTGTGATCCCCTTCTCCTTGGTCGGGTATCTCATTCCTGACATTTTGATCTTCCCACACCCCTCAGACCTTTTGTTCCAAATGGTCCATTCAAGATTCTTGTCAGTTCAAGAGTCCAAGATTTGGTCTAGCATTCCACTTGACCCATTGTCCTATTCACTACCACCCGCATCTCATCTGGTGGTCACCATGGTGACTCACACTCGACCTACATCACAATCATGTTTAATGTTCAAGAACAAGGTTTTATATTTATGCTATTGCATCCTCAACATACAAAGCACACAACATGCAAATTAATAGGAAAAGAAAACATGCACATTCATTCCACAAGACAATCCTTCAAGCTTCATGCATTTGATTCAACAAAAAGACTTTTCTTTATTTATATTAAGTTTGGATTTACATTAATCCTTATTTACAAAAGATTCTTTCCACTCTAAGTAGTTCCCTCATTATCGGATGGAGGACATTCCTTAGGATCCTCATTTGAATCTACATCTTCCCTCTTGGGTGAGGTAGGACATGCACGCAAACACTCCTTCTCCTCCTTAGTCATTAGTGGTGCATTAGATCCACATCCTATTGGCCAATCTCTAAATGCAAAGGGTTTCTTAGTCTTAGGAGTTCGTTTGGCCTCCACTATCTTTTTGCCTCTCTCCAGCTTGAGATGCGTGAGGGCATGTGCTAGAGTTTCTTTGTCAGGAATCTTTGGTTGGTTCTCGGGTTTAGAATTTTCTTCTATAGCGACTAACTTCCTTGCAGCCCTATTGGCTTTTCTCTTCTTTCTTCCCAACTTAGACCTTCCCATTTCCAATAACCAATTCAAATTGGTCATTTTCTAGGTGACTCAAATCTAGTTAAGGGTCCACTATTCCCTAGTTTAGTCATCATGGGCTCATAGTCCTAGAGCTAAACCTTGAGCTCTGATACCAAATGTAACAT
The DNA here is from genome assembly GCA_007115665.2 of Sequoiadendron giganteum. Taxonomy (NCBI): domain Eukaryota; kingdom Viridiplantae; phylum Streptophyta; class Pinopsida; order Cupressales; family Cupressaceae; genus Sequoiadendron; species Sequoiadendron giganteum. The sequence continues at coordinate 474,257,208 of CM021103.1, read as the reverse complement.
GCCTAACTAGATCTAATTCAAAAATAAATAAATATTGACATCATGAATATCAAATTTGTGACACAAATCCCATAGCTAATTCCATTTAGCAACTTTATGTCATAAATCGCAAATAGATTTGAAATATAAATATATTCACTTCCATATGTCAATAGTTACATACATGTTTGACTAGGCATTGAATGCCTCATAGTCAATCTCAATTTATATAGCTCTCTTTTGAATGCATCACTTATTATTTTACATCAATGATACAATACATAATAGAATTTTGATATGATTCCTTTATGATAGCTCACCTCCACTGGTGGACGAGAACGTGATTGAGGTGATTTTCCACCCAACCACAAAGAAATGCTTCCCCAAAATTCTTCAGTCAGTCGAAGAATACTCGATCTTGCACGTAACACTTAGCAAGAGATATAGTTTGCAAGGTGGAATCTGTGCATGCCTAACCTCATGTATTTCTATCTATTGGTTAGAATATGCAAGTTCCATGTTAGGTAAATAAATCTATAGAGAGAGTGAATACAAATAGAATGTTTTGTATATGCATATATATATATGATTGTAAAGCTTGGCCAAGCTCATGCTGCATGAGATACAACTTTGGTTAGATTTGGAAAAGAAAATCTACTCTCTCTGGCACCCATTCCCAGAAGAAAAGCTTATCATATCAAGGGGTATCCCTCCCTTTAGACCATCCATTAGCAACATTCTAGTGTGCTATAGTCTACCAAGAATTCTTGTATCATTTCATTTAGCAAAATCAAATAATATTCATTCACATTAGGTATAACCATTCATCTATTATCATATGTAATTACAATTCAATACTATTTCAAGTTTATAGTTTGGTTCCATTTGCAAAACATCTATAACATGCTCTATGAGTAAAATAATAATCAAGATGAATAAGAAGGTATACCGTATGTATGTGCACATGCATAAAGGGATATTTATGCATGTTCACATATATGCCTAAAAATGAATATAATTTGAATAATACATATATATTTTGAAGAATTAAATAAAGCTTCCCTTTCATACTAGTTTATTTTCATATTCAGTAAAAAAAAATAACTTCTCTTCATTCAGATTAAATTACCATCAATTTCCAATGTAGACACAATAGAAAACACTTGTTTCACAGTCTCTTGTCTTTCATTAGGGTCTAAGAACAGTTTCAATGAAACCTAGTTGAAATAATTCTTCCATAAGGACAATATTATCAAATTCAATATACTTTCATTCTGTGTCAACATAAGGGTCCATGCTTGTTTCTTTTAAACCAAAATATCCATTTGATTATACTGAAAAATAAAATTTATACCTTGTCCATTGAAGAGCCATCCCTCAAGGGTACTGACACACATGCTATCATCCATTGATTACATGGTATCGATGCCTTGGGGTTTATAATAGTAGCTGATATCTATCAGACCACAGGTTCATACCATAATAATATAGATCACCCAAATACATATGGAAATCAACATAACAAAACTGAGGCTTCAACTCGGTTAATACACAGGATATCAATAGTGATCAGATGAGTATCTATTTTCATGTGTATTTATATACATATACATACATATATATATATACACCCATGCTCATCATTCAAAGTTTTCAACTTCCACGGCTTGAGAATCTTGTTCACGGGTATCAAAAAGTTAAGATACATCGATTGGGTATCGATAATTCCACCTCTCACAAATAGTGTTTGGAGAGAATTTAATAGATAAATAAAAAATGATTTAAACATTTCTCAGCCCTTGCAAGATGCAGGGCATGCATTGCTACCCTAACTCAATGTTAGGTGGGTCTCAACATGCTATCTTGGAACATACATATGAAATATAAAACATTAAGATCAACTCAGCTGATCACCTACAAACTCTAGTAATCATATAGGTCGATAACATTGTAACAAGGAAATATTCAATGGTCGATCATATGGCCACTACCATGTGGGTTTAACATTCATAGGGGTATAATACCCACCTCGAGCATGAAGCCTACTTCTCTTCATAGGGATTAACAAGAGTTTAGAGAGCCATCAAGGTGGCTCGGCCCACAAAAGGGCTTTACATAAATCGACATGAAGGAAACATAGTAACCCAAATATCAAATGCGCGTTAAGGCATGCATAATATAGTTATGTTTCTATATTTTATAGGATAAGAAAATTATTCGAAAAAGGGAGGAAACTAAATGAAAACAAATTTGAATACCTCAAACGTAGCTTGCTCACCGATTTCTCCTTCAATTTCCCATTGTTCTCTCTACCTTCTTTTGCTTTTTCTTTCTTTTTTGCTAAATTTTTCGATTCCCCTTACCACGATGGACTCTCTCCTAATTTTTGGGAGATTGGGATCTTAATTCACTGTTACTTATTTTATTATTTTGGCCGCCCACTCACTCCATTCTGAGTGTTAACCGAAGCTTTTTGCCATGAGTGGGGCTCAACCCCTATCCCATTTTTAGTGGGAGTTATAGATTTTCAAATCCCACGATCCCATTATTCTTATGAAAATTTGAATTTAATTAGATGAAAGCATTCATATATTTATATATGGGTATATGTATATATATATTCATATATTTGCACATACACATTCAACTTGTCTCCATGAATTCATATACATACATTCAAAAATGAAATAGTTTTTCATACAATGATTGTGTTTGATGAATTGAATTTCTTATTCACCAATTTGTTTTTGTTTCACTAATTTATAATTCTCATACCGAGTATAATGAAATTCATCAAATTTTTAAGCATATGCAGACGTCATGATTCTATAGTAGTGTGTAAGATTCCAGATTTTATTCTTGCTTACCATGGTCATCCGACTAAGTGTTCCTGTCTCAATCAAGTTCTCGTCCTTCAACCTCCTCCAACGCACACATTCTTACACTTGTCCACTTATCAACCTTTAACCAATAATCTTATGAAATAATTCCTTAAATCAAAAAATTGCATAATTTTCATTTTTCAATTTTGTCATTGCATTTATTATATCCATAAAATAAAGATAAATTTCATTTTCCAAATTTTTCAATTTTCTCAATATTTAAAAATGCAAGCAATGAAATCAAGATATGACATTACAACCAATCATGATAGATGGTTTCTATCTAGGATGCACAAGGTTGATAGGTGATGTCCTTGATATACTCAAAGCTACATGAGGCCCAATTCCATAAAATGAGATGGTATGTCTAATGGTCTAGTATGAGAGGGTAACTTACTCTCATCCACTTCTCAAGGTATAAATTTATTTCAATCTTATAAAAATGGGTGATCCCATAACAGTGTCCTATCTTTTGGCCAAAGTGGGACATTGAAATTAACATTTTTTGTCAAATTTTTACTTTCTGACACTTATAGCAACTAAACTCTTAAGAATTTTAAGATGATGTGAACTAGAGATCTTTGAGATTTTGTCTGTAGATTATACATATGTATTTTTTTAAAAATTAAGAAAGAATTTGTGAGTTTTTTACGTAACTTTTAATAACTTAATTTTTATAGTTAACAATATTTTTTAAAAGTGACATTACTTCGATAAAGCATAACTTTATTTGTAGAAAGGATAAAATTATAAATTTCTAAACATATATTTGTAACACCAATATCTAGTGCACACTAATATCTTTTCATAAATTTTTTTACAGATTTTTGAAGTGAGATTAACTATAATTCAAACAAAAGTTACTTCGATAACACAATTTTTTTTATGTTGATCCAAATTAACTTTTTCTTTTTTGTGTTGAAATAAAAGCATCAATACCTAGTGAGCAATTTTTTTCAAATATTTTAAAATTTATTTTACTATTTTTCCATATGTGTTGAACAAAGATCTTTACAATTGCTAAAAACATATGTTCATTAGAAAATAGAAAATAAATATAATACTCAAATCATATATATTCAAAGTTATACTCATTGAAAATCTTATTCCGAGTATTATAATCCTACAAATTATCTTGTCCATTTGATTCCATTTTAAAGGTCAAATAGGAAGTTCAAAGAGGCGAAAAGGTGATTTGAGGGACCTTAATTCAAAGGACCTTCAAATGAATGCATGACCTTCCCATGAAAAAAATTAAAAAGGAAACACATTCATTCGAAGGCATACACCTTCAAATGAAGTTCCATGTTTGTTCAATGGTAATTATTGCCTCACCTTTGAACGAAGGTACCTTTGTTCAAATATTGCCTCCAAATGAATGTGTTCTCAACTTTTTCCCCTCATCTAAATAGAAAAAGCTAGTGTACCAAGTTTGGGACTCACTATTGTGGGTTTACCCAAATGAAAAATGTCCTTCCAATAAAAGAGTCTTTTGATTCTCTCCAAAATTATATAGCCTACCAAAACATGAGGATTTGGTTCATCCTCTTGATGATGGGATCCAAGGAAGAGTCACTAGGGGAAGGAAAAGTCAAGTGATTTTGTTCTCCAAGAGAAGAGAAGAAAGTGGTGTTTGACAAGAAAATAAAGTGTGCAAATAAATTTATGAAAATATTAGGTCCTTTGACAAGAAAATCAACAAAAAAAGTGTTAGTAGTTTCTCAAAGGAGTCTTAGAAAAGAGGGAGCTATAAGAACAAAGGTCTAGGCTACAAAAGATGGTTAGTAAAACATTCAAACCCCATGGAATTGATGAAATTTTGTGTACAAGGTAGAAGCATTGTAATAGACATAGAAATATTAAAATATAGAGTAGATACATTGAAACTGAGGAGAAAACATTAAAATATAGTTTCTACACTTACCAAATTTACTTGTAGAGATGTCATTTTTCTATAGTTACACCATTATGTGATGTAGATACACCATTCTATCGAATAAACTCCAATTTGCGAAGTATTTAGACAAGAAAGTTGACAAGGAGACAAGTTAGGAAGCCTAAATCCATAAAATACCATAGAAGACGAGGAAATGAGGCCTAAAATGTTAAAAATAAGGATTGTAGGGCTAGGATGTAGAGACACCAAATTTTGAAGTAGAAACATCACTTTGTAGTTGGATGCATCAAAATTTGATGCAAAAATATCAAACCATAGAGGAGATCACAAAATATGATGAAAAATACAAAATAGATGTTAGATCTACAAGGAAATGATTATGGGAAAATGGATAATAGGCTAGGAATGAAAAACTCTACAAAATAGGCCTAAAATGTGTCAAAATCCCAAGAAATGAGAGAAAAACAAAGGTAGAGCTTCCAAAGGGAAGGGTTCCTAGCATAGAAACATAAACACTAGATTGGGAGAAAATGCACCAAAGTACAATAGAAATGCTAATTTATGTTTCCTTCATAGAAAAATGCCACAATGTAGATAGAAAGGTCAATCTATGATGCAAAAATGTCAATTTGGATCATATGCTCCAAGTAGAGTAGAAACATCACTTTGTAGGTACAAATTCCAAACTATATAGTAGATACATCAAAAGCAAGGGCAAACACATCAAACGAGCAACCTGCAATATTAAAATTCACAAAAGCATTCAAAAGAAAGTTAGATTAGGGACATGGTCCCATTGGGTATGCCAAAATGTGAATAATGAGGATGTAGAGAATGAAATATAAACTCAAACATGCATTGAAATCCTATTCTACACCTAATTGCTATTTGGATTAAGCAAAAGGAATTGAACAAAAGATGAAGGAAAATAAGTGTTCTCTCACCCACAAATCCTTGTTGCACATACAAGATGTGTGTGCTTGTGCTCCAATGGATTTGTGATTGAGAAATTTTTATGTGGATTCTTAAGTTGACAACATGACTTTGCATCTAAGAAGACTTATGAAAATTTCTCACAAGAGGGCCTATTTATTAATTGGAAGAATGATTGATCAAGGGTTGAGATTGATCCAAGAGATTAATGGTTGATGATGATCAAGAGGATTGGAGAGAGGTCTGTTATTGAAGGGATTTGGATAGTCAATATTCTCTTCAAAAAAGATCAAGGGTGAGGATAAAAAGGGGCCATGTTTTATATCCAAGAAATTCTTTTTTGGAGTCAATATTTTCTTGGGGAAATGAATGGATGGGTTGAAATGAGAAGATTTTATAGGGAAGTGGGAAGCATGGACCATGTACATGCATGTCATATGCAAGTTTGACCATGGATTAATCATGCTTAAGAATGCACAAGATGATTTATTACGTAACTAATTGATCTTAGTCAACTAATGGCTTGAAGGGGAATTTAGGAGAATCAAGTAAATATGTTGTATTTATTTAATTTTTGGAAGATAGGAATGTGAAGGGTGAACTTAACTAAATAAAAAAAATTATTAATCAAGGGTTGATTAGAAAGGAAGCAGAAGAAAGAAAAAATTAATTAAATAAATATTTTGTATTAATTTAACTAATGATTGGAATATGATTGGGAAGGTTAAATAAATAATTGGTTTTATTTAATTCACCGAAAGGAGATACAATTGGGTGTGGTTAGGATGTGGATGATTTTAGGTGTCTACAACATTTATGTAATCCTATAGGTGTTATGTAGATCAAAAGATAAGTACAACACAACATAATTGTAATTTTTACAACATGAAGGTCATTGTGCAATTGCAAGTTGACTCACACCATATGAATGGTTTACTCTAGACAAGTGTCCTCATGGTTGATTATCTCTAGTTTGATGCTTCACTTGATTGAAACAACCTAAGCTTGTAGATGCCCAATAGGGACTCAAAATTATTGTGTATAGAATGCATCCCCTTGCATGAGTATTGTGCACCCATTCAAAGCTAGTGTAATGTCAAGATAAATATCAACATGATTTATGTCACACCTTGCACTACCATATAGGAAAGTGCACATCATGCCAAATCACAATATGATCTCTAATAGTCCTTTGTTCCCTATGCAAGTGCTAGCACTATTTCATGTGTCATCACACAAACCTTAGCAACCCTTTCTACATGTGTGCAAGCACCTTTATTGCATAATGCAACAAATGGCATTGCACACCACTACACATGCTCAAACTCTCCATATGCATGCAACACGTGGAAGCAATCACAGAACAAGAAACACCACCATACATGTGCAACACTTGAAAACATCAACACCACACATGCCATGTGGTCATACACATTGGACGCATGTTAGCAAAGTGATAAAAGAAATCCAATTGTTGATGGTTTGTCCATTAGCCTCTTTGTGAGACTTATCTATAAATTTATGCATTGTACAAATTGTGTGTGTGTGTGTGTGTGTGTGTGTGTGTGTGTGTGAGAGAGAGAGAGAGAGAGAGAGAGAGAGAGATTGATTTGTGTGCATCTAGTATCAAATCCAATAATGTAGGCATATTAGATAGCATGCATTACTCCTTTTCTAATCATGAGAATTACCATTATTAGCCTTGTTGTGCTTTGTACAAATGTATTTTACACTATTTTTCTATTGAAAAGAAATTCTATTTGTTAATCTCTCACAATTTGAATGTGTAATATTGTTTTGCATTTTATCTTTTAAGATCCGATTACATGATACAATCTAGAATTCTATTTGAGTCATTCCTATCACTTGAATAAGTAAATTATCTTTCGTGTATCTCTTGGGCTTGTTATGTTCCAATTAGTGCTTAGATACTTTCCTTTTTCATTAATTCTCTTTAATAAGTAACTCTTGACCCTTTTTGTGGTGGAAAATTAGGATTTTGAGGTTATGAAAAGCAAGTATTTGGGTGGGAAAGGAGAAGCTTGAATTAGAGGGATGCCAACACATGCATTTTTATCCAAAGTATAGAAGTGCAATTTGCTAGCATCTTGGATGACGAGAAAAGGTTGAAAACAAATAGAAAACAAGAATTTAAGTGTGATCACAGTCGTTCATATAGAAAAAATTAGTTGAAAGATGATTCATGCTCCAAAAGATCAAAAGAATCAAAATTATGCTTATAAAAAATTAAGTAGAAACAAAAAGAAAAAATATTAAATATACACTTTTTAATTTTACAAAATACTATAATCTTACAATTTATAATTCTAACATTTATCCTTATTCTTTAATGTCTCTTGTGGAATGACACTATGTGATACTCTCCCTGTGTCACTCTCACATCCTCTTCCACTCATACCCCATTTGAATTATAATTTAAATGTTGTTCCCAATAACTTTCATAACTCAAAAGTTTAGCCTCAACATAGCCCCACCTTAACAAAAAAGAAAAATCTATATATGCCTAATCTTTGTGTTTGTACTATCTAATTATGTTGGCTTAGCTCAGATCTTTTTCTTTGTACAAAGAGACTTAAAAAATTAGTAATCAGCATTTTGCAGGAGTATTTTTATGATATTCCTATCAGGATTCAACCGTGTAGTTTTCAAGTCAAACTCATTGACCCATATCAATATCATAATTTGACACGCTGTGGAAGAAACCTACAGGATTGAATCCTGATAGCAATATCATAATTTGACACACTGTGGAAGAAACCTCCTACTTATCGGGAGTATTCTTCATCAGTTAAAAAGCAATACTTTTCTTCCATAAAAAAACTTAAATAGCAGAATAGAACTGTAGAAAAAACCAGCATATATCTATGCTTTATGAAAAGGTAATAAAATGCATAGATGTTGGTTGCCATCACCTCTTTTTCTGTTTTGGCATCTCCTGCTTTCGGTCATCATTGCATCGTAAGAGAGTCATTTTCAACAATACTGGAATATTTTAGAAAAAATAATTATTCATCGATCAATAAATAAACTGTTATAACTGAGATTAAAACTGTTTATATGATAGTTTGCTGTTCACTTCACATGAAAACAAATAAAAAGAGGCCTGGTTAAAATCAAGAAGATTTTTTCGTTTTTCCTTGTCTTGTGAAGAAATGGATCTGTATAAAACACTGAGAGTGTTATGCGACTCTGTATCTCTCGTTTGTTGGGTTGTCATCATCTGCTACTTGTTTTTGGTCTGTGTGCTTATAGCCAGGTACATGCACTTTACCATCCAATACTTCCAGAACAAGTATTATTGATATGGGTATTAGTTTTTCATACTTAAAATACTTGTTGCATCCGTTGCATGATACAACTTCTGTTGTGTGAATTTTTCACAAAAAGCACAATGTTGTATACTATTTTGGATTTTGTGAGATGCCCAATAGGGCAGAACAGTAGAACAATGACAATGGCGGTCATTGGTCATGATGCACTGGTTTATTTTACGGTAAAATGATTTTTCTTTTCAGTCTATAGTGCAACAAACTGCAAAATATGAAATACAACTCTGTTTTGCCTGAATGGCCAACAAAGCAGGGGGCAGGGGATATGATGGATAATGATGTTACTGCTAGTGCTATGAGATGGTGAAGGGATATGCTTGTATGGGGTCACTTCAGCTCTTGGATAATCAATAATGAGGGTCATGAACTAAATCCTTGAAGAGCTCGATTGATTGGAAAACATTTTTAGCTGGCTAAGGTCAGGGCTTAAACACTAACCCACACTAATTAGGACACCTGAGTTGAAAGCTCGCCTTGAAGAAATTCCCCAACAAGAATGTCTGAACCGACCACAGGAGGCTAGAAGGCCAAGCAAAATGGATGATTAGGAGGAGATTATATCTGATAGCAGGAAGAATCATTTCAGTTCTGTTAACAGAAAATGTTCAAATCACCAACAACAATGAGGCTTCCAGTAACCCTAGTGGCCATGTGGCGTCGTTTCCAGAGGAAGGTGCAGTATGACAGCTCAAATTATTAAGAGAACAGATATAGCCTCTCTCATAGGGGTCAGATTTATTTGTAAATCGACGAGCTGGAGGACAACTCTAGGCCTTTGGTGAGGCACTTTCTTCTATCTGGATTTATTGCAGCCTCTCTCAAGCAGAGGCTTCTACTTTCTGGCATGAAATGGGTGTGAATGCAAGTTACCTATTTTCATTGGTGTAGACTTATACAGTGTTGCAAGGACATCCATTATAATTAGTGCCAACTGTAGAGTGTAAAGACATCCAGAGAGTAGAACACTAGGAGGGTTTGTTTTTGGAAGTGAAATTCGGATGGAGTTTTTCTGGGGTTTCCAGCATTTTTGCAGCAGGCACAAGTTGAACTAGAATTCCGGGAAATTGAGCATGGTGTGGAGTAAGTGCATGATGTGTAGTGTCTTATCAATATCGTCCAGGCCTTTGAGAGAATGTTAACACCTTAATGAAATCTCTTTTATCTTCCTTTGGGCCGAAATGGTCTGTTAACTTTATTGTTTGGAAGATTGTTTATACAAGTGTTTAATTTTAAAATAAACTCCGAGTTTTGTTTTGTTTTGATTTAAGATATCATGTTCTAGGCTATGAATACAAGTATCCGTGGAATTGTGTCAAGTACCACTGTATAGAGGGCGCATGCTTTCTTACAGATTTAGAACCCAATAAATTGCTACAAGGTGTATGTGATACATGCATTCTGTTTATGCAACAGATGTTGCGCTAAATTCTCCATTCATCAAAAATCGAGAAAGTTTTTGATTGGATATGTAGGGAAGGGCCCTGATTTCATACAAAGCATAGCAACAGAGCAGAACAGCAACCAGTCAGAAATAGCAAACACTACAACACAGAAACCAAAAAACAGAAACACAGGACCAGCACAGATGTGAAAGTTGCAGAGCATAAATATCAGTCAGTTATAAGGAAATTTGGCCTAATTACTAAAAGTGGGGTATTTTCCAAGGGCTTACTATAATGCCAAACCCTAAAAGAAATTTGCAAAGAAATAAGTTCACGAGTAAAATGGAAAATTACATGCAAGGAAGGAGACAAAACAATCATAAATCAGAATTGAATCTCAATTACCTTCATGCAAAATAAGACGTCATGATCATACTACTTGGCTTCCTTTTACCATCTTCTAATATCCTTAATTTTAATAAAACCAGGGTGTAAAACCACTTATTGTATCCCAAGTTAAAGTTTGAGCTATGGTGTTTTAATGTATCATTGTAAGTATCTTCAGACCCATTACGGAGTGCATTATCAGCACAAGGGGTCATCATCATGACACAGCTCCACCTTTGATGCAGACCAACCTCTGTTGCTGCTAGTTAAACCAACTAATGATACCAAATCGAGCACAGCAGAACGAAAAAGAAAGTGCAGAGAAGACAAGCAGTACCAAAAGAAAAAACTTAACAGCAAA
>CM021103.1:474165719-474245937 GCA_007115665.2 Sequoiadendron giganteum | reverse complement strand
CTTCCTAAAATATTGGAGGAAAAAATCCCATGTGATTTCTTCTTGCAGAAGTCTCCCTTCTGCCTTATCATTGTCCCACCAAGTATTTTCCTCTCCAAATAATTGATATGATGCCCAAGTAGCCTTGGTTTGATTTGACAAGTTACGAAAGCCCAAAATATTTTTCCATCTCTATGATCCAAGCCTCAAACCCATCTCCGATGGCCTTGCCATCAAACTTCGGTGGTGCTACCTTCTTAAGATATTTTACCAGTTCTTCCTCAATCCGACCTCAATTGTGATCCCCTTCTCCTTGGTCGGGTATCTCATTCCTGACATTTTGATCTTCCCACACCCCTCAGACCTTTTGTTCCAAATGGTCCATTCAAGATTCTTGTCAGTTCAAGAGTCCAAGATTTGGTCTAGCATTCCACTTGACCCATTGTCCTATTCACTACCACCCGCATCTCATCTGGTGGTCACCATGGTGACTCACACTCGACCTACATCACAATCATGTTTAATGTTCAAGAACAAGGTTTTATATTTATGCTATTGCATCCTCAACATACAAAGCACACAACATGCAAATTAATAGGAAAAGAAAACATGCACATTCATTCCACAAGACAATCCTTCAAGCTTCATGCATTTGATTCAACAAAAAGACTTTTCTTTATTTATATTAAGTTTGGATTTACATTAATCCTTATTTACAAAAGATTCTTTCCACTCTAAGTAGTTCCCTCATTATCGGATGGAGGACATTCCTTAGGATCCTCATTTGAATCTACATCTTCCCTCTTGGGTGAGGTAGGACATGCACGCAAACACTCCTTCTCCTCCTTAGTCATTAGTGGTGCATTAGATCCACATCCTATTGGCCAATCTCTAAATGCAAAGGGTTTCTTAGTCTTAGGAGTTCGTTTGGCCTCCACTATCTTTTTGCCTCTCTCCAGCTTGAGATGCGTGAGGGCATGTGCTAGAGTTTCTTTGTCAGGAATCTTTGGTTGGTTCTCGGGTTTAGAATTTTCTTCTATAGCGACTAACTTCCTTGCAGCCCTATTGGCTTTTCTCTTCTTTCTTCCCAACTTAGACCTTCCCATTTCCAATAACCAATTCAAATTGGTCATTTTCTAGGTGACTCAAATCTAGTTAAGGGTCCACTATTCCCTAGTTTAGTCATCATGGGCTCATAGTCCTAGAGCTAAACCTTGAGCTCTGATACCAAATGTAACATGCCTAACTAGATCTAATTCAAAAATAAATAAATATTGACATCATGAATATCAAATTTGTGACACAAATCCCATAGCTAATTCCATTTAGCAACTTTATGTCATAAATCGCAAATAGATTTGAAATATAAATATATTCACTTCCATATGTCAATAGTTACATACATGTTTGACTAGGCATTGAATGCCTCATAGTCAATCTCAATTTATATAGCTCTCTTTTGAATGCATCACTTATTATTTTACATCAATGATACAATACATAATAGAATTTTGATATGATTCCTTTATGATAGCTCACCTCCACTGGTGGACGAGAACGTGATTGAGGTGATTTTCCACCCAACCACAAAGAAATGCTTCCCCAAAATTCTTCAGTCAGTCGAAGAATACTCGATCTTGCACGTAACACTTAGCAAGAGATATAGTTTGCAAGGTGGAATCTGTGCATGCCTAACCTCATGTATTTCTATCTATTGGTTAGAATATGCAAGTTCCATGTTAGGTAAATAAATCTATAGAGAGAGTGAATACAAATAGAATGTTTTGTATATGCATATATATATATGATTGTAAAGCTTGGCCAAGCTCATGCTGCATGAGATACAACTTTGGTTAGATTTGGAAAAGAAAATCTACTCTCTCTGGCACCCATTCCCAGAAGAAAAGCTTATCATATCAAGGGGTATCCCTCCCTTTAGACCATCCATTAGCAACATTCTAGTGTGCTATAGTCTACCAAGAATTCTTGTATCATTTCATTTAGCAAAATCAAATAATATTCATTCACATTAGGTATAACCATTCATCTATTATCATATGTAATTACAATTCAATACTATTTCAAGTTTATAGTTTGGTTCCATTTGCAAAACATCTATAACATGCTCTATGAGTAAAATAATAATCAAGATGAATAAGAAGGTATACCGTATGTATGTGCACATGCATAAAGGGATATTTATGCATGTTCACATATATGCCTAAAAATGAATATAATTTGAATAATACATATATATTTTGAAGAATTAAATAAAGCTTCCCTTTCATACTAGTTTATTTTCATATTCAGTAAAAAAAAATAACTTCTCTTCATTCAGATTAAATTACCATCAATTTCCAATGTAGACACAATAGAAAACACTTGTTTCACAGTCTCTTGTCTTTCATTAGGGTCTAAGAACAGTTTCAATGAAACCTAGTTGAAATAATTCTTCCATAAGGACAATATTATCAAATTCAATATACTTTCATTCTGTGTCAACATAAGGGTCCATGCTTGTTTCTTTTAAACCAAAATATCCATTTGATTATACTGAAAAATAAAATTTATACCTTGTCCATTGAAGAGCCATCCCTCAAGGGTACTGACACACATGCTATCATCCATTGATTACATGGTATCGATGCCTTGGGGTTTATAATAGTAGCTGATATCTATCAGACCACAGGTTCATACCATAATAATATAGATCACCCAAATACATATGGAAATCAACATAACAAAACTGAGGCTTCAACTCGGTTAATACACAGGATATCAATAGTGATCAGATGAGTATCTATTTTCATGTGTATTTATATACATATACATACATATATATATATACACCCATGCTCATCATTCAAAGTTTTCAACTTCCACGGCTTGAGAATCTTGTTCACGGGTATCAAAAAGTTAAGATACATCGATTGGGTATCGATAATTCCACCTCTCACAAATAGTGTTTGGAGAGAATTTAATAGATAAATAAAAAATGATTTAAACATTTCTCAGCCCTTGCAAGATGCAGGGCATGCATTGCTACCCTAACTCAATGTTAGGTGGGTCTCAACATGCTATCTTGGAACATACATATGAAATATAAAACATTAAGATCAACTCAGCTGATCACCTACAAACTCTAGTAATCATATAGGTCGATAACATTGTAACAAGGAAATATTCAATGGTCGATCATATGGCCACTACCATGTGGGTTTAACATTCATAGGGGTATAATACCCACCCACAAAAGGGCTTTACATAAATCGACATGAAGGAAACATAGTAACCCAAATATCAAATGCGCGTTAAGGCATGCATAATATAGTTATGTTTCTATATTTTATAGGATAAGAAAATTATTCGAAAAAGGGAGGAAACTAAATGAAAACAAATTTGAATACCTCAAACGTAGCTTGCTCACCGATTTCTCCTTCAATTTCCCATTGTTCTCTCTACCTTCTTTTGCTTTTTCTTTCTTTTTTGCTAAATTTTTCGATTCCCCTTACCACGATGGACTCTCTCCTAATTTTTGGGAGATTGGGATCTTAATTCACTGTTACTTATTTTATTATTTTGGCCGCCCACTCACTCCATTCTGAGTGTTAACCGAAGCTTTTTGCCATGAGTGGGGCTCAACCCCTATCCCATTTTTAGTGGGAGTTATAGATTTTCAAATCCCACGATCCCATTATTCTTATGAAAATTTGAATTTAATTAGATGAAAGCATTCATATATTTATATATGGGTATATGTATATATATATTCATATATTTGCACATACACATTCAACTTGTCTCCATGAATTCATATACATACATTCAAAAATGAAATAGTTTTTCATACAATGATTGTGTTTGATGAATTGAATTTCTTATTCACCAATTTGTTTTTGTTTCACTAATTTATAATTCTCATACCGAGTATAATGAAATTCATCAAATTTTTAAGCATATGCAGACGTCATGATTCTATAGTAGTGTGTAAGATTCCAGATTTTATTCTTGCTTACCATGGTCATCCGACTAAGTGTTCCTGTCTCAATCAAGTTCTCGTCCTTCAACCTCCTCCAACGCACACATTCTTACACTTGTCCACTTATCAACCTTTAACCAATAATCTTATGAAATAATTCCTTAAATCAAAAAATTGCATAATTTTCATTTTTCAATTTTGTCATTGCATTTATTATATCCATAAAATAAAGATAAATTTCATTTTCCAAATTTTTCAATTTTCTCAATATTTAAAAATGCAAGCAATGAAATCAAGATATGACATTACAACCAATCATGATAGATGGTTTCTATCTAGGATGCACAAGGTTGATAGGTGATGTCCTTGATATACTCAAAGCTACATGAGGCCCAATTCCATAAAATGAGATGGTATGTCTAATGGTCTAGTATGAGAGGGTAACTTACTCTCATCCACTTCTCAAGGTATAAATTTATTTCAATCTTATAAAAATGGGTGATCCCATAACAGTGTCCTATCTTTTGGCCAAAGTGGGACATTGAAATTAACATTTTTTGTCAAATTTTTACTTTCTGACACTTATAGCAACTAAACTCTTAAGAATTTTAAGATGATGTGAACTAGAGATCTTTGAGATTTTGTCTGTAGATTATACATATGTATTTTTTTAAAAATTAAGAAAGAATTTGTGAGTTTTTTACGTAACTTTTAATAACTTAATTTTTATAGTTAACAATATTTTTTAAAAGTGACATTACTTCGATAAAGCATAACTTTATTTGTAGAAAGGATAAAATTATAAATTTCTAAACATATATTTGTAACACCAATATCTAGTGCACACTAATATCTTTTCATAAATTTTTTTACAGATTTTTGAAGTGAGATTAACTATAATTCAAACAAAAGTTACTTCGATAACACAATTTTTTTTATGTTGATCCAAATTAACTTTTTCTTTTTTGTGTTGAAATAAAAGCATCAATACCTAGTGAGCAATTTTTTTCAAATATTTTAAAATTTATTTTACTATTTTTCCATATGTGTTGAACAAAGATCTTTACAATTGCTAAAAACATATGTTCATTAGAAAATAGAAAATAAATATAATACTCAAATCATATATATTCAAAGTTATACTCATTGAAAATCTTATTCCGAGTATTATAATCCTACAAATTATCTTGTCCATTTGATTCCATTTTAAAGGTCAAATAGGAAGTTCAAAGAGGCGAAAAGGTGATTTGAGGGACCTTAATTCAAAGGACCTTCAAATGAATGCATGACCTTCCCATGAAAAAAATTAAAAAGGAAACACATTCATTCGAAGGCATACACCTTCAAATGAAGTTCCATGTTTGTTCAATGGTAATTATTGCCTCACCTTTGAACGAAGGTACCTTTGTTCAAATATTGCCTCCAAATGAATGTGTTCTCAACTTTTTCCCCTCATCTAAATAGAAAAAGCTAGTGTACCAAGTTTGGGACTCACTATTGTGGGTTTACCCAAATGAAAAATGTCCTTCCAATAAAAGAGTCTTTTGATTCTCTCCAAAATTATATAGCCTACCAAAACATGAGGATTTGGTTCATCCTCTTGATGATGGGATCCAAGGAAGAGTCACTAGGGGAAGGAAAAGTCAAGTGATTTTGTTCTCCAAGAGAAGAGAAGAAAGTGGTGTTTGACAAGAAAATAAAGTGTGCAAATAAATTTATGAAAATATTAGGTCCTTTGACAAGAAAATCAACAAAAAAAGTGTTAGTAGTTTCTCAAAGGAGTCTTAGAAAAGAGGGAGCTATAAGAACAAAGGTCTAGGCTACAAAAGATGGTTAGTAAAACATTCAAACCCCATGGAATTGATGAAATTTTGTGTACAAGGTAGAAGCATTGTAATAGACATAGAAATATTAAAATATAGAGTAGATACATTGAAACTGAGGAGAAAACATTAAAATATAGTTTCTACACTTACCAAATTTACTTGTAGAGATGTCATTTTTCTATAGTTACACCATTATGTGATGTAGATACACCATTCTATCGAATAAACTCCAATTTGCGAAGTATTTAGACAAGAAAGTTGACAAGGAGACAAGTTAGGAAGCCTAAATCCATAAAATACCATAGAAGACGAGGAAATGAGGCCTAAAATGTTAAAAATAAGGATTGTAGGGCTAGGATGTAGAGACACCAAATTTTGAAGTAGAAACATCACTTTGTAGTTGGATGCATCAAAATTTGATGCAAAAATATCAAACCATAGAGGAGATCACAAAATATGATGAAAAATACAAAATAGATGTTAGATCTACAAGGAAATGATTATGGGAAAATGGATAATAGGCTAGGAATGAAAAACTCTACAAAATAGGCCTAAAATGTGTCAAAATCCCAAGAAATGAGAGAAAAACAAAGGTAGAGCTTCCAAAGGGAAGGGTTCCTAGCATAGAAACATAAACACTAGATTGGGAGAAAATGCACCAAAGTACAATAGAAATGCTAATTTATGTTTCCTTCATAGAAAAATGCCACAATGTAGATAGAAAGGTCAATCTATGATGCAAAAATGTCAATTTGGATCATATGCTCCAAGTAGAGTAGAAACATCACTTTGTAGGTACAAATTCCAAACTATATAGTAGATACATCAAAAGCAAGGGCAAACACATCAAACGAGCAACCTGCAATATTAAAATTCACAAAAGCATTCAAAAGAAAGTTAGATTAGGGACATGGTCCCATTGGGTATGCCAAAATGTGAATAATGAGGATGTAGAGAATGAAATATAAACTCAAACATGCATTGAAATCCTATTCTACACCTAATTGCTATTTGGATTAAGCAAAAGGAATTGAACAAAAGATGAAGGAAAATAAGTGTTCTCTCACCCACAAATCCTTGTTGCACATACAAGATGTGTGTGCTTGTGCTCCAATGGATTTGTGATTGAGAAATTTTTATGTGGATTCTTAAGTTGACAACATGACTTTGCATCTAAGAAGACTTATGAAAATTTCTCACAAGAGGGCCTATTTATTAATTGGAAGAATGATTGATCAAGGGTTGAGATTGATCCAAGAGATTAATGGTTGATGATGATCAAGAGGATTGGAGAGAGGTCTGTTATTGAAGGGATTTGGATAGTCAATATTCTCTTCAAAAAAGATCAAGGGTGAGGATAAAAAGGGGCCATGTTTTATATCCAAGAAATTCTTTTTTGGAGTCAATATTTTCTTGGGGAAATGAATGGATGGGTTGAAATGAGAAGATTTTATAGGGAAGTGGGAAGCATGGACCATGTACATGCATGTCATATGCAAGTTTGACCATGGATTAATCATGCTTAAGAATGCACAAGATGATTTATTACGTAACTAATTGATCTTAGTCAACTAATGGCTTGAAGGGGAATTTAGGAGAATCAAGTAAATATGTTGTATTTATTTAATTTTTGGAAGATAGGAATGTGAAGGGTGAACTTAACTAAATAAAAAAAATTATTAATCAAGGGTTGATTAGAAAGGAAGCAGAAGAAAGAAAAAATTAATTAAATAAATATTTTGTATTAATTTAACTAATGATTGGAATATGATTGGGAAGGTTAAATAAATAATTGGTTTTATTTAATTCACCGAAAGGAGATACAATTGGGTGTGGTTAGGATGTGGATGATTTTAGGTGTCTACAACATTTATGTAATCCTATAGGTGTTATGTAGATCAAAAGATAAGTACAACACAACATAATTGTAATTTTTACAACATGAAGGTCATTGTGCAATTGCAAGTTGACTCACACCATATGAATGGTTTACTCTAGACAAGTGTCCTCATGGTTGATTATCTCTAGTTTGATGCTTCACTTGATTGAAACAACCTAAGCTTGTAGATGCCCAATAGGGACTCAAAATTATTGTGTATAGAATGCATCCCCTTGCATGAGTATTGTGCACCCATTCAAAGCTAGTGTAATGTCAAGATAAATATCAACATGATTTATGTCACACCTTGCACTACCATATAGGAAAGTGCACATCATGCCAAATCACAATATGATCTCTAATAGTCCTTTGTTCCCTATGCAAGTGCTAGCACTATTTCATGTGTCATCACACAAACCTTAGCAACCCTTTCTACATGTGTGCAAGCACCTTTATTGCATAATGCAACAAATGGCATTGCACACCACTACACATGCTCAAACTCTCCATATGCATGCAACACGTGGAAGCAATCACAGAACAAGAAACACCACCATACATGTGCAACACTTGAAAACATCAACACCACACATGCCATGTGGTCATACACATTGGACGCATGTTAGCAAAGTGATAAAAGAAATCCAATTGTTGATGGTTTGTCCATTAGCCTCTTTGTGAGACTTATCTATAAATTTATGCATTGTACAAATTGTGTGTGTGTGTGTGTGTGTGTGTGTGTGTGTGTGTGAGAGAGAGAGAGAGAGAGAGAGAGAGAGAGATTGATTTGTGTGCATCTAGTATCAAATCCAATAATGTAGGCATATTAGATAGCATGCATTACTCCTTTTCTAATCATGAGAATTACCATTATTAGCCTTGTTGTGCTTTGTACAAATGTATTTTACACTATTTTTCTATTGAAAAGAAATTCTATTTGTTAATCTCTCACAATTTGAATGTGTAATATTGTTTTGCATTTTATCTTTTAAGATCCGATTACATGATACAATCTAGAATTCTATTTGAGTCATTCCTATCACTTGAATAAGTAAATTATCTTTCGTGTATCTCTTGGGCTTGTTATGTTCCAATTAGTGCTTAGATACTTTCCTTTTTCATTAATTCTCTTTAATAAGTAACTCTTGACCCTTTTTGTGGTGGAAAATTAGGATTTTGAGGTTATGAAAAGCAAGTATTTGGGTGGGAAAGGAGAAGCTTGAATTAGAGGGATGCCAACACATGCATTTTTATCCAAAGTATAGAAGTGCAATTTGCTAGCATCTTGGATGACGAGAAAAGGTTGAAAACAAATAGAAAACAAGAATTTAAGTGTGATCACAGTCGTTCATATAGAAAAAATTAGTTGAAAGATGATTCATGCTCCAAAAGATCAAAAGAATCAAAATTATGCTTATAAAAAATTAAGTAGAAACAAAAAGAAAAAATATTAAATATACACTTTTTAATTTTACAAAATACTATAATCTTACAATTTATAATTCTAACATTTATCCTTATTCTTTAATGTCTCTTGTGGAATGACACTATGTGATACTCTCCCTGTGTCACTCTCACATCCTCTTCCACTCATACCCCATTTGAATTATAATTTAAATGTTGTTCCCAATAACTTTCATAACTCAAAAGTTTAGCCTCAACATAGCCCCACCTTAACAAAAAAGAAAAATCTATATATGCCTAATCTTTGTGTTTGTACTATCTAATTATGTTGGCTTAGCTCAGATCTTTTTCTTTGTACAAAGAGACTTAAAAAATTAGTAATCAGCATTTTGCAGGAGTATTTTTATGATATTCCTATCAGGATTCAACCGTGTAGTTTTCAAGTCAAACTCATTGACCCATATCAATATCATAATTTGACACGCTGTGGAAGAAACCTACAGGATTGAATCCTGATAGCAATATCATAATTTGACACACTGTGGAAGAAACCTCCTACTTATCGGGAGTATTCTTCATCAGTTAAAAAGCAATACTTTTCTTCCATAAAAAAACTTAAATAGCAGAATAGAACTGTAGAAAAAACCAGCATATATCTATGCTTTATGAAAAGGTAATAAAATGCATAGATGTTGGTTGCCATCACCTCTTTTTCTGTTTTGGCATCTCCTGCTTTCGGTCATCATTGCATCGTAAGAGAGTCATTTTCAACAATACTGGAATATTTTAGAAAAAATAATTATTCATCGATCAATAAATAAACTGTTATAACTGAGATTAAAACTGTTTATATGATAGTTTGCTGTTCACTTCACATGAAAACAAATAAAAAGAGGCCTGGTTAAAATCAAGAAGATTTTTTCGTTTTTCCTTGTCTTGTGAAGAAATGGATCTGTATAAAACACTGAGAGTGTTATGCGACTCTGTATCTCTCGTTTGTTGGGTTGTCATCATCTGCTACTTGTTTTTGGTCTGTGTGCTTATAGCCAGGTACATGCACTTTACCATCCAATACTTCCAGAACAAGTATTATTGATATGGGTATTAGTTTTTCATACTTAAAATACTTGTTGCATCCGTTGCATGATACAACTTCTGTTGTGTGAATTTTTCACAAAAAGCACAATGTTGTATACTATTTTGGATTTTGTGAGATGCCCAATAGGGCAGAACAGTAGAACAATGACAATGGCGGTCATTGGTCATGATGCACTGGTTTATTTTACGGTAAAATGATTTTTCTTTTCAGTCTATAGTGCAACAAACTGCAAAATATGAAATACAACTCTGTTTTGCCTGAATGGCCAACAAAGCAGGGGGCAGGGGATATGATGGATAATGATGTTACTGCTAGTGCTATGAGATGGTGAAGGGATATGCTTGTATGGGGTCACTTCAGCTCTTGGATAATCAATAATGAGGGTCATGAACTAAATCCTTGAAGAGCTCGATTGATTGGAAAACATTTTTAGCTGGCTAAGGTCAGGGCTTAAACACTAACCCACACTAATTAGGACACCTGAGTTGAAAGCTCGCCTTGAAGAAATTCCCCAACAAGAATGTCTGAACCGACCACAGGAGGCTAGAAGGCCAAGCAAAATGGATGATTAGGAGGAGATTATATCTGATAGCAGGAAGAATCATTTCAGTTCTGTTAACAGAAAATGTTCAAATCACCAACAACAATGAGGCTTCCAGTAACCCTAGTGGCCATGTGGCGTCGTTTCCAGAGGAAGGTGCAGTATGACAGCTCAAATTATTAAGAGAACAGATATAGCCTCTCTCATAGGGGTCAGATTTATTTGTAAATCGACGAGCTGGAGGACAACTCTAGGCCTTTGGTGAGGCACTTTCTTCTATCTGGATTTATTGCAGCCTCTCTCAAGCAGAGGCTTCTACTTTCTGGCATGAAATGGGTGTGAATGCAAGTTACCTATTTTCATTGGTGTAGACTTATACAGTGTTGCAAGGACATCCATTATAATTAGTGCCAACTGTAGAGTGTAAAGACATCCAGAGAGTAGAACACTAGGAGGGTTTGTTTTTGGAAGTGAAATTCGGATGGAGTTTTTCTGGGGTTTCCAGCATTTTTGCAGCAGGCACAAGTTGAACTAGAATTCCGGGAAATTGAGCATGGTGTGGAGTAAGTGCATGATGTGTAGTGTCTTATCAATATCGTCCAGGCCTTTGAGAGAATGTTAACACCTTAATGAAATCTCTTTTATCTTCCTTTGGGCCGAAATGGTCTGTTAACTTTATTGTTTGGAAGATTGTTTATACAAGTGTTTAATTTTAAAATAAACTCCGAGTTTTGTTTTGTTTTGATTTAAGATATCATGTTCTAGGCTATGAATACAAGTATCCGTGGAATTGTGTCAAGTACCACTGTATAGAGGGCGCATGCTTTCTTACAGATTTAGAACCCAATAAATTGCTACAAGGTGTATGTGATACATGCATTCTGTTTATGCAACAGATGTTGCGCTAAATTCTCCATTCATCAAAAATCGAGAAAGTTTTTGATTGGATATGTAGGGAAGGGCCCTGATTTCATACAAAGCATAGCAACAGAGCAGAACAGCAACCAGTCAGAAATAGCAAACACTACAACACAGAAACCAAAAAACAGAAACACAGGACCAGCACAGATGTGAAAGTTGCAGAGCATAAATATCAGTCAGTTATAAGGAAATTTGGCCTAATTACTAAAAGTGGGGTATTTTCCAAGGGCTTACTATAATGCCAAACCCTAAAAGAAATTTGCAAAGAAATAAGTTCACGAGTAAAATGGAAAATTACATGCAAGGAAGGAGACAAAACAATCATAAATCAGAATTGAATCTCAATTACCTTCATGCAAAATAAGACGTCATGATCATACTACTTGGCTTCCTTTTACCATCTTCTAATATCCTTAATTTTAATAAAACCAGGGTGTAAAACCACTTATTGTATCCCAAGTTAAAGTTTGAGCTATGGTGTTTTAATGTATCATTGTAAGTATCTTCAGACCCATTACGGAGTGCATTATCAGCACAAGGGGTCATCATCATGACACAGCTCCACCTTTGATGCAGACCAACCTCTGTTGCTGCTAGTTAAACCAACTAATGATACCAAATCGAGCACAGCAGAACGAAAAAGAAAGTGCAGAGAAGACAAGCAGTACCAAAAGAAAAAACTTAACAGCAAATACACCAAAATTTATTTATTTCAGATATCTTGACCCTGTCAAACTCCTCTAACTCATAATTCCACCCAATTGTTGCTATATATAGTCAAGCGTCAGAAAAGAAAACAGTTTCCTGATCCAACTCTAGATTTAATATAGCTACATAATCCAAACTGGTGACATTTGTTTCCCTTTCTCTAAAAAACAGGGCAGTTCTAAAGACTGCTACCATAAAGAAAACAGTTCCCCTAATATCTCCATTATTCCATATGCTAACAATTTTGCATGTTAATTTGTGCAGTTTTAAACACTGCCATTATAAGAATAGCAGTTCCCCTCAATTTCTCCACATGCTAACAATTTGGCAAGTTCAGTGGGGCATCATCCACCCCACGTTTTTTAAAAGTTCTGAATCTCCTGGTTCAGAGTCAATATGTGGAGTTATTCTTCTACTTAAGCAAGTCGACTTCTGTGATCCATATACGAATTTGGCAGGCCTTTCCGTTTAATAAAATAAACTTTTATATCCTTTGGACCTTGTAGCAACCAATTTGGTATTCAACACTCTTTCAATCTGTTCTATTTTCGTCTTCAGTGGGTGCTTGGTCCATTTACCTTTTGTAAGTACCTTGAGGATCTCTCCTTGCGCAGGTGTACCATGACTATTTCAATTCTTGGAAGACTTTCTCCCTCCTATGCAAATCAGCATTGTTTATTCATTCATTGCTTGTAATTTATGCCAAGCCTATTAATGTATCTCTTGAATTCTCTCTACAAAATCTGTAGCATCTCGGCTGACTCGTGGGTCTACTAACAAATCAGTTAAGTCCACAATTCCTTTATGATTTACACCAGACATGATTTCAAATGGAGATTCATTTGTCGACCTATTATAGCTAGAATTATAGGCAAGTTGAATTTGGGATAGAATCAAATCGCATTGCACATCTTAATAGATTTCCCAGACTCCTATGTGCCACCTCTACTTGACCATTAGTCTAGGGGTGGTATGCTAAATTGTATTGCAGCCTGCTATCCAATTTCTTTGACGAGGTTCTGCAAAAGTGGCTAGTATCCGTATCACTGTTTATGGTTTTTTGGAATACCATGTGACCACACTACTTCCTTAAAAAACAAATGAGCAGCTTAACCTGCATCATTTGTCCCGTTTGCAAGGTATGAAGTGGGTCATTTTAGAAAAGTGGTCTGCCACCACAAACACTAAATCATGTCCTCTTCGAGTTGGCGGAAGCCTCGACACAAAATCCATGAAAATATCAGTCCATAATCCTTTAGGCGTAGGCAAAGGCATATGTAGGCTTATAGTTTTCTTCTCTCTTTTTGTCATTTGGCAAACCCTAGAAACAAAAACAAACCTATTCACTTGTATTCTCATATTTGGTCAAATGAAATTTTCAACCGCCAAGCCATAGGTTTTATCTCTATCAAAGTATCCACTCAACCCACTTGAGTGCATCTCTCTCAATAGCTTTTCTCTCTTTAATCCAATCCTCTCTTTAATCCAATCTTCAATACAAGAGGGATGCAGAATTAAAGACCTTTTAAACAAAAATCTATTAGCTAATAAATAGTCATCAAAAGAATGCATATTTGTATGATCTTGACTACTTAGGGTTTCATATATCTTGCCAAATTATGAATTGTTTGCAAATTCAATTTTTTTCTCCTGAAAACCAACGAATACATTACTCATCACAACTAGTAAGTGGCATCTCCTATTTTATGCATTAGCCACCACATTGATTCCAATGCTTATGTTGCACAATAAATTGTAATGTTAAAAATTACATACTCTATATTTATCTCATCATATTTTGCACTTGTTTTGGTGTCCATCTCATTAACATGTTCTAGAGTACACTAAACCAATAATTCCAATCTTCTCTACTTCATCAATTTGTTAAATTTTTATGTTATTACATTATGTTTTTCTATCATTGAGCTTTCTAACTTTATTTTTAGCATTCTCTCCCAAATAACAATGTAGGTGTGTAGACGTCTATGTGGGTGCACAAGTGTCCTACAAGTTTCAAAAATTAAAACATTGGTTGTCTACCTATGTGGCTATTGAAGTGTAGTGTAACAATTGTTTGTCACAAAAATGTCTCTACATATGCAAATCTAATCTTGTCTTTCCCTCTCTAACCTCTTGGAATCCCCTTTTAAAAGACATTATTTCATGCATACAAATCCTCTCTCTTCTCTCTTGCAAGATTTTCATTGTTGTGTCTTTCTTGGGATTATGGTGGTAGTTTTGTCATTGACTCTCTTGGTCTATATCTTGGCATTCTACATTGCACTTTCACACAACTCCATTGGTATAATAATTTTTACTTCATTTATATGGTTATCCATTTATTAATCTCTAGCAAGTATTTTATGTAGCCTCTTTTATCATTGCTTCTATCTTGCCTCTTTATGATAATGGTTGTTAACTCATGTTTTGCTTGATCATTTCCTCTATTTACAACTCCTTATATTTGTTCTTTGGTATTCTTATTATCATAAATAAGTTCTTGGTGATTCAAATTTCCCAAATTATCCCTCATACACATTAGGATGTTAGAATCCCTATAGACCTTATGTAATATCATTTTAGATATTTATATTGTTTTTCCATTCTAGACACACTTATGATTAAGATCACACACTATCCATGGGTGATCCCACAATAGTGGTTTACAATTTTTGGCCAAATTGGACACTAAAATTATTATTTTGAACTAAATCTTCACATTCGGGCACCTATAGCGGCTAAACTGTGAGGAATTTGAAAATGATGCAAACTAGAGTCTCATCACATTTTGTTTGTAGATTCTAAAAATATTTTTTTCAAATTTTTTGGAATCAGATTGTACTTTTTTTTCCATCTCCCACGAAAACTAGTTTTTTTCAGAAAACAACATTTTTAAAAATTGATGCGCACCATATAACGTATAACTCTTTTTCCATGAAGGATAAAATTATAATTCTTTTGAATTTAGATTTGTAACTCCAATATCTAGTGCTTCCACTTGGTTAGATAGTTTTTTATAGAATATTTTTTCTTTAATCAAGTTTCTAAGTCAAACCAATTACAATTCAGACATAGTGCGGCCATATAACGCTTAATTTTTTTTTTTGTTGGATCAAAGACTTCAATATCTAGTGCACTCATATTTTTTTTTCTTTTTTTTTTTATAATCTATTATTTTTCCACACGTGCATAACAAAGACCTTCATTTTCGATGAAAAACCTATGTTTAATAAAATGAAAAAACAAATACATAATAAAACCAAAACATATTAAAATTATAGTCGTTAGATAGCTCGTTCCGAGGAATATCTAATTCCAGTTGGGTTTGTGAAGTATCCTCCATTTTCATCCTCTACCTGAGCTTCGAAGGGAAAAAATCTGCTAAAATTTGGTGGAAGAGGGAGAGAAGGGCAAAAAAGGGGGGTTCAAGCGAACCCCCCTTTGCTCGAAGGGTGAAGGGGGGTTCATTCGAAGGGGGGTTCGATCAAACCCCCCCTTTTTTTAAATTTTCCATTCGTTTCTATGAAGAAACGTGACATCATAGGGTTCGAGTGAACCCACCATGCAAAAGGGGGTTCGCTCGAACTCCTCTTTTGGGTTTGTGTGAACCCCCTAGTTCGCTCGAACCCCTTAAAACATGAAATTTTGAATGTGTGAGCATTTTTACAAATTTCCTTCCTCATCAAAATTGTAAACCACTATTATGGGTTTACCCCCATCTTTGTTCCAATCTACTTCTTAGATGACTACCCATAGAGGTTGAAAGTCTATATGTGGAGCTTAACCATTTTGACTCTCTCTCTCTCTCTCTCTCTCTCTCTCTCAGTTTTCCAATCCCTAAAGGATTTTCTTTTCATTATTGTATTCCATTTAAATTAAATCTAATTGAAAAAACCTATTATTTTGTATTTTTATAGATATCTTTTGTGTGTATTCATCCTCTTCATGTTGGCACATGCATAGCTCCTTGATTTTTCTATTGATTTTGAATAACAATGTGCATCGAGGATGATAGTGCTAGCCCTCTATTATATAAACTAAACTTCATGTAGATTTACTCTCCAAACTCTCTATAACTTCGTGTTCCTATTTCTACAACTAGTTCATATTTTATTTCTCTATTTTTCTATATCAACTCTGTATTTTTTCTTAAGGGAAGAAGTTATATTTAGATAACGTTAAGAATAATTTTGATTATTATTGAAAAGAACAACAATATTTTTTTATTCTTAGCATTATCGAGTGTATGTTAGGTTGAAATCTTTACATAACATAGGAATCAACTGTAATTATAACGTTTGATTTATTTATACAATGTTTTACTATATTTGATGCTATATATTTGGATGAAGAATTTTCTATGGTAGATGATTCTTTAGAAGATTTCAATCCCACCTCTTTAGATTCTTTTTCTACTATTCTAGTCTGGACAATACCTCAATTAATGCAAGATTTGCATATAGGATTATCAAACAAGTTAATATTATGCCTAGTCACTTGATTAATCTTCATCACACAAGCACATCAACTTATAATGTTGCAAAATTTCATAAAAAAATTATGCATGAGGTGCCTAATTCATCCTGCATTCTAACCCAATCATTACAAGTTAGGTTTTTTTTCACTATCAATATTCTTCATTTACTCACATTGTTTCAACTTTTCCCTATTAATATCCTTTCACTACCACATTTAATATGGCGGGATACACATATAATACTTGATGCATTTGAAAAGCTAACCCTATATCTATTTATCTTCCTCCATCAATTCTAGTTCTCTCTTTAGCTCGTCTTCCACCTAAGACTACTAAATAAGCCTTATAAACAACTTCAATCTATAGAAGCTAAAAAAATTCTTTGGAATCTTGTTCAAACTTCCCTTACTTATCACAACTTACTTCAAAAATCCTTACAAAAGATTTATGTTTCCTATTCTACAAAGTTGGTTGAAATAGTTGCTTTGATTGATTGCATTTATATTGGATATGATGAATGTTATTTTTCTCATTATAAACTTCCTTCCTATGAAATAAAATGACAAAATATTCCTCTTCTTATTATTATTGGTATAAAATCTATGAGCATAAAATAAACATTAATTGATAATGGTTCTAGAATCAATGGTTGTAGTTTAATATTTCTAAAAAAATTGTTTCAATAGTTCTAACCTTTCTCCTTTAGAGGTTTCCATAAAAGGTTTGGATGATGCCAAATGAGATCCATTAGGCTCTATTACTTTTCCTATACTGTTAGACCTTGATACCCTCTCCACCTTAATCCATGTTATGCCAAGAAATATTTCTTATAGTCTCTTTCTAGGTAGGCCATGAATTTCATGCAATAGGATTTGTTCCTTTTACTCTCCATTAGTCAATACAATTTATTTGTGATGGGAAATATTTCATGGTCAAAGCAAATAGTGATTCATTCAACTATTGTCAAAATTGCCTATTCTAACTTTTCAACACCACCTCATTGTTCTTCCACTCTTCAAAATTTACACCTTCACCTTTAGTAAAGATACAACGCCACCACCTTTTGTTACTAACAATGTATCTACCAATAAGTCTTCTTCCTGTAATCCATGCCTTGGTGATTATTGGAGCTTGTTGGATTTCATCTCTTCTTATGCTAGTGAATACAAGGCTAATCCCATGCACTTTGACATCCCTAACATAGATTCAAATACTTCTAAAATATACAATATGTACTTTTTTATAGATCCTCTTCTAGTTTCTCAAAAATATGATTCTACCACACATTTTGATTATGCCAATGGAAAGAATCCTATTAGTTTAATTATTATCTTTTATATATCTAGTTAATATATCACCTTTCTAAGATTTACCTATTCACACAACTTAAGTTTATTTAGGATTTTTGTATGTTTTATTCTCACCTAATGTGGTTGAGACATGTTTCGTGTGCCCTCATCATCTGAGACACATAGACATGCATACTTTCCACTTGCTAGGACACATGTCATTTGAGCTAGACAAGTGTTTCATATTTGGAGGGGTAGTTAGTCATTATGGTCTACCTCCATAGCTCCTCTACCTTGACTATATATGCAAGGCCTTTATGTGCATTGTATATAATCTTCATATATTGATAGACATACTATTGTGGTTCATTGTTCCACAAGTGGAAGGTTATTTTGTGATTTTATATTCTTGAATAATTCCAACAAATCCTCCTTTTTATAAACTAGAAAATTATTATGGCCCTAGTTGCAATATGTTTTCTAAGAATGTATATAAATTAAATAGCCTGGATGCATGGAATAAGGAATTAAGTTACCCCTAGAACGTACATCACATCTTTCTATTGCAAGCCTAGGTTACTAGTCTCCTCATCTAGCTAAATCTTTTATCATAATTTTGTTAGTCTTCAGGATTTATTTTTTAGTTTCTTCCATTTTAGTATCTATAGATGCCAAACGTTGGCATGGTAACAACCCTCTGTGGGAAACTCAGTTTTAGGGGGGGGCTATTGTGCCAAATTGAGTGACCTCCAAATTTTAAAGAAGTTGGCTTCTTCTATAACTAGTGTTTTAAAATGGGAAAAGAAAGCATATATAAAATAAAGAGATCTAACTAAGGTGATACACCGAGATTTAGATGTGTGGCACGGTAAATCTATCTTGGAGATACGACTTAAGGGCTAGTGGGTAGTCTATTGTGTTCCAGAATGACAAAATAAAGATAGAAGCCTGAGTGATTCATTATATGACATAAAATAACTTCATACACTTTTACTAGAAAGAAGAGTCCAAGACATGATCTAAACCAGAAAAATTGTATTAATTCATAGAAGTCTAGGAATAAAACATCCAGTACAATAATGACACAATAAAACTCATCAAATATCAAAGAAAACAGAAAGGCCGAACAACGGCACAGTCTGTTAGTTCTTTACAATAATATGATAAAGCAATTAAAGGCTTGGTTCTTCTATCAATTTCTCTACCCAAATTTGAACTAAAATTGGAACCCTTGCTTCAAAAGAAGAAGCAATATTTATAATGAAAACCTAGCTTGATGAGCAAGTAACAAAAAAAGATGTTTCAATCATGAGTAATGATGCATATAGCAATGATTTTCCTTTGGTTGTTACCACTGAAAAGATTTGGGCCATGAACGAGGACATCCAAGGGCCGGATGCATCCTCTGTGAATGATGGTAGTGGTCCCAATCAGACCAGAGCACTGACACGTGCAATCCATTCATGGCGGCAATTACATAACATGGCAGTTGGTGAAAGGTTGTCGCCTGCCTGGCTTTCTCCTATGACGAAGTCTTTAGAAGATCACACGGCAAGTGATCGAGGCCCGACGTTTTATCCTTCCCTTGAGTGATGAAGAACTTGCACTACGAAGACACGTGGAGGTCTCCAACATACTATGCCGAAGGTGGGGTCCACCAAACATATGCACTAGCTGACGCTATGTGGCATGCGGTCGAGGCTCGAAAGGAGAGCGATGCAAAGAGGCACAAAAGATTGTGAACGACTAACAGATGGAAGCATGTTGCAAGATTTTTGAAAAGAGACCGAAGGAAACCTTGCGAGGAGAACTCGACTGACACATGGAGGCCTTTGCAAAAGCTTTTATGAAAATGAGCCCGACATTGTTGATTTATCATAGAGGCATGGCCGATACTTAGGTAAAAACAAAATCACCCGAAGGGAGCTTGGGAATTCTAAGTTCGCAGCTTTTGGTGACTTATCAGGGGTGTTTCACTTTCGGAATGAGGAACCCAAAATTTATGGCCTGTAGACCAGAGACTTATCCATCGGGCGGCACGGTCAAAGCTTAGAGAGGGCAGCCTAAAGGGGCAACCATTCATCTTCATATGGAGGCGATAATTCACGCAAAGATTACTGTGCTCCATGTAGCTCGATCGCTTCTTTGTAAGGTAGCACTGACGATATATCGACTCATGACTCGAATTGAAAAAGAAGATGTGCGATCGGCTGAGTGATGTTCTCAAAATCCTTTGTAGCAAGGGGTTGGCTGAAATCCTAAAAGGCAAACACATCTCGTTGTTTTTTCCTTGGTTCTTTATGAAATATGCTCCATTGTGGCCACTGACTCATCCTCAAGGAATGGAGAAGGTAAGCCCATGTAAGCCAAGTGGGAGAACCTGGCCCGCATGCCATTCGTGGTTTGCTCTAACTTGGTGACACATTCACTGGCATGAAGAATAACTATGTGGCAATGGATGACCCTGTTGGCTATTTTAGCAGCGGCCCTTTAGTCCTCAATCCCTGCATTTTCCAAGACATCATTTGGGACTTGATATAACCTGTTTATCTCTTGGCCTCTGGAACCTTTTTCTCGATGGACTGAGGAAATTGTATGATCGCCTCATGAACTCCCCTACCTAGATCTGCTACCTCCACCATAAATCGAAGTGTCGGCTGTAGAGTTAGGCAGAAGGCCTTCACTCTTTCCTAGTATGAAACATGCAATTGTTGGGCTATCTGAAGAAGGTTTGTTTGATCATCTGAGGGTAAGGCTAAGTCCTTCAATAGGGAAATTTCCTCATTCCTCTATTTTATATCTTGTGCGAGCTCCGCAACCTTTTGGTTTGTTGTGGTGAGTTTCCCCTACAGGTTCCATGACTCTATAAGCCAGCTAGCCTCGACTTGCTCTTTTCTTGTCGCTTCTTTCTCTATTGTAGAATTAAGCTCTATAATTTTATTCTCCAATTGAGCATGGTGGCTTTGGAAATTTGCATCCCTTTGCTGCATTTGTAGCTCCAAATGACAAAATTATTCATCTTTTTGTTGCATGTCCAACCCCAATTTTGCCAATTGGTCTTGATATTTCGGGTTCTTTTGCTGCAGCTCAACGACCAGATTAGGGTCGAGTGACCGAAGCTACGCAAGTTCTTCTCAGAGCTTTGCTTCTTCTGCCTCCCTCTGCTAGGATAGGTGCTTAAAATCAACCTCCATAGCTTTTTCCTTGGAAAGCAACACATCAACTCTATCCTTCAGGTTTTTCAGTTCCTCTTCCTTTTTCTTGAGCTGGCGACCAGTCTTAAGAAATTCAATGGTCACTACCCATTGCGTTTCCTCCATGAGTTCCACCTTTTCTTGTGGCTAGATGATGCTTAAGTCGAGCCCCACAGCGCACATGTTGTAATCATCCAGATGCATCTCTCCTAGTGGTTTTCTGACAGTTGGGAACATAGTCGTAAAGTACAGCGGCTGCTGAGCCTCATGGAAAATAGTATTTATCTTTGGCTCTGCTAGTCTCTTAGCATCCTTAGCTCTTCTCTTCTAGGTTATGACCACTTGTGCTTATTTAGTTTTATCACCTTTTGAAAAGAATATTTTGTGGGTGATTTGATGAGTCCACCTGCAAAAGGTGCACCGAGAGGAAGGGAGAAAGGGAATGAAAGAACATCAATCCCGAGTGAATTCTTCTTTGTAATTTTGACCGTTTGGGGTGAGAAAGGTGGGATACTCCAGTAACTGAGCTATGGACTAGGAAGATCGAAAGAAGAGGAGTTGTGAAGGTCTCCATTTGCTGGGAAGAGTGGATCGTCTCCAATATTGTTGTAGCAGGGGATGTATCTATGAAGGTAGAAGGGGCAGAGTGCGTGACACCTTGGGATGTGGAATGGGCCAAGGTGAATGATGTGAGGTTCCATGGAGGAGTAAGGGAAAATGGGGCCACATGGGAGAACTATGCAAATCTCCCCATGATCATTGAAGTAGAGGCCAAAATGCATTGGAAGACGCATGAAAGAAGAGGCGTTGTGGACACAACGGGGTCAACCACAGTTGGTTGAACTATAGAAGAGAGGGCGAAAGATACTTGCGGTGTGAATGGCTACGGTCCTTGGAATTTTGTTGGCTCTTCGCTTACCTCTGGGTTCTGTGAACACTCTCCAGAAAGTGCCTCAGTTCACTGCCGCTTCTCCGATGGCGAGTTATCAAATGCTATGGTTTCAAATTGTTTTGGTGAAGTTGCCAAGGTTCTCCTCGCTATCTAGGTGTGAGTCAGTGAAGACCTTTCAATCGATATATTGAATCGTATGTTAGAGGAAACCTTAATAGGTTGCTTCAATACCTTCCCCCCTTGCTGCGCCAAGGTGTCCTGTATTTCTACTTCTGGTTGAGCCCTTTCAGCTGACTGCAACTCAACTTCTTCCAAACAAGAATCCTTTTTAGGGCTCTCATCAAAATATGGATGTTCGTTATTCCATAATTTTTCAAACCTGTCATCCATCTCCAGGTTGGTATAGGGAGCCTCAGTCTGTCGGGTCTCTTGGCGGTATATCTAGAAGTTATTAATCTCCTCCTCCTTCTAGTTATAATTATTCAGTAGATCATTGTAGAGGGTAGTTCCCATCTTTCTTGATCTATCATACAACCCAGTCGAGTAGTAGAATCTTAGCCAGGGTGGCCAACCATCCTCGATAGGAATGTAAGCTAGGTCAAAAATACGTTCATCCGCATCTTATACTGGATTACGACGCTCTTCCCAGTAAGGTCGGGGACAATGCGTTACTTTCACATATTTATTTGGTAAGTCATTGTCAAGGTTGTAGTCCCATTTGTCGCAGATCCATACCAACCCCAGATGAGCTAGCTTTGCCTCTAGTATGTCGTGAGCCTTCCTTTTAGCCATGACGACAGTCTTGAAGTTTATCGAAGGATCAAAAAATCCTTTCTTCTTTTCCTTCCAACTGCAAAAGGTGTCATTGATGATTAAAACCTAAGGAAAAACCTCTAGTGCCAATACTCAGTCTATAAGACATGATGGAAGCCGAAAGGGTTCTCTAGTGAAACCGCGCAAACGGATGAACATGAAGTCCTTTCCCAAAAACTAGTCGCACCTTGGAACAAAGTTCTGTATGAACTGAGTTTCGTCCGAGCTGAACCGTAAGACAATGTTGTCTCCTCTTAAATCTTTCAAAATCGGATATAAGAAATAATCTAAAAAGGCTTAATAGTCATATGTCACAGAGAGGAGGGGAGTCCATGTAGAAACCGGATTTCTCTTCTGGTTTTCATCAAAGATAGAGAGCTCGAAATGCCTTTGGAAGAAGTCAAGATTCTAGTGCAGAAACATGTGTGCGAGGAAGGATGGGAACCTAAATCTTTGTTGAAGCTTGTATTCTGCTATTTGGCTGAGCATTTCTTGCTCGATAAATTCAGTGAAAGCATACCAGAAGAAAGAATGTTGTCTTCGTAGCTGGAAGCCCAAACCTAGTTGAAACCTCTGGACCTCCTTGTCGAAATCTAGTCCACAAACAAATGCCATCATTGAGAATGCATCCTTCATATCATCGTAAAAGCTCTTAAGTGCCACTGGGATCCACATTGGTCTATTCTAATTCTCCTTGGGTCTTTGTGTCTCTATGTTGTAAAAATTCATTGCGAGGTCTCTACTCTTCCAATAGGACTCTCCTTTTTCTGGAGTGAATGGATCCATTTTTTGCACTTTGAAACTCCGCTTCGAGATGTAAAGCATATTCCAGATAGCTTCTTTGCATATGTTCATAGTTACCTCTCGGCCTTTGATGGTGTTGGTCTTCGGGTTGAAGTGTTTGATGGCCTCGTCAACTAATACATGGAAATGGTGTACAAATGGGACCATATATTGAGGAAACCCACTGTACCAACACTTTTGCGCCAAAGAATATGGGTCGCTATTCTTTTTCATTCTCTCACAGGCCGCCTCCCTAAGTGACTTGGGATTGTTTGCAAGAATGGGGTCATGAATGTTTTCCCACACTTCTTTAATTCACTTCTTATCTTTGCTAGGGATCTTCTTCTCTGCAACTCAAGTATTTACCCAGATCGTCTTTTCTAGTATTTTAGGCGAGGTGTAAGAGATGTCTTGGAAGACGTAGGTGACCGATGCTGCACGGATGACATTAAATAAGCTTTATGCTCGTCCCCTCAATTCTGCTTGAGAACCTTGAGTGGTCACCATCCTTTGCAAGTTCTTCTCATAAATCACACTGAAACGATATAAATGGAACCTAAAACACAACACAAGGTGTCTGGTTCCAAAACCAGACAACCTTTCACTTCAAGTTTAATTTACACCGAGGCAGTGAATTCTCTACAATTACCTGTGTTTAATTCCTCTTGCTATAAACTGCACCACGCTTGGTTTCTTTGATGGCCTTGTTCTTCTTTATTCCTTTTGTGTGTTGAAGAATTTTTTATGCTATGTCCTACCTTTTTCATGCGACCCTGGCTTTTCTTTCGATTTCTTGCATTCAATCAGGTAGATAACAGGTGCCTTTTGCATTTAATTTGGCAT
This sequence comes from Sequoiadendron giganteum, assembly GCA_007115665.2. Classification (NCBI taxonomy): domain Eukaryota; kingdom Viridiplantae; phylum Streptophyta; class Pinopsida; order Cupressales; family Cupressaceae; genus Sequoiadendron; species Sequoiadendron giganteum. Next base: position 474,221,310 of record CM021103.1, on the reverse strand, counting down.
GCGTTGCCAGCTCCCTTACCTATGCGAGATAAGCTACTTGCCTCTTTTGAAAAGACATGGATTCATAATTGTATTGGTAATTGCGTCCTTTCGGCATGATTTTCATGGGAAATTGAGCCGTCAGTGCAATGCATGTCATCTCCTCGCTTGCTTTAGCAATTAATACCTTTCAAAGCATGATCAAGCTGAAATCACAATGAGTACTTTGAAAAGATATTCATTCATCCTTGGAGCCTTGAAAATGCCTATGTCATGCCACCTAGCCTTTGTTTGTATGAGCTGTCACTTGGTACTGCCACCAATTTGTGTTAATTGATTACCACTCCTCAAATTTGCATGAAAAATTCATACCTACAGACACAACCGGGTTGGAATATTGAGTTGGCCTTTTTGTGGGTATTTCAAGTAAGTACTCAATTATTATCATGCTTTGTATGCTGGCTACCTTGGATATTTGTATAAATAAGCTCTAATACAGTAGCAAACTATACTTAGTGACTTAGCAAAAAGCAGCATTGGGTGATTAGATAGGTCTAGATTTTGCATAGCGCTAGTCTTAGGTGCTTTGAGCAGAGGCTGGCAAAATGAATACTCCAATTAGGCTAGTGTGTAACAATGCTCAAACAAATTTCCTAGGGGAGATCTTGAGCAGGCATCTGAAACGTATGACAAAGAACAAGCATTCGCTAGCCATCATAGCCATCAAATGAGTCTTGGGTAAAGACTGTATTGAATATGAAGATAAAAATCAGCTAAACACCGATATCAACTCTCATTTTGTTGCTTCATTATTTGACGCACAGTCTCCAAAATCTATGATCCTTCGTTTGGCGCTTGAATTTTTTTTTGAAAAAGTACCTCGAAGGACTTGACGAAGCAGTGAGCAATGCGGTGTATGGCCTAGGACTTCCCGTTGCGAGTGACCTGAGAAAGCATGTTAAAGAAGATGTAGTGGTACCATGGGTGCCATTCCTAAGTGGTTTTCGGCTTCAATCACTTGTAGATCATCGTGATAAGGCCACTCGTGCATGCCATTTTATGTTGCATTGTTGTAATGTCGTGTTGTTCTACAACGTGGATTGGTACACTGACTTCAGGAACCTTGTATTTCCTATGCTGCTCGTTATGGGTGTTGACGCTGCTTCCGCCATAGGTCTTGTTGTTGCTGATAATCTTCTCGCTACTCCTGGCAATGTCCTAGTTGATGAAGACAATACCTGTAATGCCGAGATATGAGGTTCGACACGCTTTTTTCATTTTTACAGTATATATGCCTGAAAGAAGGCTCGCATATATGTATGTAATGAATCCGTGTATATGATCACACTTTTGAATGCTTGGTTGTAGGGCCATTTTGACAATGTTTTATCACAACATATATAACGGATGTACTTGCTTATGTTAAGCTTGTTTGTCTTTATTTTTATGTTTCTGCCAAATGGGCTGAATCCTTTGCATCTGAATTTAATTTTTGCAACCTGAGCAACATAAATTTTCTTTGTTCTGTTATGATGAACCTCATGAATTTTCCTATCCCCATAACTGTGAAAAATGTGTAGAAATAACCGACTGACAAAAACACGCAAAGAAAACTAATTACACTTTTTACAAATTTACACCAGCATGCAATAACTGTAGTCTAATTGAACAATTTTAAGTGAATTTTGTTGACCCAAATTTCTGGTGGCTCTTGTTCCATATTTTCTAGTTCGAATGCATTGAATTATTTTGAAAGGGCCTTTCCATAACTTGTCAAAATTTCCATGTTGGCCAAGCTTTGTAGCTCTTTCATTGAACTTTAGTACCAAGTCTCCACATTTTAGCTGTTGGTCTAAAGCCTTTTTGTCGAACCATATCTTAACCACCTACTGGTGATTAGTCATGGTTGTTAGGGCTTTCTCCCTTTTTTCTTGTACCTCTAGTAATTCGAACAACTAAACTTCCATAGCTCCATTCTCTTCAATCTCTAAAGACTTGAGTAATTGTAGCGTAGGTATCTCTATAGAGATAGGCAACAGTGCTTCTTTCCTGTACACTAGCTCATATGGCAAAGTCTTCAAGGCTTGCTTGGGAGTTATGCGGTCCACCCATAACATTTTTCAGAGATGCTTATGCCACTCCTTCTCATGATTAGATCCAATCTTTTTAACGAGTCGAACTAAATTTTTATTAGTTGACTCGGCTAGGCCATTCCCCTACGGGTAATACTTTGATGATGTTTTCAAGAATATGCCATGCATAAGCATGAACTGACATACCTTAGAGCCTAGGAATTCTTTGGCATTGTCTAAGATGATGGTCTTCGGTGGGCTGAATCTTGTTACCAACCCCTCGAGAAAATTTGCAATTTCTACTTCGGTTGCGTTCTTCAGGGGTGTGGCTTCGGTCCACCTTGTAAAGTAGTCTGTAGATGTGAGAATCCACTTATGGCTAGCACTGGTGGTTGGATTGATTATTCCTATGAAGTCTAGCCCCCATTGCGTGAATAGTTCATCTGATATGATCGAATTGAGGGGCATAGCGGAGCTCTTCCTCCTTTCTGCATAGAATTGGCATTCCTTGCAGGCCTTTATCATGTTGTAGGAGTCATTGAATAGCATGGGTCAGAAGTACCTAGTGCACAAGATTTTCATGGTGATATTTTTTGTAGAGAAGTGTCCGCCTTCGGGGCTATTGTGGAATGTTTCAAGAATTTTCCTTGCTTGATCCATAGTGACGCATCGTAACAAGACACCGTTGAAATTTCTCCTGAAAAGAACACCTTCAATGAGTGCATACCCATTGTTTTGTAATCGGTAGAACGTTCTTTTCTGAGAAGGAAGGATTAATGGATATTTTCCAGTGTGGATAAATCTGGTCGTATTTGTTAGCCAACATTCTTTGAGTTAAGATCCATTCATCAAGATCAACTCTACTTGCTTTGCTTTTGTTTCAATCTCTTCGGTGTGCGCCAAATATTCACAGAGCCCTCTTCCTTTGACAGTCTTTGTCGGCTTGACCTCGATGTCATATTCCAAGATCTTAGTCATCTAGCTGGCCCTCTTTTCGGTGATTTCACCTTCCATAATATATTCACGCACACTGGAGTGTGCGACATAAACGATCACCTTGTTGCAACATATCAAATGTCAAAACTTTTTGAGTCCCTTTACAATTGTGAATGCTTGTCTTTCGATGAATTTGTAGTTCACCTCATATTCCTTGAAGGTTCAGGAGTGAAAAGCTATCGGATGTTCTCCCTTTCTTGCGTTGTCCTTTTGGGTCAGAACAGTGGCGATGCTTGTCTCGCTACTAAAAACATACATCATGAATTCTTTAGACAAGTCTAGATTTACCAACATAGGGGCCAAAGAAATACTGTCCTTTACCTTCTCGAATGCTTCTTTTGCTTCCTTCATCCATTTGAATAATTGGTCTTTTTTTTAATATCAGGGTGATTGGTCGGATTGTTCCTACAAAATCAGAGATGAATTTGCTTACGAAGTTTACCTTCCCCAGAAAAGATTGAACTCCTTTTTTGTTGACTGGAAGGGGTAGCTCTTTGATCGCCTTTACCCTTTCAAGATCAATAGCAATCCTGTCTCTGGACACTACGTTCTCCAGTAGCTTGCCTTGCGGTATGCCAAAAACACACTTTTTGGGGTTCAGGGATACCTTGAATCCTTGGCATTTTTTAAAGACCATCTCCAAATGATCAAAATGGTCATCTTTGGATTTGAAAAACATAGTCAGGTCATCTCAATAGATGAGAATGATCTTATTGATTAGTTCATTGAAGGCGATATCCATTGCCCATTGGAATGTAGCTCCTGCATTTGATAGGCCGAAAGGCATTTTGGCATATGTGAACGTTCTCGATTTGGTGGTGAATGTGGTTTTATACTGATCTTCTTCTTTAACCTGGACCTAATTGTAACTCGAGAAGCCATCTAGTAGAGAAAACATCTCTGAACTTGACACAGTCTGCAGAATAGATTCCATGGAAGGCAACAAATAATGATCTTTTAATGATGCTTCGTTTAGGTTACAAAAGTCAACACAGAGACGAATGTCTCCATTATTTTTTCAGACTAGCAAAAGGTTAGATACCCAGGTACTATGTTTGATTGGAAACACGATCTTTGAGTGGATCAACTTCCCTAGCTCTTCTACCATCAGGGCTTCAATCTTTGGATTGGCAAGCCTTTGTTTTTTTCAGACAAGTTTAGCACCTTCCGTGATTTCTATGGTATGTTGGATGATGTCAGGATCGTACCCTCTGAGGTCGTCATAAGACCATGCTATGTCTCCCTCGTATGCTTCACAAAAGTGTATCAACCTATCTTTGTTGTGCTGTGGGACTTCTTTTCCAAATTTTAGTTTTCTTCCACCTTTGACCTCAAGGTTGGCGTAGTCTGCTTGGTTTGCCACAAATTTCCTCCTATCATTTCTTGTGTCATCATAGTTGAACAGATTTTTGAGTGTGACCAACCCTTTCAGAAGTTTGTTTGATATTAATTGGATGATATGTCCTTCGTATGCTTCTTCAATCTTTCGTTGGAGCTAATCAACAAACTCGCCCGACCGTTGAATGAATGAGGCAATGTGTTCGCCAATTTTGAACACTTGCCAGCTCTGATCGTTATATGGAATGGGTGGCTGGATGATTACCCACATTGAGTGTACATTCTTTATCAAGTCAGAAATAGGATTGAATTGAGATCCTATCATTGCCATGTGATCGACAACTGAATTTTTCTCTCTTGGTACCGCATGAATGTTAAAATATTTGAAGCTTTCAATGAGGTCCCATACTCTGTGTCTATAAGATCGCATGTACACATTTTTCGCAACAAAAGTGTTTCTAACTTGATTGATTATAAGTTCAGAATCCCCAAACACTTTTATTTTTTTGATACCCATGCGCTTTGCAAGGCTTAGTCCTTGCACAAGACCATCATATTCAGCTTCGTTGTTTGAGCAAGCAAACTAAAAGTAGAAGGATCTGAGAATTTACTGGTTGTTTGGAGATGTTAAGCATATATCGACACCAGCACCTACTTTGCAACTTGCACCGTCAAAGTGCAATGTCCATAGCTCTAAATTTTTCTCGGCTACGAATTCCTTTGCTATCTTTGGCAACTCTTGATCTTCCTCGTAGATGACGTAGGTTCCCAAACTAGTAGCAAGATAATTGTCAAAAGGATTGGTATTTGCATAGTTACTCAAAAAGAAATCTTCGAAACCGGCTTTTGTCTTCGGTTGCCTTCTCTTCTCCATGCAGCTCGCTACCGACGACTTCCTCTTTAGTGTAAGAGTTATGAGCAACTTTAGTTTCTTCTCTTGTGGAAGGAGTAAAGGTAGCCTCATAGTTGATCATGGATTCATCATCCACATGCTCTAAATTTAGGGATTCTAATACAATCTTCATCTTGGCTCCATGCTTGGTCCTAAGAATTAGGTGAAACCAATCCAAAGAAAGGTATCCACCTATCTTTGTCGTAAACTCCTATGATAGACAGAGGCCGAACATGGGGGGAATGTCAATGATCATGGTATCTTATGGCACCATGATACTAGGACAGACAAACAATGTTAGTAGGAGGTTTATAATGAGGCCCACTATTTTGACCTTGTTCCCATCCAGTTGCATAACTCCTCTTTTTAGGGGCTCATAGCTAAGTCCTAAGGCTTTAGTTATCTGCTTGGGCATGACTATGGTACTAGCACCAAAGTCAATCATAGAGTTGTGCAAAAAATTTTTCCCTACAATGAGGGTTAGGAAGAAGGGTTTAGGTTTTGGCTTCTCCCCTTTTCCCTCTATCGGAGCCTCCTCTATAGTTTTTGCAAGAACTTTGGCTGGAGGTGATGCACCTATGGTCCTTTTGAAAGCTTGTTATGTTGGTTGTGCAATAGTATCTTTCAGTAGGGACTCCTGGAGCAATGAATTTTGTTCTGGAATGGCTAAGATATCCCAGAGGAAACATTAGCGGAATATTTCTTCAATTGTTCCACCATGTTGATTGGTGACGGATTTGGAGGCTTTTTTTCTTTTGTCTTGGTGATAACAATTTATTTTCGCACTTGAGACTCTGGAGCAAATGTAGAAGGGTCGGGGAGTTGGTTCGGAATACTCCTAGGCTGTGGAGTGACTGGCTTGCCTGTGAATCTTCTCTTCGATCGATTGTTATAGTCAGATTGCACCTTCGGGGTCGCCAATGTGGATGCTTCACAAGTGAACACTGCTTCGTCCCCTTCCATCCATGAGAGGAGGGCATGGTCAAGAGCTATGTCACCTTCTTGCTCCAGGGGCATTCCTTGCATCTATGAGGTGAAAACTACATCTTCCATTTGGGAAGAGGCGTATGTATATCCTCCCGTACTCATCATTGCGCCTTGGCTACTTTGTTTGGCAATTTTTTGCTGTAAATTGCCACGTGGACAATTTTGGGGCATATGAGCATCACCGCAAGGATAGCACCAAGGATTGAAATCTTTGACGAGATTGTTCTATCATGTGGTCAACTCCCTGCTTGTACTTGTCTGAGTAGTTCCCAATGGAGTTGGTACTGGTACTATTTGGTTATTTATCTGAGTCAATAGAGTTGTGCGTGCGCCCCCTTGATATTGGTTTTGTTGGTAGGAGGGTCTGTTTCCATGATAACTTTGATAGGTTGGTCTTGGAGGAGCAACCTAATTACGTTTGATAGTAGTTACTTTATTTGTCAAGTTTCGTAACATCTCCCTTATGTCGCTCAACTCGTCTTTTGAAGTGCCAAATGTAGAAGTAGTGTTTGGTTGCGCACTTGGATATGTGTACATAGATGATGGTAGAGGCGTGGTTGTGCTCGTAGATGGCATTTCCTGATTAAAAGCTGATACTTCGGGGAATATTGGCATGAGGGGGTAGGGTGGCAACTTCCCGGCATCAATTAGATTTTTCTCCACCTTCACTACTATGGTGTATGCATCTGGTAATGTGGTTCCACCAAGCAACTGGATCATCATAGAAATTTCAGCGTTGATGGACTTTAAGTAGAACATGAACGGTAGTTCGGTCAGTGGTCGGATGGCATTCTAAATCCTTTGTCAAGCTGTATGAAATCGGGCATTGAAATCTGTCATGGCTTCGGATGGGGCCCGCTTTATCATTGATAGCTGGTGGTATAACAAAGATCTATCTCCATCATTCGAGAACCTCTCAAAAAAGGGGTCTTCAAGCTGATCCCAAGTACCGATGGTATTGGTAGGCAGAGTGCGATACCAATCTAGCGCTCTCCCTTTGAAAGAAGCTGCAAGCAATCTCAGTGATACATTCTGATCTATTACCCTGTGCACCAGACACATGTTCGCAACATCTTGCAGATGTTCAAATGGTGTTTGTGAGCCATCTCCGATGAACTTTGGAATATCTTTTAGAGAAGAGACCAGGATAGGGGCCCATATGGTAGGTGCCACTAGGGCAACAAGGGGACTTCCGACATCCCAAGCCACATAATTTTAGTTTGCGATCAACATTATGGCTAGGATCTGAAGGTTTCACTGGGTGAGTTTGGGTATGAGTTGTTACCAGCAGGGACACCAACAAGCTGGGTTTATTTTGCGATTCACGGCCTAGTAACAGATCAATGATTTGCACACCCTTTTGATTCAGGTATCGTGTTGTGGTCCCATCGAGCGTGCTAGGAAAGAAAAAATTGTTGATGCCAAAATTTGGCAAGGTAACAACCCTCTGTGGGAAACTCAGTTTTAGGGGGGACCTATTGCGCCAAACTAAGCGACCTCTGGATTTTAAAGAAGTCGGATTCTTCTATAACTGGGGTTTTAAAATGGGAAAAGGAAGCAGATATAAAATAAAGAGATCTAACTAAGGTGATACATTGAGATTTATATGTGAGGCATGATAAATCTATCTTGGGGATATGACTTAAGGGCCAGTGGGCAGTCTGTTGCGTTCTAGAATGACAAAATAAAGATGGAAGCCTGAGTGATTCATTATATGACATAAATAATAACTTCATACACTTTTACTAGAAAGAAGAGTCCAAGACATGATCTAAACCAGAAAAATTGTATTAATTCATAGAAGTCTAGGAATAAAACATCCAGTACAATAATGGAAAAGTAAAACTTATCAAATATCAAAGAAAATAGAAAGGTCGAACAATGGCACAATCTGTGAGTTCTTTACAATAATATGATAAAGCAATTAAAGGCTTGGTTCTTCTATCAATTTATCTACCTAAATATGAACTAAAATTGGAACCCTTTCTTCGAAACAAGAAGTAGTATTTATAATGAAAATCCAGCTTGATGAGCAAGTAACAAAAAAAGATGCTTCGATCATGAGTAATGATGCATTTAGCAATGATTTTCCTTTGGTTGTTACAACTGAAAAGATTTGAGCCATGAACGAGGACATCTAAGGGTCGGATGCATCCTCTGTGAATGATGGTAGTTGTCCCAATCAGACCAGAGCATTGACACGTGCAATCCATTCATGGCAGAAATTACAAAACATGGTAGCTAGTGAAAGGTTGTCGTCTACCTAGCTTTCTCCTGCAATGAAGTCTTTAGAAGATCACACGACAAGCGGTCGGGGCCTGATGTTTTATCCTTCCCTTGAGCGATGAAGAACCTGCACTGTGAAGGAATGTGGAGGTCTCCAACATACCATGCTGAAGGTGGGGTCTGCCACAAAATATGCATGAGCTGATGCTACATGGCATGCGGTCGGGCCCCGAAAGGAAAGCGATGCAAAGAGGCACAAAAGATTGTGAATGGCTGACACGTGGAATCCTAGTGCAAGCATTTTGAAAAGCTACTAAAGGAAACCTTGTGAGGAGTGCTTTGCTGACACATGGAGGCCTTCACAAAAGCTTTTGCACAAATGAGCCCGATATTGATGATTTCTCATAGAGGCATGATTGATACTTAGGAAAAAACAAACTCACCCAAAGGGAGCTTGGGAATTCTAAGTTCACAATATCCTAATCTATTTTTTATTCATCTCAATTGGCTTTTCCCTCTTTGGAATTTTTTCTAGCAATGAGGCCCTTGCCAACTTTTGAGGTGTATATGTGAAAAATCCATTTTTCCACCATGATCATGGATTCCCTTGTTGTCTAAATGAACAAGATTATTCGATGAATTAGTTATGTTGATTGATGATTTGATTCTTTCTCTTGATATTTGTGTTGAGATTTCTACCGTACTTTATAGTAAGGATCATAGTACCCTTGTAGTTCATGATATTGTTGATGTTTCTATGAATCCTAATGATTTTAATAAAATTCTTGAAATTAGAGAGTGTCTTTCTCTTGAAGAATTCTCAACGCTCTCAATTATGCATGAATGTATTAACCTATTTAATTGGAAATAGGAAGATATTCTTGGTATATAAAAGGATGTTTTGGTTCATGACATTGTTCTTTATCTTGAAATTGAGCTATCTAAACTAAAAAAATTGTAAAATGCATCCCAAGCTAGCTCTGTATAATGCCAAAATAGTTTTTTTTATAAACTAGATATATTATCCGTATTGAATATGTTGCATTGGCGGTTGCCGTTGCACCAAAAGATTGACCTATTAATGCCTGATACAACCACCAAATTTATACAAGATCCACAAGAGGTAGTTAAGCCATGTCATGAACCCAAGTGTTGTGTTGCACAGAGGAGACCAAGGGACACACCATCTTGCAACAATCCCTCCCCCAGTGCAAGTGAGGGGTTCAAACCTGTGACCTTGGCTCTAATACCAATTATTACATTGGTGGTTGTTGCTGCACCAAAATATTGACCTGTTAACGCCTAATACAACTGCCAGATTTATACAAGATCCATAGGAGGTGGTTGAGCCATGTCACAAATCCAAGCGTCATGCTAGACAGAGGCGACCAAGGGACACACCATCTTGCAACAAAATATTACTATTTTATATCTAGTATTGTGTATGTGGTCAAGATCGATATTCATATTCGTATTTGCACTAGTATCTATGATTTATAAAAATATTCTCCTAAATATGATTCCCCCCTTCAAAATATTGACATGTAATCATTGACTCAATTTTGGAAATGTTCTTCTTTCTTTCATGGATGGTTTTTCAAGCTATAACCAAACTCTCATTAATCATTGACTCAATTATTGGAAATGTTCTTCTGTGCTCCCTTGATAGACAAAAATCGACATATTGCCTCCATTTTTCCAATTCAAACTCACTTCTTCGCTCCATGCAACTCTCTCATTCTCTCATTCACTCTTGCAACTTATTGATCACTCTCTCACTCTCTCAAGCTCAATCTTTCTCTCTTCTTGGCGATTCTTGTTCTCTACTTGGCTTCTACAACACTTTCTTGTTGCAACTCCACCATCTTTGTAGGTTGACGAAGCTCCATTCTCTGGATGTGGTGTCATCTTCTCCGGTCGACCTTGAGTGCTAGCAGAAGAGGAGGTGATATTTCTCTTGTTTTTTCATTTGCATTATTATGTCTTATAGAGTAGCATTCAGGCTATCCTTGCACTCTATTTGATAGTTTCTTCTCTTTTCTTTCTTTATCAATTTCTCTATCTTGTTGCATATTTGGTTGTCTATGGAGGTGGGAACACCAAAGCAAGTGTCTAACTGAGGTAGACCTTGAAACTTAGCACAACATTTTTTTCTTTTTCATGTGTGCAGGTGTTGATTCACCCTTTTGAATTCAAAGTGAAGAATTGAAGTGTGGGCACTAGAGTTGTACCTTTTCCATACCTTTGTCATTTCTACATTAGAGTAGTTTCCAGTATTCTTTTTGTTGTACTTTTTGTTTCCTGCAGGGTATGTGCAGGATCATGATGGGCCAAAAAGTGGCAATGGGAAAAAAAATATGTTTTGCATTGACTCAAAAATGCGGAAATCTCGAGTTGAATTTTTTAGGCTTGGGTGTCAGTACATTGCTCCAAAGCAATGCCCAAACCTAAATTTTACAAATCGGATTTCCGATTTGAGCTGCGTATATAAATAAAAAGGCAGCGACCTTTTTAACTCATTCTAGACATTTTGAATGTGGGCGCACAAGGAGAACTCAAAATCAAATATCTGTTTTCATCAAATATCCGATTTGAAAGGTAAATTTTTAGTTTTTTTTAATGTTTTAATCAACTTTTCAATTAGATTTTTATAATTTTAAGTAGTTTTTATGATTTTTTTTCAAAAGCAGGTGTTTTTATTGATTTTAATTAAAAACTAGAGTTTACAATGAACTTTTATTAAAAATTAATGTTTTTAAATGGATTTTGATTGAAAACTAGTGTTGTTGATGTATTTTTATCAAAAACTAGAGTTTGTTATGGATTTTTGTGAAAAAGTAGGGTTTTTTTGGATTTTTATTAAAAACTAGGGTTTTTTTACAATAATTTCATTTATATTGTGTAATTTCAATTAGATTAATTAGTTTTTAACTTTAATCAGGTATTATGGTTGAGAATGAAAATGCACAAATGCCAAACGCTCCACCACCTCCGCAGCCACCAATTGAAGACTTAATTGGTGAAAAATTGAGGCAATTGAGGGGCATTTGTGAATTTTATAAGATAACCCCTCGATTATCTGAGATGACAAACACATTGAAGGAAATAATTAAAAATATAGAAACCCTCTCCACCCAACATAATGCCTTTCATTCATGGTGAGAATACATGAGGGAATATTATGCATGTGGATTGTCTTACGATGATGTGAAAGATCTCCAAATAACAAGCCCAAATAGCCTCTTTATTCGTTAACCCCTGCACCGATTTGCCAATGAATGTTAATAAACCAAAACTTTCTACAAAATTGTGCACGAATAGGGACATTGTAGATAAATTTTGGGATTGTCGGTGTATGGTTTTCGATAAACCACCAAATAACAATTCTGATATACCATTTTACTTTATTAAAAAATTATATGTTGAGTTTGTGTTAGGGCATCATGTCAATTACTTTGTTATTAAACCCTTCCAAGGCGTCAGTGTAGGTATGCCCCAAGATAGACCAGGGGCAGTTAGAGTAGTCCCACACCCATATGTTCCCCCTCCTCCCCTTCCTCCATCACCTCTCGTATATCATCCAGATATTATCCAGGATGCAGCCACACAGACTATTCAGACTATTCACTCTTTGAGTGGTCATTTGGTTTCACATGCTTTTACAGTAGCTCAGCCACATTCTGGTGATGTTGGCGAAGGCTCAAGTGCTGCTACATCCTCCTCCTTAGGTCCACATATTTGTGTGCCACATACTTGCACTATGTGCCACCAGATATGCTTGGGTCCTCTTGTATAGCCTGCTAAGCATCCCTTGGACACTTCTGATTATGAATTTCTTGATGTGGACATTATAGATGAGACGTAGGGGAGTGGAGCACACCCTACAGAGTCCTCTCTTGCTAGAGAGGGGGACATTGGAATAGTGACACAAGTAAGATTTAAGTTGTAAATTCATAACTTGCAATTTTTTTTAAATGAATATTAATAAGAGATAGTGTCAAGTACTAATATTTATTTACATGGTCTATTTGGCAGTTGATATCTAAGGAGGAGCTCACACAGGTGACTGATAGCACCCTTAGGGCCATTTCATTTGGCCTCGACATGCACACAATATATATTTTCGCACTCACTCGTTTAAATTTTTTTATTATGTACTTGCTTGTCATTTGAATGGTCATTAATGAAATTATATAATAACTTATATTTTTATCTTATTTTCCTCTTGTAGGAAATTCCTAGTGCGAGCGAGGTGCAACCTTGTCCAGACTATGGAGGTACAAATTTAGCTAAGGAGAAGGTAATTGAACTCAAATTAGATTGAATTAAGATTTTTAAGATCTTATATTGATTATACATACATCAACATAGATTGGTAGTTTCATATGTACTTGTCATTTTTATGTACAGGCGATTATGAGCTATACATCATTGTTGACAAGTGTCACAATGCCTGAAGGAGTAGGTATTGGAACACCTCAAGGAGTAGGTGTTGAAACACCTCAAGGAGGAGGTTTTGAAACACCTGAAGGAGATAATGAAAAAGATCAGCCTAAAGAGGTATGTGTTTATTTTATTTTGTGTTTGGTAAATATGTTCCTATTACCAATAATCGTATGCTAACTTGGATCAATTTTATTTTTTTGTTCACATATATAGATTGGCATTTCAAAAGTTGGTTTGGTATATTCTAGGACTCCTGACCCTTTGAAGAGATGTATATTTCAGGTAATCAAGATTTCAATTTTAGAGTTCAATTAAAATTCAATGTGTATTGATTTTGATGTTAATTATTCGATTTTAAATTATATAGTATAACTAATCTCAATTGTGGTTTGAATTTTTCTTGTGCAACTACCTTCAAATCCAACGAGTGCTTCAAAGAGGCTCTATTTTGATGATCCACCAGTAGTTTAAGATGAGATAGAAATTTTGGCATGTAAATTTTGAATAGATATTGAGATGGCATATGCCACATTTTGTAAAACTTTGTTTGAGTTGCCATCAATGCCATTTTTGTATATGGACATACACTTGATTATTGGATAATTTGATATATAGAAGTTGACAATCGAAATTTAATTTGTTCCTCATGTGCATGATTAAACTCTTTGAAAATTTTCTCTTGAGAAATGGTTAAATATCAATATACAATAGCATAAAAAATAATGGTTATATTATATAGTTTGTACTTATATCGCTGATTACATTGCATTGCACATATTTCAAACTCAAAGAATTACTTCACATTGCATAACTAACAACTAGATTTTGATAGATGGAAAAAATTCAATTACAATATAGTTTTTACAAAGTCAACCTAAGCAGTTATGCAATTACTTCACATTGCATAAGTAATAACTAGGAGCAGCTGCCAATTGCATTTTCTTGTCATGGAATTCTATGAGACCACGTTTCTTTGAGGCTTTTTTTCAAATAGTCCACTGCCTTGTCTATGCTACCACATTTTTCATACATGTCTATCAAATCTTTTTATGAAACAATTCACTGGCTTGTTGGTAGGGCTTATTGGAAATTGTATGATCTGACCTCACTCAATCCTAAAACCACTTCATTCCCTCTTAATTTTGTCTTCTTAAACTTAAAACATCATTGTATTATGCTAGCCCATAATTTGGATTACACTTTCTTTGTAAAATCACCAATTTTCCCTTGGTTTTGCCCCTTCCAACTAAGGTTTCACACTTTTACTCTTCTTGGGTTACTCTTAATCACTCAGACCTCTTAAACACCATTAAATACACCTGTTCCAACAGTTTCCAACAAATTCTAACCTATTTTCATTCAACTTCTCAAAAACTCACTCTCTAGCCTTACTCAAAAGGCACAAAAATTTGTGTTTCTTAACAGGGCAACGTTCTCAGACCACCCTAATCCCTTTATCACCCCTAAAAACTTGTTCATACACCGACCCCTATCTAATTCATCCCCATTCCTCTAAGGTACAACCTATACAGAAGGAGGAATGGCTTTGTCAATTCATGAAATCTTACTTGTTTTAGGTGCTACTGCACCATACCCCCCGGGTACAAAAGATTTATGCCCCATAAATCACTCCATAGGTCTTCTCCTATCTTCTTCACAATCCCTTCAAACCCACTTCAAGTCACTCACATGGAAATCTTCATCCGAGGGATTTTGTACACTTCATGCTTTGTGTTGTCTTGGTCTTGCCATGCTTGATCCTTCTCAAATGGATCTTCTTGCTTCTATTTATCTTCATTGAAACCTACAAATGGTGTTTCCCAAGCTTTGAAACCTACACACAAAAATTCAATACACAAAGCTAAACATCCATACATTAGTATCTCTATTTCACGCTCTTCCATAAGCTTTTTCCAACTACACATGTATCTCCGCCCTTCAACTCTTCTCTTCACAATCTTTCTCATGTTCTTTATGGTTAGAACCATCCCCACATTAGCATACACATGCCACAAAACCAAATATGACAACCAAGGACAATCCCATGTCCTAACACCATATTCCTCAAACTCTTCTTCTATAGCCTTCACTAGGCCACTCACCATCAACTCTTCCTCTCTAGTTTCCCACCCAATCTACTATTTGCAAGATTACACATTTGAAGGTTGATAGGTTGAGAGGTTAGGTGTGATATATTTATGCTAAATAAGATCAATCAAGACCATTTAAGGTATATTAAGTTGAAAATTTGTGTCTAGGGGTCCAATATGCCAAAAATGCATTCTTGCTTCAAAATTGTCAAAATTGCCATGTAGTCTTTTGAAGGCAAATTATTAAAATTGGAAAGGGAAGTGAAAGATAGGAGTATAGAAGTTGTGGTAGGGTTGAAATAAAGGTGTTTGACTAGTTTTACTAGTCATAGGTGTCTTGGAAAGCAAAGTTGCATAAAAGTGCATTATTAACAAAAAGTTGTCAATTTTAGCAATTTTTAAGAAAAATGAAGGGTCTTGGTAGTTGAAAAGGTGGTTGTGGACGTTGGGGAGTCTATTTTAATTCAAATAATGTATATAAATCTCTTCAAGGTTCGAAAATAGGTTGGTTGAAGGAAATTTTGTGAATTACAATACAAAAGCAACGTTGATTTCCAAAAAAATACTAGTTTTTCACAACAAGCTATGGTCTCATAGTTTTTTTTCGCACGAAAATCAATGTTGGAGTTCAGTTGGAGGCTAAAAACTACTTGTAAGGGAATAAATAAATCTTATTCTACAACTCGTATGACCAAAACGATTGTTCCATCATGTTCGAATGAGTACATTTAGGTTAGGTATGGTTCCCTTTCGTACCCAAATAGGCCCAAGCAGTTTGAGCTACGTTCAATCGGCGAAATCCCTTGAGAGTCCAAAGTGCAGAAGGGCATAAATATTTGATGAACTGTTACTAAAAAACCATGATACTTATAGACTCTCTGTCTAGGGCTATGGGATCGTGTTGGGACCATCTACAATAACCTCTCTCGGTTTTGGCTATCTCGGAGGCGTTTTCTCGTGGTTATGAGTTTTTAGTTGAGGGAAAAGTTGGCAGATGCAAGTAGTGTAAAGTTGCAAAGTGGTGCAACTTTCATTCTCCAACTTGTACGACCAAACAAAATGTTCCAACATGTCTGAATGAGTACATTTACGCTAGAGATGGTCCTCTTTTGCACCCAAATATGTCGAATGACTCCAAGCTACATTGGACCGACGATTTCCCTTAAGAGTCCAAAGTGTTAAAAGACAACAATATTTGAAGAGCTATTTCTCATAAACTGTGATGCTTACATACTCTTTTTATGAGGCTATGGGATCGTCTTGGGACCATCTACAATAACATCTCTTAGTTTTTTCTATCTCGGAGGCGTTTTCTCATGGTGATGAGTTTTCAGTTGAAGGAAAAGTTGTCAGATGCAAGCAGTGTAAAGTTGCAAAGTGGTGCAACTTTCATTCTCCAACTTGTACAACCAAATAGACTGTTCCAACACGTTCAAATGGGTATATTTACACTAGGGATGGTCTTCTTTTGCACCCAAATACGTTGAATCACTCCAAGCTACATTAGACTGACAATTTCCCTTAAGAGTCCAAAGTGCTAAAAAAAAATCTTTGAAGGGTTATTTATCAGAAACCGTGATGCTTATAGACTATCTGTCTGAGGCTATAGGATCATGTTGGGACCATCTACAATAACCTCTCTTGGTTTTTGCTATCTTGGAGGCATTTTCCTGTGGTGATGAGTTTTTAGTTGAGGGAAAAGTTGTCAGATGCAAGCAGTGTAAAGTTGCAAAGTGGTGCAAATTTCATTCTCCAACCCGTACAACCAAATAGACTATTCCAAAATGTCCAGATGGGTAGGTTTACGCTAGGGATGGTCCTCTTTTGCACCCAAATACGCCGAATCACTCCGAGCTACATTGGACTGACAATTTTCCTTAAGAGTCCAAAGTGCTAAAAGGAAAAAATCTTTGAAGGGATATTTCTTATTAATCATGATGCTTACAAAGACCCTGTCTAAGGGATATGGGATCATGTTGATACCATCTACAATAACCTCTCTCGATTTTTGCTATCTTGGAGGTGTTTTCCCATGGTGATGAGTTTTCAGTTGAGGGAAAAGTTGCTAGATGCAAGCAGTGTAAAGTTGCAAAGTGGTGCAACTTTCATTCTCCAACTCGTACAACCAAACAGACTGTTCCAACATGTTTGGATGGGTACATTTACGCTAGGGATGGTCCTCTTTTCCACCCAAATACGCTGAATCGCTCAGAGCTACATTGGACCGATGATTTCCCTTAAGAGTCCAAAGTGCTAAAAGACAACAATATTTGAAGGGCTATTTCTTGGAAATCATGACACTTACATACTCTCTTTCTTAGGCTATGGGATCATGTTGGGACCATCTACAATAACCTCTCTTGAATTTTTCTATCTTGGAGGCTTTTTCTTGTGGTGATGAGTTTTCAGTTGAGGGAAAAGTTGCCAAATACAAGCAGTATAAAATTGCAAAGTGGTACAACTTTCATTTTCCAACTCGTACGACCAAAAAAACTATTCCAACATGTCCGAATGGGTACATTTACACTAGGAATGTTCCTCTTTTGCACCCAAATATGCCAAATCACTCTGAGCTACATTGGACCAACGATTTCCCTTAAGAGTCCAAAGTGCTAAAAGACAACAATATTTGAAGGGCTATTTATCAGAAACTGTGATGCTTACAAACTCTTTGTATGAGGCTATGGGATTTTTTTGGGACCATCTACAATAACCTCTCTCATTTTTTTCTATTTCGGAGGCATTTTCCTGTGGTGATGAGTTTTCAGTTGAGAAAAAAATTGTCAAATGCAAGCAGTGTAAAGCTGCAAAGTGGTGCAACTTTCATTCTCTAACTCGTACAACCAAAATTACTATTCCAACATCTGAATGGGTATGTTTATGCTAGGGATGGTCCTATTTTACACCCAAATACGTCGAATCACTCCGAGCTACATTGGACCGATGATTTCCCTTAAGATTCCAAAGTGCTAAAAGACCATACCATATATTGTACGGTATGTAGCTCGATGGTATGGCCATAGTAGATGTTATTAGGATTGTATAATGTGAATATGTGGGTTTAAAGAGCTAGAAAGGTCTGTAGTTTAGTTGGTAAGTTGCCATGCATGGCAAAAAAGAGTGAAATTAGGTGAAAAATGGTGGTTACAACATGCTAATGTCAATGAAATGTGGGGGCAGCAATATTTAAGGTTGGATTAAGCTTCTGCAAGTCCTAATAGATGTGTTTGATGAGTTTATATGGTGTGGCAAGGTTTGGGGAGTGAAGTTGCACCCAAGTTTGGTTTTGACGATCAAATTGGAGTTTAAATCATCTTTAATTGTAATTGTGTTGTTTAAAGCCACCTAGCTCTTGCATCAGAAAACTCTTACCCAATCAACTTGAACATCATGCACACCCAAATACCTCGTTTCCACTTTGCTAGATCAAAGAATCAATTACATGGGAAATGATCTTCACTTGAACTTTTTTTATTTTTGTTTTTGGAAAAAGTGGCAAGCCACTGTAATTTATTATATATAAATTGGAGATATTACAAAACTTGGTTCAAACGAGCATACCGAAAAGAAAGAACCAAGAAGAAAACCTTTGGTTGTAGCTCGATTAAGTACAAAAATCTCTTTACATTTTAAACATACCCTTTATACAATGCCAAACATTTGACCCATATTTCAAAAAACATCACTAGATATAGATTATGCCCATACATAGTTATGACCTTTTTACATTGTTTCACATTTCAAAATTCAAATTTTACAAAATTTTCCTATTGTAGGCATTCAGGGCATAGTCTTCCACAAGAGTAGTATGTTGATGTTCTGGAGTGACAAGCACCTGTAAAAACCATCAAGGTAGTAGTTAAACTACATACAATACAAAGGATGCTTAGAATAACCAATCTATATTATTGTAATCTGTCACATACCTCTCTAAAAGGATCAGAGCTACCTATTATTATAGAAGGTCCATGATCAATCATGCCAAGAATATCACAAAAGTTGTAAAATGATAAATCTATACTGTCACAACATAAAAGATGCTTAGACTAACAAATCTATATTAATCGAAACAAGAATGATGATGAATTGGTAATGTAAACTATAAAAGATGCTTAGAATAACCAATCTATATTATTTTAAATGACCTAATTGATGATGATATGGTAATACAAACTATAAAAGATGCTTTGAATAACCAATCTATATTATTGTAATCTATCGGATACCTCTCCAAAAAGATCAGAGCTGGCTATTGTTGCAACAGGTCCATGATCAATCATGCCAAAAATATCCCAAAATTACATACAAAATATAGCTATTAAAGACACCTACATTGCAATAGTATACAAAATATCAGTATTAAATAAAGAACACTAATGAACTTAAGCATAATGAACCTAAGCATTGTACCTTCCATTCTTGAATATGCTATTCAAGTGTGCCTGAAGGGTCATCTCTTTGCTTAAGAGTATCCAATATTGCTTCATGATCAACATTACTAAGTGTCCATAGTTGTTTTGTCTCTAGTTTGGCATGATGCTTCAACAAATTAACATTTTTTGCTATAAAAAGGTGTGAATAAATGCAAGGTTTTGTGTTTCTCATAGTCTTCAAATATAGGGATGCCATTCTTTCTAATCATGTATGTTCACAACCAAGTTCCTAAAACCACAAATAAACCTATAGGATACACAAACCCATCATCATCTTCCATCAGTTGTGTTAGCTTTGTGCTTTACCCGCACACATTGAGCCAACCAATATTCTAATCTCTTCATTCCCCTACGGTGCAACAACTGCAAAAACATGTCCTGGTTGTAGTAGATTTCAAAGCCGATCGTAATCAAGTGAAATTTCCATTATGTCATTTGTCATGGATATAGTTTGAGATAAAGGAGTTAGATACTATGAAACCCATGTATCCACCCACTCACTTGACTCGCATTATTCCCACTTGCACTAAATACAACTCTGCAAAAAAAAATCTAGTTGTCGTGTCCAAATGGTCCATGTGCTTGCATCTGAGCTTCAAAATGAATGCATCTTTGAAAAATCTTTGATTGTATCATGACAATCCAATTGGCCTCCCATTGTACCCTCCTCAACCAACCAAAAGAATCTATGCATTCTTGAATCAAGTGTCCCTCCTTGTGACAATGTTGAACTACACCAATCAACAATAGAACGTGCATCATTTAATTTTTCTCCTGAAATCTTCAATTGCTCCTTAACTAGAGCTCTCTTTACACATGCACCTGCTCCGTCATGCTCCCCTTTTCCATGCCCAGCTTCAAAAAAACTCCAAATATTAGGTACACCCCTCTCTACATGCATTCTAATCAACCAATAAAACATACGAGCATTCTTGAATTGACCTGTGTAGTTATTTGACCAAATGAGATGTCGGCCCAATGCTATATCATGATCTTGAAAGAACTCAATTTTTTTATCGAAACAATGTTGGACATACTCGAACGAGTGAGATCTATCATCACTCATATAAAAATGATACTCTTTGATTATCTTTTGATCCTCCTCTGTACTATCAGGTGCATGTCTAAACGTTATGTGGACAAAAATAACAATCTGAATGGAATTGTAATACTGAGATTGTACTTCAATTTGTGGTTGCAATGTGTAGTTTTCTGCAAAATCAACCACTAATATAATAGTGCCAATTGAAAAATATTCCTTACACATCTTGAATTGTTGATCCAACCATTGAGACCTATGACTATGCCTTGCATATTTGTATAAAATATTGTCCTTAAAATCTAAAATAAAATCAGCAACACTACATTCTTTTGCAACCAACTTGTATCTAGAACCTTCACCTCCACTCTGCAAAGTATATTTGACTATCTCATATCTCCTTTTCTCAACAAGCTTCTTTGCAAATTCATGTTTAGAACCCTCATGAAAACATTGAACAAACTTTGACAAGCCACCACATTGTGAGCACTTCGCATTTAAACAATCATTTCTATAGAAAAAGGAACCATCATCTCTAGAACATAAAAATAGATCTAGCAAGTCCCTTGATGATTTCGAAAGATGCATTGCACCACACTCCTACAACATTTCATTAGTATGCAAAGTAGAATGGATATAGCATAATAGTTCATGGTACATTGAAAACTCCACATGGTATTTTCAACAACAAGTATTACGAATCTTAAGAGGCACAAAATAAAATGGCTTCAAACCTTCAAAAGTCCTTTGCGAGATTTCCATATTTGGATGTGTTTCAATAAATTTGTTGAACAACATTGTTTGGCTTGATTCCAAGAAATGTTTAGGATGCGGTGTATGGTCTCGATTGCCAATTCTTAACTTTAAAACATCCTTTGTATTGGGTGATACTCTAGAGTTATCATGCCAAAATTTCTAAATTACTTGCTTTACATTATCGATTAGCTTTTTATCAGCATGTGGAACCCTCCTAGCAAAATCCCATGTATCATTTTGAAGAGGATCATCTATTCTTTCTCTTCTTGCAAGTTCTCTATCGAAAGTTTTACAAATTATGTCAAAATCAATACAAGTTTGTCTCATAAAGCGAGCCTTTTTTAATTGATGGCTTACTAGGGCGGTTGTAATGACTCTTAGAGCAACTCTTATCTTTTTCCTTGTTATTTTTTCCAATAGAATTAAGAGCATTAAAAATATTTTTGACAATAATAGAATTTTTTTTGGTCTTCTTGTTCACACGAAGCTTCAATTTGGCTAGAAAAGGTCTCATCTTTTGCATCTTTAGTAATTGTACAAAAATTTGGCATTGCTCGGTCAATGTCTTATCGCTAAAATATTGGTTGAAAAATCTTCTAGCCCACAACCAAACAGTTCGTGTTGACCTCTTTCCTTCAAAATTGTTTATAATGCTATCATCAATTTCAAGTAACCATTTAGGGGTTCTTGAAGGTCTTGAATTTGGAATATTTCTTTCTTCCACACAAGGTTCTTCATTTCTCATGTAATCTGGTGAAACATAATTTATGCTTGCTTCAATATTATGTTCAACATCTTCATTTCCAACATTTTCACCTTGAACATTTTCAATATCAATTTGAATAATTTCATTCCCAATTTCAATATCATGTTCAACATCTTCAATTCCAACATTTTCACCTTCAACATTTTCATCATCAATTTCAATATTTTCATTCCCAATTTGAATATCATGTTCAACATCTTCAATTCCAACATTTTCACCTTCAACATTTTCATTCGCAATTTCAATATCATGTTCTACATTTTCACCTTGAACATATTCAATTTCCTCTTCACTTGAAAGACCATAGGGCTCAGGTTCACCAATATTTAACATACCTTGTCTTCTCTTCCTATGACCTTCTCTATCTCTTTGTCTATATGCTTCAATTTGTTCTTTTGTAAGCTTTCTCTTATGTTTTTTCTTCTGACAACTGTTGCTCCCCATTATACCTCATAAAAGATGCTAAAAAATCATTTCTTATAAAAAATTTGAGTACAAGATGCTCCAAAAAGTTGTTTTTTGTCTCTTCCTATCTGAAACCGCACATTTGTCACCTACAAAGTGTTGCAAACAAAATGTAGGGTCCATTGGAATACACAAAAAATTCCCACAAATCCAATATCCGATATAATCAGATATCTGATTTGGAAAACATTTTAAAATGTTTTGCAATGGTAAGATTTTAGTTCTACTAGAGTTTTACAAATCAGATATCCGATTTGTGCCCACATAGACCTAAGGGTTAATGGTAGAGAGTGGGAGAGTGGGATATTGAGAGAGGGAGAGGGAGAGAAGGAGAGTGGGAGGGAGAGAGAGAGAGATGGAGAGGGAGAGGGAGAGGGAGAGGGAGAGGGAGAGAGAGGAGAGGGAGGTGGGTGAGAGGAGAGGAGAGGGAGAGGGAGAGAGGGAGGTGGGAAGGAGAGAGGGAGAGTGGGAGAGGATAGAGGGAGAGAGAGAGAGGGAGAGGAGATTGAGATGAGAGAGGGAGAGGAAGAGTGGGAGAGTGAGAGGGAGAGTGGAGAGTGAGAGAAGAAGAGAGAGTGGGAAGGAGAAAGGAGAGTGGGAGAGGAGAGAGAGGAGAGGGTTGAAGAGAGAGGGAGATTTTAGGGTTGAGGAGAGAGAGGGGAGAGAGGAGAGGAGAAGTGGGAGGGAGAGGGATGGAGAGAGAGGGTTTAGGGTTGAGAGAAGAGAGAGGAGGAGAGAGAGAGAGAGAGAGAGAGAGAGAGAGAGAGAGAGAGAGAGAGAGAAGTCAACACAAAAAACATTTTTAACAACTTACCTTGCTTTACAAGACTTTGCCCATGTGGCTGACGACTTTTTTTTACCCAAAATTGATGAAACAAAAAGGGTTTGTAAAGGAGCTTCTCAAATTTGTACCAATATAAATTATAATTTACTTTGAATCTAATAAATAATTATTATTCATTTTCTATTAGAATTATGACTAAAGTCCTGATTGATAGCCTGATTGAAAAACATCTATAGCTTTCAAATGGTATCACATTTTTTGAATTCAAAACATGTGTCACATTCTATACTTCGCATATTATAGGATTAAAAAAAATGAATTTCATGAAGTTTTGACCAAGTTAAGGTGGTCATATATACGAGTTTTTATATTTTTTTAAAGTTGTAATAAAAAATTCATAATTAATTATTTACTTGGAAAAAAATTACAAAAAAATACACATCACATCCGGACATGAGTCCTCTACTTATATCTAAAATCTTATAAAAAAATATATCATTTTATTATGGTTAGGGTGGTCAAACAGGCACCTACTTCTTATTTTTCCCTGAAATTTAAGTAGTACTACATTGAAATTTCAATTTTTCACCAAATAGATATTTTTTAGAAAAATAAACCTAGTAGTTTAGAAACTACATTCAATTTGCCACAGATTCTTATTTTACATATTTTTGAAATAATATAGATAACTTATTCAAATTTTTACATCAAATTGCCTAACTCTGATTTTTCTGAATTTTTGTTACCACTTAAGGGCCTATTTTTTCCATAATGATCCTGCACATACCTTGCATTCTCTTTGTCAAACTATAAAACTCTATTAGTTGAGTCGTTAGTAGGCCCTTTTTCCTTTCTATCTATTTTTCATACCCTTGTACGTATAGGATGCTAGCACGTGTCTCTGAGACGCTAGCACGCCATGCTAGAGTCTAGTTCCTATGTTGTCATCCTTAGAAAGTGAGTTGGTTGGTCTGCAGTCTAAAACCTCTATAGTCAGCTCACCTGATTTCTAAAACACATGTCAAACAACCGGAGGTAGTTTAGGGCAGTTCATTCCTTGGGGATCTCCCGTGACCTAGAGCCTCAGGGATGACATATCCCCCTTTTCTACATTTTTGGTGAACCCAACGTGAACTCCTTGTTTTTGTTTCTTGGTATTGGAGGATCTTTCTCTCATGTCCTAGGTGTGTTGAGATTTGTGTGTCGCAAAGTGTGTAGCTTTGTGACCCAGTCTATGACCCCTAGAAATGCAAATAGGAGGACTCTTGGATATTTAGAAATGGAATCTAGGTAGGTCATTGTCTACTAGCATAATCTTCTACATCATTTGAGTTAATTCCATCTGAGTATGTGAACATGGTTTCATTCATGTGTATCCCTCTTGAAAATGTGAGTGCTACACCTGACATAACATTTACCTCACATGATAAGCCTCTACATAAGGAGCTCTCCCCTTTATACATCCTCATTGGATCAATCAAAATTTTGTAACTAGCATCTTAGTTGATTCGATGAGTCAGGTCAATGTGATAACGAAGGATACACTTTTCATAAATGACTTACATAGGGAGAGGTACGAAGAGTCAGAGACCACCCTTTGTACGCATGATGCAATCTTTGTCGCACCTTTGGGCTCTATTTCTCTTTCAGTCTTGGATGGACCCAAGGCTATTGATGCTTCTTTCATTATCATTCCAAAGTCCAACCTATTCCGAGTTAGGCTAGGAATCTTGTAGTTGAACTTTGTGAATGGTGTCACCTCTGTGGTTCATAAATGTTTAAAATTCTCTCATGAAGGTTTCATACAAGTAGTACATGACATCAGTTATAAATTGTTGGTGTCACATGGGGGCTTCACACTTGATCACTTATGGCCTACCACAATTGGACCTCTCCCCTAGGGGAGATTTTTTATATAAGGATTATATTAAATATAAGATCAGGGGCTCAACATCGAAGGCTAGTTATCCGATGTCCCCTATGTAGTCTTTGTGAAGGATTCCATGATTGCGCAACAACAAGATACTTTTTTTTCCCAAAAAATGATAAAGGAGAAGCTTGCTTGCGCTCAAGGGCCTTTTCCTTCTATATCATCTACTCCCACTTCTACTTCTTGCCTTACTGTGAAGCCTTCAACTTCTATTCCCATGCCTCATATGGGAAGTGCAATGGTACCCGCATGGAGAAAAGTGAAGCAATAGGTCTTTAAGCTTCCTATTTTTCCCATGGTACCTAAGCTTGTCTATGGCAAGGGGAAAGGTACTCATGGGGATGCTTCTATGTCTCGGCATTTGCATCCTCCTATTTTTCCTCTACTTGCTCCTAAGGTAGAGAATGGGAAGAGGCCCACCATAGAGGCGCTTGTTTTCATTTCTCTTCTTGTGACTGCTTCTACCCATGCACTTCCTCCTCCTGCTCTTTCCCAAGAGACTAACCTTCCACCATAAATGGTTGTGAAGGATATTCTTTTGGTTGAGCAGTAGCCTTGGGCCTCTTCTCTGGCTACATCTTCCAGTGCCTGTAGCTAACGTAACCAGCTTGTACATGAGCGCAAGTGCAAGTGAAAGGCTCTCATCACTAAACATCTAGCCGTGAAGAATATGAATGGGGATCTAGTGGCCCCCTATTTTTGTATCCTCTTATGCTATTTTGTCTTCCTTTGATGTGCTTACTTCATTTACAATCACCTTTATTCTTTTTCTGACTCCCTCGATAGGATCTGATGATTCTCACCCCAAAAGGGTTTAGGTTTTCATCGCTCCCTCTATAGAGCCCCCTCTTTTAATGTCCCTCCTAGACATCCCTCCCTTTTCTCATCCCATAGACATTTCAAACACCATAATGGTGTCTGATATGGCTCTGTCCTCTTCATCCCCAACTTCTACTTCTTTTGTGGGGATTTCACATCATCCGCTGAAGTGCAAGCCAGAGGAAGACCTCACTACAATTGGAGGTTGGAAGAAGGGTTCGCCTTCTTTGGAAGTGGGTTTTGTCTTGGCTTGCGTTGTCCTTGTGATGGAGGTGGCCTCTACATACCCTGAGTTTGTCAATGCCCCTATCAATGAGGTTGGTAGTGGATCTCAAACACCTCCTCCCATCCAATTGACATGTGGCTCTCCACTGAATTGCATGTTTAATTTAGTGGATGATATCCCAACTTTGTCCTAAATCTTTGCAAGATCGATGACTTTTTCCTCATATGAGCTTGGTGAAGAAGACCTTGAGGGGCCTTCTTCCTTGGAACTTATTGTAGGCAAGTCAGAGGGTATTGTCAAGTAGCTATCCCACCCTTGAAGGCTCGTCCACCCTCCCCCTATAATGATCTAGATTGGGAGCAGGATCCTACTAGTCGTTGAGGAGTATGGTGGTACCTCTTCTTTATCTGTAGATCAGATTTGTTTGTGTGCTTGTGTTCCCCTATACATGTCTTTTTGTGTTTGTGATCCTATTTGGAGGACCCTTTTTACCCTTGTAGGTTCTTGGATATAGGCTTAGAAAATTTATCATGAACTTCTATGTGTATCATCATTCTTCTATATGTTTTGAAATTACTTTTCGATATTGGGGTCGATGCAAATCATTGGGGGCATTTAGGCCCTCTTCCATGTTGACCCAATTTTTATTTTTATTTTCTCTTCATGTGCTCTTCTTCATGATTTAATTACTTTAGGGATTGATGACTATTTTTTCATACAACATATTATATCTATTTGTATCTATGAACAGATCTGACCCCAAACTCTCAAATCCCCTTATCTCTCTTGATTTATTTGTTGTTGTCTGATTCTTGATGTTGTGGTTCTTATGTGTTGTCCCTCATGTGTGTGTGTGGCAACATACCATGAAATACATCTCATTATGTGTTGTGTGCCACAACATATCTACCTTTGGGTGAACCCACAAAAGTGGTTTACAATTGTAGTGAGGAAGGAAAAGTTGAAAAAAATGACCCCATGCCAAAAAAAATCATTTTTGGGGTTCGAACAAACTAATAGGTTCAAAAGAACCAAAAGAGGGTTCGAGCAAACCCATTCAATGAACTTACCACCATTCTCACCAAAAAAAACCGAAGGAAACCCTTTATGAAAGGGGGTTTGAATGAACCTTGGTTTGCTCGAACCCCCCATTTCCCTCCTTCTCCCCCTCAGGTGGTAAAAAAGTCTAAAATTTTGTGCTTTGAAGCTTGAGTTGAGGATGAAAATGGAGGATACTTCACAAACCCAACTGGATTATGGTATTCCTGAGAACGAGCCATCCAACAAATATAATTTTAATATGTTTTGATTTTATTATGTATTTGTTTTTGAGTTTTATTAAACATAGGTTTTTTACCAAAAATCAAGCTCTCTATTCTGCACATGGAAAAATAGTAGATTATAAAAAAAAATTAAAAAAAATGAGTGCACTAGATATTGAAGTAATTGATCCAACAAAAAATAAATTGAATTTCGATATATACAAAAAAATTTACGTTGTATATGGTCCGCCTATGTCTGAATTGTAATTAGTTTGACTTCAAAACTTGATTAAAGAAGAAATATTCAATAAAAAACTATGAGAACAATTCAAAGCACTAGATATCAGAGTTACAAATCTAAATTCGAAATAATTAGAATTTTATCCTTCATGGAAAAAATTTATGTTGTATACGATGAGCGTCACTCCTTAAAAATGTTGTTTGCTGAAAAACACTAGTTTCAAAGGAGATGGAAAAATAAGTGCAATCTGATTCCAAAATTTTTGAAAAAAATATATTTAGAATCTATAGACAAAATGTCACAAATCACTAGTTTGCATCATCTTCAAATTCCTCATGGTTTAGCCGCTATAGGTGCCCAAAAGTGAAGATTTAGTTAGAAAAAAATATTTTAGTGTATTTTTTGGAGAAAAATTGTAAACCACTATTGTGGGATCACCCCTCTCCTTTCTCTCCTTAGGATGCCATGTGCTCCTTTGAGTAACACACACCATCCTAAGGGGATACCATGATGTTCTAATTTTTGATTTGGTGAATTATTTCGAAAAGGATTCCTTGGTGTCAAGTTTATCTTTACAATGAATTCCTTGACAAAAGAATCCCTTGTTTAAATCTCTCATTTTCCAAAATATGGTATTCTCTCAAGACTTCTTTTAAAAAGGATCTTGTATGCGAAAGGATCTGAAAACTTTCCTTTGAAAAAGGGCCACTTTTTCTAAAGTGAAAGAGTCTAAAAACTTTCCTTTGAGAAGAAGCATTATTTCCAACAGATTCCTTGACAAAAGGATCTTTCAAAATGATTCCTTGATGAAAAAATAAATTGTGGAAAATGTGGTGTCTTTGAATCGGAGCGTTCCTTTGAATGGATCCCTCGTTGTCTTGAAGGGTTTCCTGCCGAAGGAACCCCCTTTGAAAACTTCTCCTTCAATTGAATTCTTTGATGTCTTACAATTGAGTGTGTCTTTTATCTGATATTTGATGTCGATGTGTCTTGGTGTCAGACATCGCATATCCTCGCATCTAGCTTGGGGGCAACCCGACTAGACCTATATTTTTTTGTGACTATCCTGCAACGAAGTTTGCAACAACCGCAAGCTTATTTGGTTAGTGTATTTGATCAAGTTGTGCCTTATCATGCTATCTTGTGTGTCTTATGAATGTGTGCCTTATGATTTTTTTCCTAACATGTTATGTTTGTAGCCTAACATTTTTGTGATGAGATCATAGTTTTCTTTGTAGGAATGAGAACCTATGAAGTCTTTTCTCCTTTCATAGCTTTGTAGGATTGAGAACCTGTGGAGCCTTCTATCCTTTCTCCATGTCTAGGTGTGCCAGATTGAAGATTTGCTTCCTCGACGCTATGGGTATATTCTCTTTAATCTCTTTCTACTTTAGCTCACATTCGCACTAACACATATGCTCACTAAAGTGGGGGCAAAATGTAATGGTGTAAATTTTCACCCTTGGTAAAATCCCATTTATTTTACCTTTACTTTAGAAACTATAAGTCAGATCGACAAAAATCAACCTATTACCTCCATTTCGATAATTCAAACTCACTTCTTCACTCCATGGAACTCTCTCATTCACTCTTCCAACTTCTTGATCACTCTCTCATTCTCTCAAGCTCACTCTTGCTCTCTTCTTGGTGATTCTTGTTCTCTACTTGGCTCCTATAGTTCTTTCTTGTTGCAACTCCACCACCTTTGTAGGTTGACGAAGCTCCATTCTCTTGGTGTGGTGTCATCTTCTCCTCTTGACCTTGAGTGCTAGCACAAGAGGAGGTGATATTTCTCTTGTTGTTTTGTTTGCATTATTGTTTCTTATAGAGTAGAATTAAGTTTGTCTTTGCACTCTATTTGATAGTGTCTTCTCCTTTCTTTCTTTATTGAGTTCTCTATCTCGTTGCATATCTAGCTATCTGTAGAGGTGGGAACACCAAAGCGGCGGCCTAACTGAGGCAGACCTCAAAATGCAGCCCAACATTTTTTTTTGTTTCTGTATGTGTAGGTGTTGATTTGTCCTTTTGAAGTAAAAGTGAAGAATCGAAGTGTGGGTGGAGTGGTACCTTTTCCTTACCTTTCTTCATCATTTTTGCATTAGAGTATTTTCCAATATTCTTCTTGTCATACTTTCTATTTCTTGCGTTCTCTTTATCAAACTATAAAAATATGTCAATCAGGTCATTGGTAGGCCCTTTGTGCTTTTTATCTATTTGTCAAACCCCTATCTATATAGGATGCCTGTGTGTCCCTGGGAAACTAGCGCATCACGTTGGATTTCAGTTCCTGCATTGGAGTCTAGTTGTTGTGCTAGAGTCTGGTTCCCACACTATCGTCCTAAGATAGTGATCTATTCGGTCTACAGTTTGAAACATTCATGGTCGAATCACCTGATTTCTAAAAAACCAAAGAACCTAAGGTAGTTTAGGGTAGTTTGTTCTTTGGCGATCTCTCATGAAATGAAGCCTTAGGGGTGACAAATCTCGCTTCTCTACAACAATAAAGAAAAATATGAGATCCAAAATAAAAAAAATTATATCCCAAAATCCACAAAGGCCCATGAAGCAAAAATCCAAGTAAAAAACCATGTAGATTCCTAGAATACTCATAGAATCAATGCATCCAAAAGAAAAATTCAAATTAGCATCCAAATTTTCTTATCCAAAAGCTTCATCCAATTCTAATTCCTTCACTCCATCTAATAATCCTTCATCACCTCCATCCATTTTGTGGAACCTTATATCCCAAAATCTACATCCACTCCTCCATATAAACCTCAAATCTAAAATCCACTTCTCTTCCACAACTCCACCACCCTTCAAGGTGTTTGCCAATGTTGATATTTCTAGCATTTTCATCCTCTCATCCACAAGACTTCAATCAATCCATCCCTTGTCCAAAACCTATCTTCCATCCTTCCATCCCTCTCATCCAAGAATTTTCATAAATCCATATCCCTCTCCATATTTCAATCAATTTCATCCCTATTGCCATAATTATACCAATGTCTATGAGCATACATCAAATTACCATGGTCCATTTATAACACATAATCAAGGGATACCATCTATGGAACTAGATTCTTGAGTCCTTACTCCATATCCCTATCATCCATCCACTCATGTGTAATCTCCCCATCCTCTTGCACTACACTTGGGGCAAGATTTATCCATACAAGATCTTATCCACATCCCCTACTATCCTTCATTGTCTATCCATCATCCTATTTAATCCATCCTCCCATTTACCTCCTTTGATCTTGAAAAAGATAAGAATCTACATGAGCATCGCATATCCTACCTCCCTTATGCTATCCATATCATTCATTCCATATCCCCCATCCTATCCAAATCAATCCACCCTTCCCATATTTGATCTTGATAAAGAGTTCATGTTATCATTATATGCATACCTTATCCATATCCATTATTATCCTCCTCCTCATATCCCTCCATCCCTTTATCCTAGTCAATTCATCCTCTCTCTTCACCCTTGATCTTTATAGAAAGATAGGGGAAAAATATACATGCATGCTTTGGACAATACAACCCTTAATCTTATTTCCATTCACGTCCTTTATGCAATATCCTTCCATATCATGCTAGTATTCTTCCATCCATGATCAAACTACCTCTAGCATGGGGCATCTTAGTCCTTTTCCACTAGTTTGGAGCTCACTTCCTTTTATCTCCTATCACCATCCATTATCCAAATCCCTCTCTCCTATCGACGAAATTACTTCATCCTTCCATCCTTTATCATGCCTTGGTTCTCCCTTGTCATTGGAACTCATCCATTCCTCCATCCTAATCATCCTATACTCCATCCAATCTTACCTTATCCAATCCATCTATCCTTCCAATATAGCCACTCTAATTTGATATATCCAAATGCAATCAATCCTAATCCATGCAATCTAACTTGCAATCTATCACATCATCCATAAGAAATCCATGATCTTAATCCAAATCAATTGATAATCCATTGATCCACTTTAATCCAATTATCATCGTAGGGATGTATCCTTCCCAATTTAGGTGT
Organism: Sequoiadendron giganteum; assembly: GCA_007115665.2. NCBI lineage: Eukaryota > Viridiplantae > Streptophyta > Pinopsida > Cupressales > Cupressaceae > Sequoiadendron > Sequoiadendron giganteum. Next base: position 474,189,521 of record CM021103.1, on the reverse strand, counting down.
TGTTATTATCATTAACAAAACAATACTTGGGGTATGCATTGTTCTTATCATTAAATATTCTATCCTTATCATCACCATCACCAATCCATCAATCAATGCACCAATCGATTTTCTGCTTGACTTGAAGCATAGTCCTTGTTTGCTTTTGGTTTTTTGTGCATGCTTGCTTGTTGCTTATGAGTTTTATCATTATTTTCATTTATCATGGGACGGGTGCATGGAAATGGGTAGCAATTTCGTGGACACCTTTCAAAAAAAAATTGAAAAGCAAAAAAAAAGGTGAAAACCTGTCATTATTATTTCGGCTGTTTTTTTTTTAGCCGCGACCAAAACCCCCATAGTTTCATGCTCGCGTTCTAGGAGGAGAAATTCGACAATTTTCTTCACCAATAGTTTCTATTTCTTCGCAACAATGGCGCCATGACGAGGAGGAGGTGTGAGAGGTAAGGATTTTGTGGTTTTTGTTTTGAATTAGTTAGTTTTAGGTTGAATTTATTAGTTTTTGGTTGAATTTGATATATATTTGTTTGAATTTTTAGGAGATGCAAATAAAACTGCAAACCCTCAAGATCCTCATTAGGAAGACCAACCAGATCCTCAAGATCAAAATCAACCACAACAACAACCTCCTCCACCAATCAGTCAATCCCCTCCTAGCACTCAACAAAATTTAATGAGTGAAATTGAGAACAACAAAAAAAAAATTGAGGATTTGATCAGTAGGTTGAGTGATCCAAATGGTTCAACCGTAAAAAGAATGACCCTAGACAATTCATTGAAAGATATGTTAAAAAATGTAGATTCAACTAGCAAACAAATAACTGGATGGCAAGATAGGAGGCAGGTGGCTAGGGATTATTATGCAAATAAACTATCATACAAAGATGTAAAGGATTTAAAAATTACAGAAGGTGATTTGTGCTCATTATTCACCGACCCACGCACAAATCAAAATCTTACCCTCAATACGAAGAGGTTGCCTATCCATTGGTGCCACCACCAATAGATTAGGGATTGGTTTTATGATAGGTGGTACATGGTCTTCGATTACCAACCATGCAACAATTGTGAGGTCCCACAATATTTCCTTAGGAAACTATACAGTGAGTTCATATTGAACAAAATCCCAAATTATTTTGATATGAGGGATTTCTAGGGGAGAGGTGGGGGGTCATCTTAGGATAGACCCAGTGCACCATTGGATCCTACGCGGCAAGGTAGACGAGATCTCGCTAGGCCACCTCATGAGCACATTGTTATGCCTTCCATCGCGAAGGAAAGTGATAACGTAGAGACATTGCAGGCGATCAACACTTTGACCCAGAGTGTCATCCATCATACTAGCCCTGTTCTACAATGCCATCCAGGGGAGTCTTCGAGTGGTGGCCTTCGAACACATGTGTGTCAATCTTGCGAGGCTACTTGTTCATATGACCCCACCGACACTCAGGAGACTCGTACATAGGATCCGTCTGCAACTATGGAGATGGAGAGGGCAGCTGATATTTTGCATGAGGCATATGGCATTGATAGTCAGGTAAAAGTTAGTGCATGTTCATTGAATTTAATTTATTAAATTTTGATTTTGAAATGCAAGATTAACTAAAAATGTTTTATGATTTTAATAAAATTGCAGGGTCATAGTGTTGAGACTAGATACACCAGCCCCCCACCGACTTATTTCTGCAGTACACCTATCGCTGGGGTATGTAACTAGTAAGCAATTATAAATTTATTGCATGTTAATAGTATTGTTTTAGGAATGGTAATTTAATATGCGATTTTGGATGTTGAATAGACTAATATTGGAGGTTTTGATGGAACACTTCCGAGTGGCGGTGGATTTACTCAAATGTACACAGAGGTAATAGAATAAAGAGTTTAACTAATGAATCAAGTACTTAATAGATTTGTGTAGTTTATATGCACATCGTTGATTACGTTGAATAATTTATTGTTTTATTTTCAAATGTTGTAAGCCAAAACACCTCTAAATGTGGTGAGGGAAATGGAGATTGGTGTGTCATCTGTTATACAATCCTCGATGGCTCTGACAGGAGATGTATGAGGCAAATTAGTAAATTTCAATTTACATTTGTTGTTATAGATGTTAGATAGTGAAAAATCAAACCTTTATTGATTGACGTTACAGTTTAATTTCTATTTGTATGGTTTATATAGGGCTTGAGCATGCTTGAGCATGGGTGTGAGAATATTTCCCTCATGGAGAGAGATCATGAGATGGCAGTAAGTGATTATTTTATCAAATATATCATTTTTTATAATGTAATTTCTATATATTCAAGTCTTTACTTCTTATTGTAACAGTTAAAAATTCACCATGAACTAAACCCTAGGAGGAGCAATAGGAGCACACCTCGAGCACAACAAAAATGAGTGACATACCTATCACCATCCGATCGAAAAGGAAAGGGAAAGAATTTATTTCTAGGGCATGGAGAGCAATGACTTTTTGATTCCATAGCCCTTTGTTGTATGCCTACATGGTAGTTTTGTACATATTTTTATTGGAAATATTTGACATTGTATGCCTAAATGGGATTCACGTAAGCCTATATGGCTATTTTGTACATATATTTCATACTTCTACCAACATATATTGATGTATGCCTACATGGCTATTTGGTTAACACAAATATCTTTTATCAATGTCTGTCCATATTTGCATCTAAATTGATGGTTCAATAGATATGAGTTACGTGTATTCAAGTGTATACTTTACAACTTATGTGTATACTTTGTGACTTACGTGCGTTTGAATGTATACTTTGTGGCTTATGTGTTTTCATGCGTATACCTTGTATTCATGCATATACTTTGTATTAATTTGTGTATACTATGTATTCGTGTATATACTTTTTGAGGCTTACGTGTTTTTGAGTACTTGTGCTTCCCTTATTGACATGTAACTAAAAAACAACTTTAAAAACAAGTAATCGTTGCATTTCAAATTTTTTGCTTTAAGCGACTTTCAAATTTGCAACTTTAGACTCCTCCAACCTAATGAGTATATCTAATGACCTCTAAAATCCTTGAAAATCTACATTTATTTTATTTTTACTGTCCCTCTCTTGTTTTTCTTCCTCAATTTCACTAGGATCATACATTGACCTTCTTGCCCCTCCTAAAGTTTGGACCACATCCATTACCTCCACATAAAACTGGACATCCTTGGTCTTCTTGGTTCCCACACCATGATATGGTTCTGCAAATGATAATGAAGAAAAGTAATCATCTTTCTTCCTCTTCCATGAAAACCAATCTCTCTAAATGGTATATCAAACTCTAGTTCAAAATCTTTTAGATGAGGCTGCTCCATAGCTCTCTTACTCGCTTGAAAAATCCTTGAAAATATTCATTGATTTTATTTTTCCTGTCCCTCTCTTTTTGTTCTTCCTCAATTTCATCAGGATCATACATTGACCTTCTTGCCCCTCCTAAATTTTGGACCACATCCATTACCTCCACATAAAATTGGACATCCTTGGTCTTCTTGGTTCCCACGCCACGATATGGTTATGCAGATGAAAATGAAGAAAAGTAATAATCTTTCTTCCTCTTCCATGAAAACCAAGCTCTCTAAATGGTATATCAAACTCTAGTTCAAAATATTTTAGATGAGGCTTCTCCCATAGCTCTCTTACTCACTTGAAAAATCCTTGAAAATCTGCATTGATTTTATTTTTCCTATCCCTCTCTCGTTGTTCTTCCTCAATTTCATTAGGATCATACATTGACCTTCTTTCCCCTCTTAAATTTTGGACCACATCCATTACCTCCACATAAAACTGGACATCCTTGGTCTTCTTGGTTCCCATGCCATGATATGGTTATGCAAATGAAAATGAAGCAAATTAATCATCTTTCTTCCTCTTCCATGAAAACCAAGCTCTCTAAATGGTATATCAAACTCTAGTTCAAAATCTTTTAGATGAGGCTGCTCCCATAACTCTCTTACTCGCTTGACAAATCCTTGAAAATCTGCATTGATTTTATCCTTATTTAACATACATGAAAAGTTCACTTAAAAATAGTATAATCAAAGTACAAAATGTCTTAAAGAACTATTCATATTTATATCGACCCATTGAGGGAATGCCATAATTCGTTCCACTAATGTTTATCTGTTATAGTGATGTGTTTACTTTTGTTGACTCTATCGGTATATCAGGGGGAGCACCTTAGGTGTCAGACCGATAGGGTATTTTTACTCCAATACTAGATTGTGAGCTATTTTCATTGAGCCATCGGCAGCGCTGTGATGGGGGTTTCGTCGATGAAGCATTGTTAGGCCGATGGTATTGAATTTCACTAGGAATGGGTGAATGACTATGGGATTTCAATTTTATGGGTGAATCACTAAAACCACTAAACTAGACCTTCTTCATCAAATGGAGGAAAAAGGTGCTCTGGACCAATGATCATACGCTTTTTTTGTGGAATAATCAAACTTCTCAACCGTCGTTTGAATGTTTCTCTTTTCCAGTGTTTTGCATGCCATCATAAAGGATCAAGCCGGTTGAACGCAAGTCAGATCAATTTCACGTGTTTGGGTGTGAAAGAGGACCATTCCTAGCGTAAACCTACCTATTGGGATGCATTGGAGTAGTTATTTTGGTCACACGAATTGCAAAACAAAAGTTGCACCACTTTGCAACTTTGCACAACTTGAATTTCACACTTTTTCCATCAAGTGAAAATCCGACGCCACGAGAAAACAACTCTGAGATAGCCAAAAATGAGAGAGGTTTTTGTAGATGGGCCCGACACAATCTTGTAGGATCAGATGAGAAGTTTCTCAACATCACGGTATCTGAGTAATAGCATGATGAAGTTTGTAGTCATTTTGCACTTTGGACCCTTAAGGGATCGATCTGATGGAACATAGCTCGGAGCGATTCTATGTATTTCAGTGTGAAAGAGAACCATTCCTAGTATAAACATACCTATTCAAATGCGTTGGAATAGTCCGCTTGGTCACACGAGTTGCAGAATGAAATTTGCACCACTTTGCAACTTTGCACCGCTTGCATTTGATGCTTTTTTCATCAAGTGAAAATCCGCCGCCATGGGAAAAGCACTCCAAGATAGCCAAAACTGAGAGAGGTATTTGTAGAGGGGCCCAACATAATCCTATAGGATCAAACAAGAAGTTTCTAAGCATCACGGTATCTGAATAATAGCATGCTAAAGTTTACAACCATTTTGCACTTTGGACCCTTAAGGGATCGATCTGGTGGAATGTAGCTCGAAGCGATTCCGCATGTTTCGATGCAAAACAAGAACATAAATAGCATAAACATACCTATTCAAATGCATTGGAGTAGTTAGTTTGGTCACATGAGTTGCATAGCGAAAGTTGCACCACTTTGCAACTTTGCACAACTTGAATTTGACACTTTTTCCATCAAGTGAAAATCCGCCGCTATAGAAAAACCATTATGAGATAGCCAAAACCGAGAGAGGTTTTTGTAGAGGGGCCCAACGTGATCTTTTAGGATCAGACAAGAAGTTTCTAAGCATCATGGTATCCGATTAATAGCATGTTGAATTTTGCAACCATTTTGCACTTTGGACCCTTAAGGGATCGATTCGGTGGAACATAGCTTGGAGCGATTCTACGTGTTTCAGTGTGAAAGAGGACCATGTCTAGTGTAAAAATACCTATTCGAATGCATTGGAGCAGTTAATTTGGTCACACGAGTTGCAGAGCGAAAGCTGCACCACTTTGTAACTTTGCACAACTTGAATTTGACACTTTTTCCATCAAATGAAAATCTGCCGCCACGGGAAAACCACTCCAAGATAGCCGAAAACCAGAGAGGTTTTTGTAGAGGGGCACAATGTGGTCTTGTAGGATTAGACGAGAAGTTTCTAAGCATCACGATATTGAATTAATAACATGCTGAAGTTTGCAACCATTTTGCACTTTGGACCCTTGAGGGATCGATCCGGTGGAACGTAGCTCAGAGCGATTCTGCTTGTTTCGGTGCAAAAAAATACCATTCCTAGGGTAAACATACCTATACAGACGCGTTGGAGCAGTTAGTTTGGTCACACAAGTTCCAGAGTGAAACTTTGTGTTGTTTCCCCTATAGATTTTGGTGGAAAAGGGCATGAAAAATGAGGTTTCACCCTAAGGTTTTATAAAATATTGCATGCAGAGGTTGGGTGATTGTCTTTTGAGTTTGTGCAGGTGATTTTAAGAAGGTCTAAGGTGGTGTAATGTTCTAGTAAGGTTTGGAACCATTCCTTTCAATAAACCCTCCTTATACTAGCATAAAATAAGGGTTTTGGTTTGGCATGGTGGAGTGAGTTTGTCCTGAGAAAAATTGAGGATCTGAGGGTTTGGATACATGATAATTTCTTCCTCAACAAGTTAAGGGGGTTCTTGAATTTTTAAACGTATGTTCCTTTGTTTCTTGAATTCCCCTACACAAATAAACACACACACACCTAAAACATCCCAATTCGACCTTACATGCTTTATATCACTTCTCTAATCACCTAATGACCACTTTGAGACTTTGAATACATTACATAAGACCTTTACATGACCTTTTTCACATTGTTTACATTTCAAAATTTAAATTTTGCAAATTTGCCTATTAAAGGCATTTACAGAACAAGGTGCTACTGCACCAAACATGAACTCCAAAATTACAATATTTGAGTAAATCTCATTATGTAAGTAAATCTCATTACAATGCCTTAGGTACTTCATTCTCACAGATCTTTTACAATGTCACTCATACATCGAGATTCTCTTTAAATGTCTACATCATAGGTGCTCATTATGACGTTAACTTCAATTGAGTAACTTCAGATTCCCTCGCTAAGCTTTACACGCTCTTTCTTAATGGCTTGAAATCAAAATTGAGATTTGTCAAGATCATCAAAATAAGGATGTTGCGTTGCTTTTTTGGCTGAGATTCTCTTTGATGGCTCATAAATCAGCATTTTTAGCAATGAGAGATCAATCAATTTTTAGTAGTTTACTTACAAATACGCAAAGTAAAAGAGAAAAAGAAAGAGCTTCCAAAATGGAAATAAAATAAAAATAGATGGAAGGCACTTACAGATAGGCATGCAGGTCTCACAACTTTGTCACTCTTGGACATACATCTTCATTGGGAATTCCAACATACCTATTGCACACAACACCTCTCATGAATAGAGTAAGTTGAAATTTCAGATGCTCTTATAATGTCTACATCATAGCTGCTCATGATAAGGTTAACTTCAAATGAATAACTTGAAATTCTCTCACTAAGCTTTGCACACACTTTTCTAATGGCTTAAAATCATGATTGAGATTTTTCAAGATCATCAAAATAAGGATGTTGCATTGCTTTTCTGGCTAACATTCTCTTGGATGGCTCATATATCTGCATTTTTTGCAAGGAGACACCAGTCACTGTTTAGTATGTTACTTACAAATACGCAAAGTAAAAGAAGACGATAGCATTGGCATAAAAAAAATTAGTGTGCATACAAGTATAAATTAATAAGAACCAATGTGCATATACTTACAAATTAATCCAATGAACCATCTGGGTTTGCTCTACTCTTTATTGTGTCAATTATTGCCTCATGGTCAGACTCACGGACCTTCCACAAGGTCTTCTTCAAAGGTCTACCCCCATATTTGGTCAAACAAACATTGGATGCCACGACAAGGTTCGAGTAATAAAGAATCTTACAATGCGTGTCAAAGTCTTGAAATACCCAATGTTTAACACTCGAATGTGGGTACCTTCTAAGCCATGTTCCAGTAACCACAATTGAGCTTGTAGGGTATTCAATGTTTTATCCATCTATAACTGGGGCCTCCAATTTATTTTTGGCCTCAAAACAATGACACAAGTAATAGTATGTTCCCTCTTCATTGTCTTCATCTGCAATAACTGCATAAACATGCCCTGCATTGATACGTGCTGAAAATATCTTGAAATTTTTCAACATTACGAATACAGTACAAAGTAAGATAACGATATAGAATTTAAACAACTAAGCAAGTAGATATATCACCTAGTTGAACTCGATCTAATACATGGTAAAAGTCGACCAATGATTCCATCTGTGTCAGTTCCAATGTCATCGGAGGGCGATACATGTGAAGTGGGCTAAGATAACTTGTCAACCATTTGTCAACCCACTCCCCTGACTCACAATCATTTCAGGCTTGCATTGTACATGAAGAACAAAAGCATGCCATCTTTCATGTATCGATACTCCATGAACTTGTATTTGAGCTAAGGAAAGAGTGTACCTCACTCGATCCAGTTACTGTACAATAGTCCTCATATGGTGCAATGTTAGTATTGTAAGAATGAGGAAAATCAAATAGTATAGATTAAGTGACAACCAACACTTCTAAACTATTATCCCAATCTAAACAAGAGAATACAAACAAAGAGAGCAATCAAAATGAAAGCAAATGAAATAAAGCACTCCCCTTTGAAGTTGATTCTTTCTCTCCTCTCTCCTATTTCTTCTTATGCCAATATTGCCCTCAGATTTGTTGATGAAGTTGTGCAAATACCTGCAAATAGTAAGCAAGAAAGTTGGAGACAATGACTGTTAAATTGAAAATGGAGGGGAAGGGTTTCTTTTATAGACAACCATTCAAATGGATGGACAAGATTGATCTTCTAGAAAGATTCTAAGATCAACGGATGAGGATTCATGAGAGGGAAGTTACGAAATGGATAGCCAAGATCGAGTTTCTAGAAAGATGCCAAGATCTACGGTTGAGAATTGATGCAACCAGAATATGCCATGCATGGAAAAGATATGACACCGACAGCTATGACGCCTGACGGCTATGACAGACATGCAGGACATGCAGACTATGACATGAAATAATGATAGGGGATCTTTGACCAAAATAGAGGGATAAATAATTTATCCGAAAATGGAAGGGGATGACAAGTGACAAATAAATAATTTATTTTTAATTATAAATTCGAAAATGGAGGAGAAGGACAAGTGGCAAATAAATAATTTATTTTAAATCATTTATTTGGAGGAAATGAAAAAGGAGATTTAATTAAATTCATAAATTTAATTAAAGGAGGAGATATAAATTAAATATGGATAATTCATTTGGATCAATTATTTAAAGGAGAAGAATGACACATAATTAAATAATTTCGTCAATTATTTAATTATAGAAGAATAAAAGGTCAAATAATAATTATTATCTGACTATGGACATGTGATGAAATATAAATAATTAAATAAATAATGATTTATCTAATTATTGAAGAAAGGGGTATTAGTGACGCAATTAATTTATTTTAATTGATCAAGATAGAATAAATATTAGAAAGTGAATTAATTAAATAATTAAAAAATCATTTAATTAATAAAGGAATATGATCAAGAATAATTAAATAATTAAAATTATTTAATTATTAGAGAATGATGACTAAGGAAAAATGTTGCTTGTAGACTTTAGGACATTTTTCAGTGTCTACATTTTGCCCCTCTTTGACATAATGCAGTTCATCGCATTGTGTCAAAGAAATTTAATTCTGAAATATGCCCCAGTGTAAAGAGAAAGGGGAAGGGTGACCAAGAGGGTCATGGTATGCCCCCTCGAGAGGACATGCGGGTTCAAAGAACATGAATGTGCTCTTGAAATGGAAGATAAGACTAAAGGATGAAGGATAGAAGAAATGTTAGCATGAAAAGGGGAAAGAAGATAGACAGGAAATGATAATAGAACCAACTTCCATGCTTACATTTATATTTATCATCACTGGGCATCGAAAATGTCACAAATGGACCACAAACACCATGGTATGATATAGACCAAAGTGTGCAAGGTGACCATTTGGGAGAGACAAATCTTCAAAAAGACAAGGAATGCCCCAACTCATACTAAGGACCCAATTGTCCCAGTCTTTTTGCCAAGACAAGCCATAGGAAGCAAACAAAGAAAAGAGGTCATGATCCATCATCGTCCCTCTAAATCCATTGATAGGACATCCTCGAGGAGACTAGTAACATGACCCAAAACCAATCAAAAAGATAAGAAAATCTAGACCAACAAAGTGTTTGCCAAGAGAGTGTTTTCCAGTGATAATGATGATTGTTTGGTTGGTTGATTAGGTTGACCAAGATGACTGAGTTGATTGATAGGTTGATAAGGATCGATAAAGTGATTTAATTGACCATGCCTAGCCTCAGGAAGGACACATCTTGATGAAGGCAAGATTGATTGACCAAGCTGATAAGATTGAGTGGTGTGACAAAGTTGATTGATAATGATAATGCTCGGTTTCAGGAAGGACACATCCTGATTAAGGAAAGATTGATTGAAAAAGTTGACAAGATTGTTTGATTGTTTGACAAAGATTTCATGAATATGACCAAGTGATGTGGTGATACCCAACCGCAGGAAGGACACATCCTATTTAGGTAGAGGACACATCCGAGAAAGTTGACCAAGTGACAAGTCTTGACATGATACCCTGATTGCAAGAAAGACACATCCTGCTTAAGGTGAATGACAAGGTTGAGAAAGTCCAATCCCAGGAAGGATGTATCCTGATAAAAGACAAGAGATAAGACCAGATGAGACAAATGACATGATGCCCCATTCCGATATAAGACTAGTGACTTGATTGAGTTGATGATAGGATAATTGATTGATGAAAGATTTAATTTGTTTGTTGTTTCTTGAAGTAGTTTGAATGATGATTGCTTTCAGACCAAGGACACGACCCAACTCGATGAACCCTAAAGGGCTTGACCTAGGGGGCCTTGGGGGCTCATCGATAGATGGCCTTGCCTATGTAGCAGTGCATAGAGACGACTTGACTTTGTCTTATTCGACAAAATACTGGGTCATGATGTTATTTGGACAACCTAAAGGGACTAACCTAATGCCTCGGGGGATCATTTAAGATGTGCCCTACTTATGTAGCAAACACACAGAGGCAACATAGTTCGACCATTCTATAAAAAACTGGCTCAGACTCAGACTTACACTCTGTTTTTGGGATTTTTGAAGCTTTTTGATGTTTTTAGATTTTGAAGATTTTATGTTTTTTTTTGGATTTTGAAATGTTTTGATTTTTTTGGATTTTTTTTTTCAAGACGTTTTATGATTTTTATGATTTTTTCAAGACATTTTATGATTTTTATGATTTTTTTCAGGACATTTTATGATTTTTAGGATTTTGAAAGTTTTAAAGAGTCGATACCATGTATTATTTACCATGAAGATGTAAGTCAAGGAATTGCTCCCAGTTAGATGGATATGAAAGTGAAGGATGCTAAATTTCGGTGATCTTCAGACCGTGGGAAGGACGACGAAGCTTTATTATGTGTGAATGAGACTTTATTATGGATGATAACTATAGCGATCATGAAAAATGCATGTGAAAGATACCCACAATCAACCAAAAAGGCATGCACAAGGACCCAAGGATGAACATGATCTTGCCCCTAGTCAAGCTGAAAACCAATTGATAAGTGATGATGATGATGACAACGTTGTTTGATACGGGAAGGACACATCCCAAAACAACATGAGGATGATGATTATGTGACTAAAGGATCAAGGTTTGCAGCAGGGCTAGGAACAAAGCCAATGAATGTTTTGGATGATGTGGTAGGTTGCATAGCAATATTGTATGGATTAGACTCATTGCATTTGGAATGACTAACCCTAGGACCAGATGGGATTATGGAGGGCACTTGGATAAGTGATTTATAATCCTTAAACCAATAACAATGGAAACCAAGTCCAACAATAGGTATGAAAAGATAATGGATTGCTTTTGGCAAAGGATAAGAGACATGAGGATTATTGGATGGAAGAATTAGGATATGATCTCCAAGGACTATTTCACATAGGAACAATTTGTTTTCTCCAAGATATGGGTTTGCATAAATTCTATGAAGGAAATGACATGATATTTCATGGGTAGTGTGTGACCAAAAGATAGACATGTCCAAAAAAATTTCAAAGCATGATTTATGTTTGTACCCCATTTCTTATCAAGATCACGGTAGATGGGAGAATGGATGGAAATGATAGGGCCTACATTGATAGGTGGAAGTTTCATGAGAAAGGCATGGAAGATGAGACAACTTGCCCCCAAGTGTAATAATCCACATAGATAATTTCTCTTACACATGACGCCTGTTTGCCAAGTTTTCATCATGGTACTTATTCAAAGCGCCATAAAAATGGTTTTCACTATTGGACGAAATTTTTCTCTTTACTATTTTTTTTTCTTTCCTTTTGACGATGTCACACAAGACGCTTGCTTGCCAGGTTTTCATCAAGGTGACATATTTTTTGACTTTTTATATCGATTTGATAGTTTGGATGACTGTTGATTGTTCTGAATCTTTTGATGGTGTTGATGTAGATACTGGTGTCATGATATGCCAATAGTGACCTTTATGGAGTAATTGTCTTGTCAAGATCATAGCACTTGCATACAACTGATCGATGTCATTGTGATCCTCTTTGATACTAGTGTTGGCCATATCAAAATATGCACATCGTGATAGAGTACCATGGGAGTCCTTATGATAAAGGGTTGTTGCCAAGATGCGATGGATTTGTGAAGTAAGATTTTTAGACTTTAGGTGAGATGAAAGATTATGATGGATGATGGTAGGTGTGGATGGACTATTTTGTGTTTTGGATGTAGCAATTTTTATTTTCCAAAATTGGGACGGTGGATGATGGAGTTTGGAATTTTGATTAGGATAGTCTTTGGAACCAACATTTTTATATGCCTTTCTTGATGACCATTTTAAAGGTGGAGATTTAATATATGTGGGAGTCCTCTTTGCTTGTGGCTCCATATTTTTATTGACTTTTGGATTTGAAATATTTTCTTTGTTTGATCCATTTTTCTTTGGGATCCATTTTAACTTCATTTGTCCACTTGAATTTTTGTTTGACTCAATGACCTTTGACATTTGATTTTGGATTTTGGATTTATAATAATTTTCTTTTTGTTGGTTCCAAATGGAAGATTTATTCATGTAGGAATGATGGTTTATGGTGTGGATGGAAGGAGTGTTGGTAACAACCTTATGACAAGGACTACTCATGGCCCCCATTTTGATGTTTATATCAGATAAAGTTGCCCCCAATATCAAGGAGGTACCACTAACATCATTTGATTCTCTGATTGAAGAATAACCAAGACCTTGATCTCTAGGATTTGCATAAAATTGTATTGGTTCTATAATGCCTTGCTCATGTAGACCTAGTCCTCTTCCTTGATACTGCATTCTCTGACAAATTTTGTTTCCGATGAGGTATTTCTTATTTTGAAAACAAGATGCTAACCCATCATTTTGTATGTGAAAATTATTACTTGGAATCTCCTCATCTACAAGAAATCCTACTTTGACAAAGGTGAATGCTCCTAATTGAAAGGATGTTTTGGCTTTATCATTCGTCATGCTTGTTTCTTCTCGATCATTTGGGATATCAATTTGATTTGTTGTAGATTTTGTATCTTCTTCTTTGACTTGATCCATAGTAGCTTCTTTGTGTTCTTCTTTGACTTGATCAATAGTAGTTGCTTTATGCTCTTCTTTGATGTTATCCATATCATTGATTTGATTATCTATGTGTCCAAAGGAGGCAAGTGTCTCATTTTGGGAAATGGAGGTGTTTTGTGTTTGGATGGGATCATCTTCAAATGTTTGATCATGAATGGCATAAAAGTCAATAAGAGGATCATTTTGGATTTCTTGTTCAATGGTAGGATATTGGTCAAAAATAGGTGTATCTTGGAGAACATGGTTGTGAATGGGATCTTGATCAAGGATAGGTGCATTTTGGATGCCATGATTATCTAGAAGGACTTAAGGATGGGATCATGAGATGGACTGCTTCGATCTTGATATGAAAGTGAAGTTGTGATGTCATGCTTTGGAATTTTATTTTGACATGTATCCCAAGGTGTCGACAATGTGATGTGGTTTTGGAGACCCTGACCAAATGTATTTTCATGACCAAATAGAGCTTGGGATGGAGTGGATGGAAATGGGCTAGTGGATGATGAACTAGGATAAGATATGGAGGTTTGGAATGGACTAGTGGATGATGGATTATGATAGGATGTGGAGGATTGGAATGGACTAGTGGAAGGTTGGTTTCCCTTGTCAAAGTTAGGATAGGGATGACTAATGGACATTTGTTGTGGGTCAATGGCATGGATTGTGCTAAGGGACTTTTGATAGTGAGGGTAGATGGATGAAGGACTAAGGCTTATGGATTGTTGGTAAGAAGGGTATGTGAGTGGTTGGTATTGGCGATTGAGGATTGATTGATATTCAGCTTGACTACGAAGAAGATCAAGGTAAAGTGAAGACATGGTCATGAATTTGGATTATGATGAATGAGGACCATACAAAACTTGTGACCTTTGGATGAAAAATGCAAGGTGTCAATGCAAAATGGATATGAAACTATGCTATTTTTTTGTGATTTTCAAGGATATAAGGATGCAAAGTGCCAATGTACCTAAGACCAAGATTAAGTAATGGTGGAATGATAATGACCCTATTACCAAGGATATGATATGAAAGGATGAACCTATGGGTGAATGCAACTAAAGATGTCACTAATGGAAGATTTGAGCAATTTTTTATTGTTTTTTGGTTTTCGATAGATGTTGTTTGATATCAAATTGGACAAGTTTGGTCTTGGCTTTTAGACTGTGAAATTTGGAATTGTTTCAAGTTGAATGTTCATTTCCAAGTCCGTGAAAGGTGTTTATTTGTCTCAATGTCTTAGAAAAACACTTGGCAAACACAATATCTTGTCTTTGAAAATTTGAAAACATGCACAATGAAGACAAGCACAACCCTAGGTTAAGCAAGGACAATATTCACTAAATTCCACGTGGGTTTCCCCAACCGCACTTATTCTTAGCGTGTGAATCCAAAAGCTTGGCCACACGGGCTCCCCCTTACATTGCACTCACTTCTCAGGCCAACCAAGCTTCCAATCCCCATAAAACTCCCATGGCAGGTTGATCACCTCTACTAAGAATTGTGAGAATGTGGATGCCTTCACAACGACCGTTGCTGCGCTAGCAAATAGAAGGATTTTGACAACTACACAAAGGTTTTTAGTTCGGGACCCCCGTTCGAGTGGCCATACATGGGACACAAGATTAAGCTCCATTTAGGAGGCACTCCAGCCTGAAGAGGTTAAGCTCAATAGGGTTTTGGGGAGTACTACTTGGTCCATATGACACATCCTCACTCGTAATCCTAGGCTCTCCCTTAGGATTCACATTTATATACCGGTCAGGGGTAGCTTGGCCAAAAAGCTCCGTTGCCGGTCTGAGTCGCCTTGGGGTGAGTACTTTTTCCCACCAAGGAAGGCCCAAGTTCTAGAGGCAATAACCGTTTCTCTTACACCCAAGATCGCATCAATGCGCAAGGGGAGAGGATACTTCAATTATTGCATCAAAGGGTAACACAAAATTGAATACACTTATAAATTTTAATTACCAAATGATAATGTGAGGAGGACACACAAGACACTTTGTTCATTTTAAAAATTTAACTTGATGTGAAACAAACAAAGTTCATTTTAAGCCAATGACATGAAATGTATGTTCATTTTAACCCATGAGTGTGCATGCAATTTGTGTTCATTTTAATCCCATGAAATGAAATGCATGTTCATTTTAATCAATGAGTGGAAATGCAATTTGTGTTCATTTTAAGCCCATGACATGAAATGCATATTCATTTTAATCGATGAGTGTAAATGCAATTTGTTGTAGTTGTTGAAAACAAATAAAATTAGTTATGCCTAAAGAAATGAAAAGTTCGATTTTTGTTTCTAAAGAAACAATTTTTTTTAGACTCCCTCCAAGCTGTGCCACATGCTAAAAACAAGAGATTAGTAACTCAAAAGAAAATGACACCAGCGAATTAAAATAACCATAACTTTCTCAAAACTTAACAAAATTTCAATTGGTTTATATCCATGGAAAGTTAAAACTCAAACCTTCAAAACCCAGAAATTATTTTTCCAAGATTCTGTATGAAAAAATGTTATAGGCAAAAGAAAACGCGGGTTTTAACAGCTAAACTAAAAAAATAGCAAATACTAAAATAGCCATAACTTTCTCAAATCTTAACGAAATTTTAAACCGTTTGAAGTTTCGGAAAGCTGAAAACGAGGGCTACAAAATCCAAATGATTATTTTAAAAAAATTTATGTGCCCATTTTTCTGTGCTCAAAAGAAGATGACGGGATTTCGTATGAATTCTTGGTTGTAACTTGCAAAACAACCAAACAAACAAGAAAACAAACGATTTTTTGCAATATTATTCAATTCACGTTGGGTTCACCAATGTAAGATGGAGAAAATCAAATAGTATAGATTATGTGATAGCCAACACTTCTAAACTATTATCCCAATCTAAACAAGAGAATACAAACAAAGAGAGCAATCAAAATGAAAGCAAATGAAATAAAGCACTCCCCTTTGAAGTTGATTCTTTCTCTCGTCTCTCCTATTTTTTCTTATGCCAATATTGCCCTCAGATTTGTTGATGAAGATGTGCAAATACTTGCAAATAGTAAGCAAGAAAGTTGGAGATAATGATTGTTAAATTGAAAATGGAGGGGAAGGGTTTCTTTTATAGACAACCATTCGAATGGACGGACAAGATTGATCTTCTAGAAAGATTCTAAGATCAACGGATGAGGATTCATGAGAGGAAGTTACGAAATGGATAGCCAAGATCGAGTTTCTAGAAAGATGCCAAGATCTACGGTTGATAATTGATGCAACCAGAATATGCCATGCATGGAAAAGATATGACACCGACGGCTATGACGCCTGACGGCTATGACAGACATGCAGGACATGTAGACTATGACATGAAATAATGATAGGGGATCTTTGACCAAAATAGAGGGATAAATAATTTATTTTAAATTCGAAAATGGAAGGGGATGACAAGTGGCAAATAAATAATTTATTCTAAATCATTTATTTGGAGGAATTGAAAAATGAGATTTAATTAAATTCATAAATTTAATTAAAGGAGGAGATATAAATTAAATATGGGTAATTCATTTGGATCAATTATTTAAAGGAGAAGAATGACACATAATTAAATAATTTAGTCAATTATTTAATTATAGAAGAATAAAAGGTCAAATAATAATATAATTATCTGACTATGGACATGTGATGAAATATAAATAATTAAATAAATAATGATTTATCTAATTATTGAAGAAAGGGGTATTAGTGACGCAATTAATTTATTTTAATTGGTCAGGATAGAATAAATATTAGAAAGTGAATTAATTAAATAATTAAAAAATCATTTAATTAATAAAGGAATATGATCAAGAATAATTAAATAATTAAAATTATTTAATTATTAGAGAATGATGACTAAGGAAAAATGTTGCTTGTAGACTTTAGGACATTTTTCAGTGTCTACATTTTGCCCCTTACCATTTAGGATTCGATTCACGTCGGGTTCACCAATATAAAAATGTAAGTATGAAAGTTGGTTCCCTTATCATTTCCTGTCTATCTTCTTTCCCCTTTTCGCGCTACCATCCCATCTCCCTTGTTTTTTCTATGCTAACATCCATTTCCTTCATGCTAAAAATTTCTTCTATTCTTCATCCTCTAATCTTATCTTCCATTTCGAGAGCACATTCATATTCTTTGAACCCGCATGTCCTCTCGAGGGGGCATACCACAACCCTCTCGGTCATCCTTCCCCTTTCTCTTTACACTGGGCCATATTTCAGAATTAAATTTCTTTGACACAATGCAATGAACTACATTATGTCAAAGAGGGGCAAAATGTAGACACTGAAAAATGTCCTAAGTCTATGAGCATCATTTTTCCTAGTCATCATCTTTCAATAATTGAATAATTTTAATTATTCTATTATGTTCGATCATATTCCTTTATTAATTAAATAGTTTAAAATTATTTAATTGATTCACCTTCTCATTTCTATCTTGATCAATTAAAATTATTTAATTGTGTCACTAATATCCCTTTCTTCAATAATTAAATAAATCATTATTTATTTAATTATTTATCTTTTATCACATGTCTATAGTCAGATAATAATAATTATTTGACCTTTTATTCTTCTATAATTAAATAATTGACGAAATTATTTATTTATGTGCCTTTCTTCTCTTTTAAATAATTGATCCAAATCAATTATCCATGTTCAATTTCTATTTCTTCCTTTAATTAAATTTATGAATTTAGTTAAATCTCCTTTTTCATTTCCTCCAAATAAATAATTTTAAATAAATTATTTATTTGCAACTTGTCATCCTCTTCCATTTTCGAATAAATAGTTTAAAATAAATTATTTATCCCTCTATTTTGGTCAAAGATCCCCTATCATTATTTCATGTCATAGTCTGCATGTCTTGCATATCTGTCATAGCCGTTAGGCGTCATAGCCATCGGCGTCATATCTTTTCCATGCAGGGCATATTCTGGTTGCATCAATTCTCAACCGTAGATCTTGGCATCTTTCTAGAAACTCGATCTTGGCCATCCATTTCGTAACTTCCCTCTCATGAATCCTCATCCGTTGATTTTAGAATCTTTCTGGAAGATCAATCTCGTTCGTCCATTCGAATGGTTGTCTATAAAAGCAACCCTTCCCCTCCATTTTCAATTTAACAGCTAATTATCTCCAACTTTCTTGCTTACTATTTGCACAACTTCATGAACAAATCTAAGGGCAATATTGGCATAAGAAGAAATAGGAGAGACAAGAGAAAGAATCAACTTCAAAGGGGAGTGTTTTATTTCATTTGCTTTCATTTTGATTGCTCTTTTGTTTGTATTCTCTTGTTTAGATTGGGATTATAGTTTAGAAGTGTTGGCTGTCACTTAATCTATACTATTTGATTTTCTCCATTCTTACAAGTATCATCCATCAACCAAAAAAATCTTCGAACTGAAGATGTGCCTTCATTACCTGGACCCATCGAAGCATTACACCACTCGACGATTGATTTTGCATATGTCAACTTTGCACTGTCTTTATACTTTAACTCTTCTCGTGCTAATTCTCTTTTCATGCATGCTCCTACACCATCATGCTCCTCCTTTCCATGTCCGACCACACAAAAGTTCCACATATGTTGAAAACTTGTAATTACATGCATCCTACACAACCAGTAGAACATGCGTGAGTTTTTGAATTGTGTTGCATAGGTATCAGACCATATTATATGTCGATCATATTTTATGCCCCTCTGAGCCAAACCTCTGTAGAACATCTGGAAGCAAACTTGCACGAACTCTGGAGAATGTGTACGATCATCACTAATGTAAAAGTGGTACTCCCTCAATATCTTCCTTTAGCCATCTATACTATCAGATGCATGAATGAATGCTATGTGCACAAATATCGAAATCTATGTGGAGTTGTAATATTATGACTGCACCTCATGTTGTGGTTGTAGGTGTAGTTCTCCGTAAAGTCAACCACTGATACTATGCTTCTAATTGGAAAGGTGTCCTTGCATAGCTTGAATTGTGTGTCCAACCATCGGGCTCTATGGGTATGCATTGCATACTCGGATAGTATATTGTCACGAAACATGGACATAAAATGGTACATTGGAATCTTCTTAATAACCAAATCACACCTTTTTGCTTGAGACCCATCTTTTGTAGCATATGTCACTGTTTTATACTTCTTGAACTCTACTAATTTTTGTCCCACCTCATCTGTGATTTCCATATGTTGACATACTGGCATACGCTAGAAGCCACCATAACGCTCGCATGAACCATCCAAGCATGTTGTCCTGTGGAATATCTGGCCATCTTATATTTCACATAAATTTTTTGATAAGAACTCTCTTGAAGATTTTAGTGGGGCTTTTATGCCACAATCCTGCAAAACATCGTTAGTATGCAAATCTACACATATAGAATGATAAAAATCATAATGGTTAGAAAATTCAATATGTAGTCTACAACAACAAGTAGTGTGTGTGTGATTTATCTTTACACAAAAAGGTTTAAGAATTTCAAAAATCTTTGAGAAATACTAATTTGAGGATAATCATTTTCAATTTTTTGAAAAAATTGGGTTTGAGTCATATCCAAAAAATGCTTTGGATGTGGCTCACGATTCCGACTACCAATTCTCCTTCTTACCACATCCCTTTGATTCGGACATGGCCTTGTGTTATTCTTCCAATACTCTTCAATTAGTGTTCTCAAGGCTTCGCCAACTTCTTTATCTTTTTGTGACAATCTCCCCAAGAATGCCCATAATTAATTTGAATCATTGCCCTCAATTCTATCACCTTTGAATGGCTCTTGATAAATTTTTTCTACTAATTCTCATTTGTTCACTCGTCTTTTTAATGAGACGAGCTCTCTTTGTTTGACAGCTTACCAAAGTCGATGTAATGACATGTCGGGTGACATTACTATCATTTGAGGGTGAGGTCTTATCCACACTCTCATAAGCATCCATTAGATTCTTCACAATAGTGTCATCACTTGATGAATTCGATGTTCTCAACCCAAGAGTCTTCATGATGTTCCTATACTTTACACCCTACATCATTTCAACAAATAGTTGACATCTTGCAGTTTCATTTAGCTTTTCAAAGAATCATTTCCAAATCTTATCAGCATATCTTCTACAAGTGCGTGTTGAAATCTTACCTTCCATGTGCTGAAAAATATCACCATCAATATTAATCAAATACTTTGGCTTTCTATGCAAAATTCTAGGTGGTGTTCTCCTAGGTACATACATCTCAACATTAGGAATTTCATCAATATTTAATTGAGGTGGGCTAGATTGCGTACCTTCGATTGAGGGTGGAGAAGAAGACATACCTTGAGGTTCACATGGGGATGATGGCATACCTTCTTGGTCAAATCTGAGTGATGATGTACTCTTAACTTGAGATGTGTTGGACGGTGTCCAACAATATTCACTTGAGGTAGATGGTGTCCCTCCATATTCACTTGCAGTAGATGGTGTTCATCCATATTCACTTTTGCTAGATGGTGTCCCTCCATATTAGCTTGTGCTTAATGGTGTCCCTTCATATTCACTTTTTGTAGAGGGTGTGTCTCCAACTATGGGATCCAAATCTTTCTTATGACGATGCTTTCGCATTCATGCCTTTTGTGTTGACAATTCCCATTCTTTTTTTGACTGTTGAGGTTCCTCTTCAATTGGCTCATTTTCGTCAATCGTTTCCAATTTCTTCTTTTCACGATATGCCGCCACCCAAACTCTCTCCTTTTATTTGAAGGTTTCATTCCCTTCATCTGTTAGTTTCCTCTTTGTATTTTTCTTTGGCATGGGGGATAATTTTATCTGTACCATGGTAATGAGACGAATATTAGTTCCTAAAAAATGTATCCATTCAAGTTAATTAAAAAATATATATCATTCCAGGCTTCATTTAAATAATACTTACACTCATCTTGTACAAAAGTTAACCTAGCATAGAAAAATGTGACATTAATTTTTTCAATCCAAAATGCCTTAAAGAAAAGTGGTAACATGGCATGCCATGATTGCAAGATAGGCTCAAAATGGAAGCATGGACATTTGCAAAAAATTGCATTTTTTGGCAAAGTTGTGAAGAGATAAGTTAGTTAAGAAGTTACAAAAATAGTTAGATACATTGGGGGCATTGAGTTTGAAGGGAAATAAGACAAATATCATGTAAGTTACAATCATAATGAGTGCAATGGAATTGTGAGTGTTTGATAAGTTTGTGGTGCAGGAGCACCTTGACAATCTATGCTTCCATTTTGAAATTTGATTCAATTTTGGGTATCTCCATGTTGTAAGAGGGTCATTAAAGAAATTTTCAATGTATGGGAATCATTAGGAGGTTTAATGTTTAAGTCCTATGTGTATTTTGTAAAGTTGTAACTATTTGCAAAAGTTGCAAAAATACAAAATTATGAAAAGTTACAAAAATTGTGAAATAGGGAAGGTGAAAATTCATATGGGATTATTTTCGCTTGGAAACACTTCTAGACTCTTTTCTTGCACTTCCATTTGCAATTTCTAGACTCTAAGTCAACCACCTTAGAGAGAGAGAGAGAGGGAGAGTGGCATTGAGTTCTTGAATTAGTGAATCATGAACAAATTGAATGGTTCTGAGTTTCTAATCAGATTTATGCTATGTTACGATCAATTTTATGATGGTTAATCTATTTTTTGAGTCTGATAAAGAGTTGAAACCAAGTTATAATGTTTTGTGGAAATATGAAATCAAGTGAAATTGAAGGATTTTGATGAAAAAATGATTGAGTTTTGTTCGTTGATCTTCTTCAATTTAAGTTAGGGTCAGAAGTACCCTTGATGATTTGTGGATCCTGGTAGATGCTCTACATCAAGTTTAAAATGGTAATTAACAAGTGTATATAATTGTGTAATTTAAAATGTGCATTGACAACGTAAGGTTATAATGACAAACAAAAATTAAAGCAAGCCATAATAGAATGAAAGAAAATGTGTAAAGACTTCACATACCTAAAAAAATAGACTTTCAAATGGAGGAGTTCAACCCAATTATTTAGGCTTAGCTTCTTCTTTCTTCAAACTCCACAACAATTTGACTTGTTCAAAAGCTTGTTCCCCTCCAAACTTCAATTCATATTATATGTCTTTCAACGTGGAAACTCTTCTATTTCATGCAAAGGTGGTTCAAAGATCATGGAAAAGGTGATGGAATATGAAGAACATGCTTGCACACTTCACAACATCATCAAAAAGCTACTTTTTGTCGGAGCACGCACAAAACCAGGAGAATATGTAGACTGTGGGCCTTGACAACACGGGTATATTAGATTTTTTTACTGTTTTTAGTGGAATTAAAAATGTGAGCGCGTTATTTCTTCCTAAAACGAAAACATCTCTACTTCTTCAAAACGTGCATGTGTTATATGAAATATTGTTTTCTTAATATATTTATTTTCTCCCTCTTTGTCAATACCCTCTATCTTAATTCTATATCTCTTCACTCCACCCTTATAGTAGAGGAGATAGAGGTGAGGGTGTGTGTGTGTGTGTGAGAGAGAGAGAGAGTGGGAGAGTGGGAGAGAAATAGAGGAGAGGGAGGGTGGGAGGAAGAGAGGGAGAGGGAGAGGGAGAGAGGGAGAGAAAGAGAGAGGGGGGGAGAGAAAGGGGAGAGAGGGAGGGAGGGAAAGGAGAGGAGGGAGGAGAGGAGAGAGGAAGATTGAGAGAGAAAGACGGAGAGTGAGGGAGGGAGGGAGGGAGAGAGAGAGAGAGGGAGGGAGAGGGAAGGAGGGAGAGTGAGAGAGAAAGAGGGAGATAATGGGAGAGTGGGAGAGTAGGAGAGGGTTAGAAAGAGAAAGAGGGAGAGAGTGGGAGAAGGGGAGAGTGGAAGAGGGTTAGAAAGATAAAGAGGGCGAGAGTGGGAGAAGGGGAGAAGGGGAGAGTGGGAGAGAAAAAGGGAGAGAGAGGGAGGGAGAGGGAGAGAGGAAGAGTATGAGAGAAGGAGAGTGGGAGAGGTGGGAGAAGGGGAGAGTGGGAGAGGGTTAGAAAGATAAAGAGAGAGAGAGAGTTGGAGAGTGAGAGAAGGGGAACTGGGAGAGGGAGAGACTGGGAGAGAAAGAGGGAGAGGGAGAGTGGAAGATAAATAAATAGTGGGGGAGAAAGAGAGTGGGAGAGAAATAGGGATAAAAGGAGGGAGAGGGTGGGAGAAAGAGAGAGTTAGAGAGAGTGGGAGAGAGTGGGAG
>CM021103.1:474071100-474165372 GCA_007115665.2 Sequoiadendron giganteum | reverse complement strand
AGGGAGAGAGGAAGAGTGAGAGAGAAAGAGGGAGGGAGAAGGAGTGAGGGAGGGAGGGAGGGAGAGGGAGTGAGGGAGAAAGAGAGAGTGGGAGAAGGGGAGAGTGGGAGAAATATAGAGTGAGAGGGGGAGAGGGGGAGAGTGGGAGAAAGAGAGAGTGGGAGAGAAATAGGGAGAGAGAGGGAGAGAGGGACGAATAGGGAGAGGGGGAGAAAGAGATAGTGGGAACCCATAAACCCTCTACCCTCTACCGTCAATCCTCTACCCTCTACCTTCAACCCTTAAACCCACTTAGTAAACTCTCTACCCTAATCCCTCAACCCTCTTGACCATTAAACCCTCAACCCTTAAACCCTTAAACACTCAACCTTGAACCCTTGACCCTGAACCTTTAAACCCTAAACTCTTAAACCATCTACCCTCTACCCTCTACCCTCAACCCAATACTCTCTACCCTAAACCCTAATCCCTCAACCCTTACACCGTTAAATCCAAGAAAACTCTCTACCCTAATCCCTAAACCCTCAACCCTTAATCTCTCAACCCCTATAACCTCTACCTTATATATTGGACCTTCAACCCTAATCCCTCGACCCTATACCCTCAACCCTCAACCTTAAATCCTCAATATTCAAACCTCAACCCTTAAACCCTAAACCCTTAAACCCTCTACCCTCTACCCTCTACCCTATACATTAAACCATCAACCCTCAATTCTCAACCCTCAACCCTTATTCCCTTAACTCTCAATCCTTAAACCCTAAACCCTCTACCCCTTACATTGGACCCTGAACCTAATCCTTGAACCATATACCCTCAAACCTATACCCTAAACCCTCTACCCTCAACCAAGTAAACCCTTAACCATAAACCCTTCAACCCTAAACCCTTAAACCTTCTACCCTATACCCTCTACCATCGACCCTATTCCCTCAACCCTCAAACCTTAAACCCTAATACCCTAGAAACCATCAACCCTATACCCTCAACCCTTATCACTTTCTCTCTATCTATACATATTAGCTCTCCCTACCTCCTTCCTACCCTCTCTAATTCTCTCTATCTACCATCTCCCTCTTTCTACGTACCTCTCGTTCAATCAATCCCTACCACCCTCTTTCGCTCCCTCTATCCATCTCTCTCTATGTCCTCCCCACTCTATACCACTCTCTCCCACTCCCTCTCTCTCCCTCTCTCTCATGTCTCTCCCTCCCATCTCCCTCTCTCTCAGGTCTCTCCCTTTGGAAACCTACCTAGGTAACTCTCTCTTTGTCTCTCTCCCCTCTCTCTATCTATCCCTTCCACCCTACCTAGATAAGTCCCTCTCACTCCACCCCCCTCTTTCTCTACCTCTATCAGGTGACTCCCTCCCACACCCTCTCCCTCTCTCATGAATCTCACTCACACTCCCTCTCTCTCCCATTTCCTCTCTCACTCACACTCCCTATCTTTCACACTCCCTCTCACTACCTATCTCTCAAGTCTCTCCCTTTGGCACCCTACCTACATAACTCTCTTTTTCTCTCCATCTCTCTCTCCCCCTCTCTCTCTCTCCCTCCCTCTCTCTCAATTCTCTCTCTCCCACCCCCCCTCTCTCTCTCCCTCCCTCTATCCCTCCCACCCTACCTAGCTAAGTACCTCTCACTCCAACCACTTCTCTCCCACTACCTCTCTCTTAAAATCTCACTTCCACCCCCTCTCCATCTCTCCAAACTCTCTCTCTCTCTCTAAATTCTCCCTCCCTCTAAAGACATACATAAATACATACACACAAGCATAATACATATGTACATATAATCCTACATCCATACTTGAGCATACATACATACATGTGTAGATACAATCTTACATAGATACATACGATATATATGCATTGATACATACATGCATATGTACATACATACAAGCATGCATACATGACATAAAAACATACAAATATATTAGCATACATTCAATATATTGGCATTTAACTTAAATGAGGACATAACGTGAGTTTGTTATATCGTGCTCACGTTATGTCCTAGTTGACATGTTTCCCGTAGAAGCAAAAACAATGTCAAAACTGAAATATAACGCAAGCGCGTTATAACACGAGCGCGTTATAGCGTGCTCTCATTATATCTTGCTTTGGGAATTTCTGAGCCTTAGGCTTGGTATATGCCTTGGAATACCAACCCAAAGGCTTGGAAGGCATTCCCAACGACCAGAGACGTGTTTTTGAAAAATCTACCATATTTCACATAACCGAGTTCGTGCTCAGCGTCAGGATTGCACGTGGTTCAATATCAAAAAAATTGAACACATGGGTAATGTTGGGTTCTCTCTTAGCTATACAACAATGTAATGTTTTTCACTTTCTGAAAATGTTAAGCCTTTCATCCATAATTTATTTTATTTGTATGTTTTTTTTTGCCAAAAAATAGTGTTTGGCATTTTTTTCGTTATAAATTAACCGTTCATCGAATTTTTGAATAAATTACATTTTTAGAAACTAGACTCCATTCTACAAATTTTTAAAAATAAAATAAAAATTCAATTAGTTTCCAAAATTTGTAGGGGTAGCACGGCCAAAATTCTGTTTTTCAGGAAATGTCCACTTCGAAAATTAGTAAAAAGTCAAATATTCATTAAAAAATTATCAGAAAATCGTGCATCAACTACATACTATTAGCTAACTTTTGGTTGTTGTGATTTTTAAAATACTAAAAAAAATTTCACCGTATGAGGGTCATACAAGAGTTGCTATGTTATGTTTTTTTTGACAAAAAACAACACCAATTTGTGTACGTCCCTCTTTTGAACCCCTTAATATAAACCATTTTAAAAATAAATTAGTATTTTAGAAAGTAGACTCAAAGCACTTCGATCCTTGCTTTTGTTCCATCTCAAAATTTTGAGTGTAACTATCCTCAATTTCACGTCCAAGGTCAGTATTTCCTGATTTCAGAAAAAGTTGTCCACTTAAGTCCCCTTTTTGGGAAGCATCTTTGTGCACTTACCCCATGGTCTCTTGCACTCTATTGTCACAACCTAGCATCATGGTATTCCATATCATAGTGTTATAAGGCATATGTTTTCACTTTACCTTTTTGATCATGTACTTGGCACATTATCATCCTGGTTCCTCATACCTTGGTGCATAATTTCAAGTACAATATCAAATCTAGGTTGCTCATATCATTGCAACATGATGATAATCCATCCTCCCTCTCCATTCATATCTTCATCATCCTCATCTTCTATCATCCGTCATTATTGATTTCATCCTTTATTCTCTAGTCCTCTCCCATCCATTTCGAGAGCACACCCATGCTCTTTGAACCTTCATGTCCTCTCGAGGGGGCATATTGTTGCAAGTATGAAGGTGTTGTCATTGATGCCAAAAATCTTGTGTTGTCATTGGTGACAGTTGTGTAGTGATTGAGAGAGATTATTGCTTTGATTAGTTGCATTATGTTGTCAATTAAGTTACTAGTGTTAACCTCTAGTGCTACATTGATAAACTTTTTTTCATAATTTTAGTAGTGGTAAAGATGTTGAGGATACTGAGGAAATTGATAAAATGAGGTGTTCTGGTTTTGCTTCACATTTCTTCTGGGTTGAATATTTTCTTGTGTGGTTTGGATATGGTGGATAGAGTTGTTCATAGTTTATATATCCATAATTTTGGCTTCTAGATCAATGGTTAGAGGAAGTTATGTTCACAACTGTGTGAACTGGTTTCTTACAAAGGTGTCTGAGAGAAATGTTTTTGCACTACGTTTCTCCGTAGTTTCTCTTCAAGTCTTGCAATTATGAAGATATGGTGATGGTGTTGATCTCTTTCCTACATCAAAAGGATTTTTGATTTGATTCTCTAGAAGATGGATTTTAGATTTGTAGTGTTTGGCAGTGTAGTTTGAATGTACTGGGTTGTACATTTTGGAGGTGCGAATTGGTGTGAAAGAGTTTGATAGAATTTCAAGATGAATTAGAGGAATATTCTAGATAGTGATGAAGCATGGTGTGTGTTTTGCAAGTTGTCTTTGGATTTGAGGAAGCATGTAATTCAAAGTTTAAAGGTGTTTCCATAGGTAATGACTAACTCAGTGTTTACACTACATTCAACGATATTTAAGCATTAATGAAAGTGTAGTGTGGCGTGTGAGTTAATTTGGGTCCCAGATAAGTTTTGTATTGGTCCACTTTCATTCCTATCCACCTTGGGAATGCTTAGCACTTACCGACCTATTTTGAATTTGTAAAGTGTAGGGTGAGTGTAGTCATCTTGAAGATTTTTTTCAAGTTATGGATGGTATAAATGCAAGGTGAATTGATGGAAGATGAAGTGTGGTGTAGAGTTGAGTTTTGTAATGTGAAATTAAGTGCAAAAGTGTGAAATGCAGTGTGAGCTTTAATGCAAGATTGTTGAATGCAATGAGATGAGGTATCTTGATCTCTTGAATATTGTAGGTGTTATTGAAACTATTGTGGTGGAGTTTCTGTTGCATTGAGATTGTGTTCTTTTTATAACTTTCTATATTGTTTATTCTTTCTATTTTGACAGTGAGCCTGGGCTATGAGCCTTTCTAGACAATGTGTCCTATTCTGGCAGTGAGCCTCCTTGTACTGGTTTTTGCAATTACTTATATTGTGAGTTGATTCTCACTGTGTTTTTTACCTTCTAAGGTTTTCCATGTAATTTTGGTGTTCTCTTGTGCATGGTGTTGGTTGTTTTAGTTTTTGTTATCTACTTTTCATGTTTAAACATTATAATAGATTAAGGGTTTAATGAATGCATGTGGATCTGATTATTGTTGAGGTTTTTAATGTTTTGATTTGATACAACTAATTCAACCCCCCTCTCAGTTGTCTTGTTCATTCAACACATAACACTACCTCCTCATCATCCTCCCTTGTCCTCATTAGTGAAGTTGGGGCATCATGCCACTAGTCTTTATCCATTGCCTACCCACTACATGTTCTATTCTTCTTTGAAATGATGTTACTTCTCTCAGTCACAACAGAGGTAAAATGTAGACACCTAAAATAAAATTTTAATTATTTATTTAATTAATTTAGCCATTTCCCTTATCCTAATAATTCATTAAATAAATATTTATTATTTATTTATTTAATTTTTCCATTACTTTTATCCACCACCTTTAATTAAATAAATGTACATTTATTTAATTAAATCTAGCCTTAGCCCCCAAACCCTTCCAACTAAATAAATTAATTAATACTTGCATAATTAATTAATTTAGGCTAACTAACCTCCATTACCATTTTCCTATTTTAATTTCATCCTAACCCATTCTCCAAATTTTAACTCCAGTCAAGTTAATAAAACCATGATTTATTAAATCAACACATCAACATTAAACCAATTAATCCTTGATTAATTGATCTAACCCTCATCCCTAAACCTCATTAATATCTTTCTAATTTGAAATTCCCCCACTTCCCTCAAACTTGCCACCATGTGAAGTGTCTTAAGCCTACTCACCCTATCTCTTACACAAATCCACTATCTCCTTACACAATCCCACTAACTCTTCCCAATGTGTGCACACACTTCCCATCACACCTCCTCCCTCTTGTGACACTTCTCACAAGGCTAAGACTTCACGCTAACCTTGATCCAAACCCTATCTCTCATTAAATCCTAGCCCTTAATCACCAATGCATCCTAGCCCTTGGTTCATCTCATCAAATTCTACATATGGAGACAATGACTCATTCTTCACAAGCACATTCACCATATCCTTATGCTACCCAAATATCCATTGAATTCATCTCCATTATACCATTATGCTTCCCAAATATTGAGTAGCCACATCAACTATCAACACTTGAGAAAATATGCAAGACTAGGGTGCATCTTGTGAGCTCAATCCATGAAGAGGAAGAGTATGAAGGTATAATATCTATTTGTGTATTTCCTTTATGCATTTTCATCTATTTTCCTTCATCAATCTATTTTACGTTCTTCAACAACAATGCCAATATAAGGACATTGCGCCAATTATCAAGTTATTCTCAAATTACAAGGCTAAGCCTTCTCCACCCCAACTATAGTCTCTAGTGACATAAATATCTTTACAAGCCAATACGGATGGGGTAGAAAAAGATATAATCTCACCTCAACAAATCTAATGACTTGTTCTTTTTCCTCAAAAGTTACAAGTTTTATGTTACCTTTTTAAAAAGTAACTTAAGTTATGGAAAGTTAGATAAATGAATCTAATTATGGAAATTTTAGAAGAAATTAAAATTTTATGTTTATTCTTAATTATTACATTTAAAACAATTCGTTACAATTGAAAAATTTATATATACTCCTATTTGTAATGCAAAAATGGTTCCAAAATTTCAAGAGACCTGATACACATATTATTCAAAAGCTAAGAGTCTTTGGGCTCTACAATTTTGACATCAATAAGGAATTAGTATTGTCAATCTATGTGCCTATATTATATTTGTTTGTGGTGTTATTTTTTCTTATGTTGAAATTTTATCCAATTTATAATATTTTTTACTATTTTATGTATATTTTAATCATTTTCATGTATCTTATGTAAATCTATACCAAGATAAAAATATTTTTCTCTAATCTTTCTGTTAGAAAATCTATCAACAATAACTATTTCTTATGTTAGATGAAGTTTTTCTTTACATCCTAGTTGTATCTCTTTTTGTTTTAAACTATATTTTAAAAAGATAAAAATTTGAGTTTAGATTAATATTATTTTGAGACTTTCTCCTATTTTCGATACTATTTGAAATTTGAAATAGTTTCTTTCCATAATATTTTAAAATATAAGAACTTTGATTATTGATTTATAATAAAAGAGAAAAGTAGAAGTAATATAAATTTTATAGGATGAAATTTTGTACAATTTATACATTTCAACTTTAAACGTAAGTGAAAATGCTTGTTGTAATTGGTTTATGATAAATTATATTTTTTAATATTTAAATAGTAAAGACAATAAAACTTAGAAAAGTGATATTAATAGTAACAATTTAATTAACAACTGAATAAAGAAATTAATAAATATTTAAAAAATGAAAAGCAACAAAAAATAGTATCAATATGAAAACAAATATTAAATAGTGAATAATAATTATTTTTTATATAAAATCATAAAAATGACACTTATTTATAAATAAATAAATAAATAATCATTTAATCAAATATTGAAAAAGATGTACATCCAATTATTATTATACATTACTTGGCACATATATAAATAATTAATAATTATTAAATAATTTTCCTATCTATTAAACCTTCTCTTAATTAAAAAAATATTGTTATAAATAATTTAAACTAAAAAATTGTTAATTTTATGAAAATTTAAAACAAAAACTTTACATAACCAATTATAAAATAAACATTATCTTTTAAAAATAAAATTATTTTAATTTAAATTAAAAACTATTAAATTTATATAAAAACTAAACAAAACTTTACATACCCAAATACAAAAGAAACAATATTTTTTAATATTAAAAATAAAAATATTCTATGAACTGAATATCGACAATTTTTTATAACAGCTCCACTTTTTCCCACTCTTCCTTCACATTTCTTATAATACCAATCTTGAGGTCCTACGTGTAATTATCCATTCTCCTTCATGAACCTTCAGGTCAAGGTCATGGCCATAGCCATAGCTATAGTCATATGGAAGTGACTTATTTATAGCCTTTAAGGAAGTAAAGTTATCACCCACAACCACATAGCATCCAATAACATAGCTCCATTCTGACCAATCGGAAATAGTATTCTCACTGCCAATTTCAATGACTATATCGACGCCAATATTAGCGTCACAAAACAGATTTTTGTTTAACCTTTACTCTGCTCCATCCACTGCTCTTCCAATCATTTCCATTCTCAGTGACGACACACTCTGAAATAAAATATAAATACTATCTGTTCATCCACCGTAAATTCTTTTCATTTACACATCACTTGAAACATTACTTACGGAAATATAGACTATTATGTGAGAACAAAGGTAAATAATGAAATAAAAGAACACTTACCTTAAAATGACAATTATGATTCCCTGTTAAAAAGGAGTATTGAAATCATTACCTTCAACTTATGAATGCAGTTCCGTATTACTGCATTGCCGCAATTAGAAAGTTCCATCAGTTGTAATTCGCACAACTCTTCAGTACCTGCTACGTTCTGCAGCTTCTCACAAGAGTCGATCACAATGGACCGCAAGCAGCTCACTCTGGCAAGACTTGGCAACTCCTCGAGTGAAGGGCACTGTTTAATAATCAGTCGTGTAAGCTTTGTAAGATCACCGGCTCTTGTCACTCTTTTCAAATAACTGCAACAGTGTACAGACAGACGGAAGACTGTTGTTGGCAGCACAATTTTCTGTAGCTTCGTACAAGACTTGATCTCAATATTCTCCAAGCAGCTCATGGCAAGACTTGGCAACTCCTTGAGCGCAGGGCACTGTTTAATAATCAGCTGTGTAAGCTTTGTAAGATCACCGGCTCCTGCCACTCTCTACAGATAGAATGCAGAGTGTTGTTGGCAGCACAATGTTCTATAGCTTCTCACAAGACTCGATCACAATATTCTCCAAGCAGCTCACTCTGGCAAGACTTGGTAACTCCTCGAGCATAGGGCACTGTTTAATAATCAGCCATCTAAGGTTTATAAGATCACCAACTCCTGCCACTCTTTGCAAAACTTTGCAACTATGTACAGTCAGACATCAGAGTGTTGTTGGCAGCACAATGTTCTGTAGCTTTTGACAAGAGTCAATTGCAATATTCTCCAAGCAGCTCAGATGTGCAAGCCTTAACTCATCATGCTCTAGCATATCACAACCAGAAATTCTCAATTTAACAAGCTTGCAAAGATTGGGTGTTCCTGACAATCTTTTGAATTTTTCACAGCCGGCAATCTCAAGAAATTTCAATGTATTTATCCTTCCTAAATCCGCTTCAATAAGATTTTTCATTTCAGATATTTTGAGAGATTGCAGGCGTTGACAGTGATTTCCATTAATGAAAATCTTCATAACAAGTCTACAGTCTTTAATCTCTAGAGCTTCAACGTTACTCATTGCTGTCCCCTTGTTATTCAAAGCCACTTCCCCCTCCCACTGTCGTTTGAAATTATAGATAACTAAGGACTTAAAAGTAGCCCCCTCTGCAGTATCATTGTAAGCTCGCTCCCCTGTTAATACCGAGTCCATCATCTTTAAACTACGGAGATCCATTCTGAGAGATTTAAATAAAGACCAAATATCCGTTTGGATGTCATCGGCATGTAAAACTAATTTTTCCATGTTATTTAATTTTCCTAACAAATCTGGAAACTCTTCCAGAAAGGTGTCATGAATCTGCAGTTCTTTTAAATGGGAAGGTATCTGTTATTCAAAAGAAACTTATTTCAAACTTTCGGGTGTAAACAATAGTTAGGAAACTACCATAACATAATGCGCATCTAGTATACCGTTAATGAAGACTTAATTTTCGATGGTGAAGAACAAATACCTGCACATCGCTCTGCCACAATCTTCGGAAACACCCATTGCCGATTCTTAAACACTGCAAGTTTTGAAGAGGAATCCATGAACAAATGCTTGACTCTATAGCTGAATAAAGGTAAAGTGGACAGTGACTCAGGTAATCAAGCTGAAGCCATAGCAGAGAACTATCAGAACTATCTTCCTGTTCCACTAAAAAATATGTAATTTTACAGCCCATGGATTTGTCCACAAAGGAATGGAAACACCTGCCTTTGGTTTGTGCCAGGATGTTTCAGAATCCCTTTGATTCCTGCATTCATAGAATGCAGCTTACATTTGTGTAGTAGTAGGAATTTCAGAATTTAAATATCAATAAAAAATGAAAATATGGTGGAAGGGCAAGCATACCAAAGATTTAAGTTCCTGGGGATGCCACACACGACGAGGATGGCTTAGTTCATCTGCCATTTCTCTTCCCAAGTCCCGAAGGTGATCATGCATTCTCAAACCAGACCCGTCAATGCTAGATTCCCACTTACATTCTAGCGTATTCAGATGCATTACTTTAACTTCCTCAACAAGACATTTCTCTTTCAGTGTCTCCAAAGCACGACGAGATCTCCATCCAGATCCCTTCCATATTTTGATGGCCTTGGTGATAGATTTTCCAATGAAAAAGAAAGCTATATCCATGAAAATCTATTTTTCTGCATTATCTAATGTATCAATGCTTATCTTCAATCTTTGCTTTATATCTCTGGGAAGAGTCTCCTTGACCTTTTCCAATTCATCTTGCCAATACCACTGGGGTCTACGAGAAACATGCCAGCCTAGAACTATCATAGATAGAGGTAAGCCTCCACACATGTTAACAAAGTCCTGAACTAGATCCTCAAATCCGCTGAATGGAAGTGGTTGGTCGAAAGCGTGCCAACAAAACAACTCTCTCCCATCTTCTCTATCCAATCTTTTTAAATGATAACTGAAGACATCGAAAATTGGTCTATAATTTTCTATTATCCATGATCATGATTAAATAATGTTTATTATTTAATTAACCTTTCTAACACATATTTCTTTTATAAATTAAATACTTTTTTTAATTAATTCATTAATTCATAAATAATTTTTATTCAACTTGATTAATTAAATAAAATCATAATTATTTAATTATGTCGCTAACTAATTAATTCTTCTTTCTTAATTAAATGATTTATTATTTAATTACACCCCCCTTTTTATTATGTTTCAACTATAATTAAATATCTTTATTTAATTATTTATTTAACCCTTTTTATCTATAATTAAATATTTATTATTTAATTATTTATATTATCCTTTTCAAACAGTCAAATTAAATAAATTATTTTATTTATTTAATTAAAGTCTCTTATTTTCGAATGTTGAATTAAATTAACATTTAATTCATATTTATTTATTTATGTCACATTCCTCTATCATTCAGTTATCTAAGTCATTCACTCACCTTCTGACTCGAGATCTATTTTTAGTTTTCCAGTTATCTCTGAATTCAACACCAGTTTATCTCTACGAGAAGACTCTTCGTCATAACTAGTCAGTTAACTAGTTCCAACTCATATGCATGATTTATTTTATTAATTAAATATCTTTATTTAATTAATTAACTCTTATTTGCATTCAAATGCATTATTCTTCGAGTTCCAACTTTGACTTTTGCATACAAAGTTTATTTCTTCTATTTTTGGAAATTAATATCCTGAACTCGTGTTCTAACTCGCGTTCTAACTTAGTCTCTATTTGCAATCTTTCATGAACTCATGTTCTAACTCGTGTTCTAACTCACGTTCTATTTGACACATAACTCACATCGCATGGCATTCATCAATTTCGTCCGTCGATCTCTGTTTCAATTTGAGTCGATCGTTTGAAAACAAAAAATCTATAAAATGGTCTGTCATAATCATTATTCCTCCTCCCGAAATCATTCATCTTTTTTTAGAAGAGACTCATCTTCGATATTTTGCTTAGACACTCAACGAAGCTATACTTGCATTCAAACATAGAAATCTGAGGGCAAGAATACTGAAAAGACAAAATGGAGAAGAACAATCAAGATAATTTGAAGGGATGAATGCATATTCATTGAAATCATTTTGGTTTTATTAGTTTAGTTTATTTCCTCATTCTTTGTTGTTAGATTTTAGATTATTGTTTAGATTAGGATTTAACTTTGTTATTCTAGTTGTAGATTACTCATCTCATCATTCAAAAGATACATTTACATATTAATCTACTGTTACATTTGGTGAACCCGACGTGAACACGCTTCAATTTCGTACATATTTTCGTCTTTCCGTTTTTCTGTTTTTAATTCTTTTTTTGCAATTTTTTCGTACGGTGCACCACATCTACTCTGTAAAATTACGCATCTGTACCCGCGAGCCGTATCTGTGAAAAACAACAACGCATCCGCGAAGTCATGAACCGCATCCGCCTGTCAATAAAATTCATGAACCGCATCTGCCTGTCAACAGTCGAACCGCATCCGTGGCTCCAAAAGCCGCATCTGCCTAGTAAATTTTTTTTATTTCATAGTCTGCATGTCACGAGTTGCAACTATCACATTCTAAGTCGCATGTGTGCATGCAAACCGCATCTGTCAGTTTTCGAGCTGCATGTCTATCGGTAAACCACATTTGTCATAGGAAAAACCACAACTGTCAGAAACATCGTATGCACTATGAAAAAAAAAATCCCGCATCTGTCAGAATTTGAACCACAATTGTTTGGTGAACCGCATTTTCCTGTCAACAAAAAACATCGAAAACCGCGAGTTGAGTCTGAAACATCATTGTCAATATTTGTTTTAGGTTCTTAAGATCAACCTTGGATTAGAAATTGGTAAATTTTTCTCAAAAAACTTTGCGTCATTAGGTGTCATATACGTCTTAGTCACAGTAAAATGTCATAGTCATAGTCATCCTAAGTCACATGCATATAGATAATTCCTAGGAAATTTTATGTCGTAGAAATAGAGATAACTTTCCTCGTCATTGGAAACATTCATGTTTCAATTTGTCACAATCATTGAACCTTGTCACTTTAGTCCCATTTAGTGGATCTTTTCAGCTCAACAATCTAGTTTGAAAAAAAATTCACCTTATCAACTGTCCTTATCATCCAATCAGGTTCCTTGGTCAAAAAAAAATATTTCCATACATTTACTCCATTAGGTGGTAGGTTATCCTTGTCTTAGACTCATTTATCATCATAATCTACTCAAGATTTTGCATATTGTCCATCATATCATACGTCATCTTAGTATACGTCTTTTTAGAAACCATTTTAGTAACGTCATTTAGTGTCAATAAAAAATCCAAAACCCTAGACATAGGTCATATCAGTTTTTAGACATAGTCTGCATTACCCATTTTGAGCAACTTTTTCATGGTCGAAACAAGGTCCAAAAAGAAACACAAAGCAATGACAGACCCCAACGAATTTATCAATCCGTTCGAAAACCAACCATCAGGAAGCAAACACCCACACAAGCCTGTACTTGAAAAACATGTCACTAGAGACACACATGGGTAGATTTACATAGAAGACATAGATGTAGCAGTTCAAAATCTTGAGTTTGCATCCTTCATGGATGAGTGTTTGCTAAACGATCCACAACGCTATCTAGCCAAGTTTCTAGTAGAAGGTGCTACACTACCACCAGGATTTGATGTTCATACTTTGACACAGTCTACTCAACCAACACAAACTGCGACATCAACTATGTCTATTCCCCAAATTACTGCGGCGATACCAACTAGCGTATCTACTCAGACATCATCAATTGTAAGCTCAATCCCTTTCAATGTCACACAAGGTTTACAATTTACTGCGGGGGCAACTTCCTCCAACCCTTTTGGCACCAACATGACTGGTAAGAGATCCAAAGTTGGCGGGAACATACCAATACCAAATCAAATCATTTAGACAGGTAGCATACCTATACCAAATCAGACCATTCAGACAGGAAGCATTCCTATACCAACTCAGACCATTCAGGCAAGGAATA
The DNA here is from genome assembly GCA_007115665.2 of Sequoiadendron giganteum. Classification (NCBI taxonomy): domain Eukaryota; kingdom Viridiplantae; phylum Streptophyta; class Pinopsida; order Cupressales; family Cupressaceae; genus Sequoiadendron; species Sequoiadendron giganteum. Next base: position 474,151,830 of record CM021103.1, on the reverse strand, counting down.
TCCCTATACCAAATCAGCACATCCTAACAGGATATATTCCCTCGCCAAATCACAACCCGTCACAAAACATGGCGTACTAGAACACCTACATTGATCCAAATAACACAAACACCATGTCCTTGACACAAGTCAACATCCTTCAAAACCAAATGCAAACTCTTCAACAAAATATGGACGACATGTCTATGTCAAGCAAATGAACTATCTCAGCACAAGACCTATGTCCATGTCCATTCGACAAAGCACTCTATATGACACCTTTCCCCCATGGATACATTATACCAAATTTGCCTAAGTATAATGGGAGGAAGAATCCATTAGAACATATTAGAGAATTCTCAATGGCATCCATGGACATATCATATGACCCCACGTACTTGATGCGCTTATTTCCATGAACGCTCATAGGATAGCATTGGAATGATTTTCGAAATTACCATATGGTATACGATCCTGGGGTGAATTGGTTGAGAAGTTTGTCGAACATTTTGCCTTTAACATAGACAACAAAGTAACCATAGCAACCTTGTGCCATATGACACAAGAAGACGGCGAGACATTCATCACTTTCTTCCAAAGATGGAGAAGTCTAGCTAGCCGCTGTCCAGTCGAAATACCCAAAAAACAAAAGGTCACAATCTTCCTCGAAAACATCAACCCGAAACTAAGAGGTGACTTACGGGTACACTGTTGCACTTCATTTATTGACTTGGTACAAAAGGGGATCATCCTTGAAAAGGTCCTTATTAACAAAGACGAAATAAAAGTACCAGGCAAGAGTCCAATTGTCTAACATCCAAACGTGCCAAATGATCGAAACAAATTCTCGTCTAGGAACAAGAATGTCAGGAATGATGGCATTGTTGATGCTAAACACATGCATACTGGACTAGTTATCACACTTAGAGGATACAACCAACATGCAGACATGATAAACAGTCCAGATTAAACGGCTAACTATGTCCAAAACTCGCAACAAAGACCCCAAAGGAGATTTCCCACGCGAGAATTTACACCTTTAGGGAAACCAATCGAGGTAGTATTCAAAGAATTGGTCAAACATAATCTTATCAAACCTTTGGAACCAAGAGAGTATGATCCTAGACAGTTCAAACCTTCATGGTGGGATGATAACACTTTTTGCGACTATCATCAAACGAAAGGGCACAACCTCCAACAATGTCACCAATTAAAGAATATCATTCAAGACTTTGTTGAAAATGGATCCATAGAGGTAAATGGGCAGAAAAATACTAAAAACAGTAATCATAAGGTCTTCACAGACCCATTACATGACCATACAAAAGGAAATGCCTTCGGTTCGGGAACCAAGAATAATCTGTCTGCCAATTACACCAACTCCAAATATGACTATGGGAAAGGAAAGACCATATATAGCCTCCGAGCTGCAAACAAACATGTTGATACTGTCATCATTAAGAAGCACCCAAAATGTAATGTGAACACACGCAAGACTAAAATAGTTATTCTAGGTCCTTCTTCTGAACCACCTACATAGAGGCCCAAGTATAGATACAATCTTATCGATCAATTGAGAAAAACTCCTGCACAAATATCTATCTTGGAACTATTGACTTTGTCACCAGAACATCGAGCCATACTTGACAAAGCATTACAAAACACTACTGTTCCCATAGACTTGGATGTCAATCGCTTCGAAGAAATGGTAGGATATTTGACCAACTCGCATCATGCCACATTTTCCCAACAAGACTACTCCACTGAAAAGTCTGATCACAATGACCCATTACATCTTTAAGTCCTAGTCCATCAAACCAAAGTCAGACGAGTCTTGGTAGATGGAGGCACAGGTTTGAACCTGTGTACCCTAAAATTGGTTAAGGCATTAGGATTCTTAGAAGACTGTGTAGACACTTCTAAGAGTATAGTCATCAAGGCTTATGATGATGAGGAAAGGTCATCCAAAGGAGTTGTCACGCTCCCTATCTGAATTGGCCCCGCGATCATGAACACCAGCTTCCAAGTCTTGGATCTCACCCTTCCATACAACTTATTGTTAGGTAGACCTTGGATACACGCAATGAGAGTCATCCCTTCAACATACCACCAATGTCTTAAGTTCCCGTATAATGGCACAAAGATCACTATTGATGGTGATCCAGATCCTTTCCAATATTGTACAAGCCTAAGGGACCTTCCACAACGACAAGTACCTATTAACCAAGAGGCCTCATCATCCACTTCATCCCAATACATTGACCCATCATGTCTCACTAAGTCCATTTCATTCAAACCACCATCATCCACTCCTAAACTCAAGATCCAAGACAAGGGTTGTGGTGAATATAATATAAAGGCATCATATTGCGTCAGTCAACTGATTCCACCTAAGGCATATGGCCTACCCATGGTAGATAGAAGATAGTTAGTGGTCATGTTTCATGTTCCCCCTACAATGACATTAACCAAACGGGGAGAGTTAAGTGAAGAAATTATGGATCAAGGTGATTCCTGGTTATATCAAGAAGCACATGAATACCCCTCCCCGTCTATTCAAATAGCTAAGAACCAGTATGGAAAAAGCTTTAAGATAATGCAAAATGAAGGCTATGATGGGCACAGTGGGTTAGGACTATATCAAAATGGAAGGACAAAACCGATCACTGTCTACCCACGACCAAAATACTTAGGGCTAGGGTGTCAACCGCTTAGAATTGGGTATCCTGATACTTCATCATCTTTTCAAGAGGAAATGAGTGCTTGCACAGATATCGAGATATCTCATAAACCACTTCCCCTAGTTTATGACAAACCCCTAGTTTATGACAAACCTCCAGTTTATGATGAATACCCTTACTCAAGCGATGGGGAATGGGAATCCCTTTCATCTACTAGTACCATGAATATAGATGTCCTATTTGGAGAATTGGACCTCAACGTGAAACCTTTATCAAAACAATCTAGTCCTCGTCCTAAGAAACACTTGTCCAAAGAAGAATGGCAAGAGAACTATTATTGGGAAACCCTTGATCATGCATATTGGGCACCTGACAAACCATCTTTTGACGAATCAGCCCTCACTATAGTCCCACATCAGAGTATACCTACCCCTAGGAGGAAAAACAAGGAGTTGGTCCAAAACTTCTGCGACCATGTCAACCATTCTATACTCACCTTGTCAGCCACTACCTTTAAGAACTCCGATGATGACATGCCCCTTATATATCCCAAACTTATCGACTGGGATCAACAAGGTACACCTATCATAGATACATTCAAGAATGACGAAGCAATTGCTGAGTTCATGGGACTTAGAGAAGGCATACCAAGAGGGAATCATAAGGCAGGTTTTACCATAGACTTGGACGATAAAGCATATTTCGGGGAGTCTATTTACACCTCTAGTCAAAAAAATGAGAATGAAAAGAAAAAAGACAATGAAAATAAAAATGACGAGTCCCTAGGTGAAAACCGAAAGGCGCCTTTGGACGATGAAAAAGTTAAAATAAAGGACATATCCGAGGGCGAAAACCTCTCTGAGGCACCCAAGGATAGAGGTTTAAATATTCTCCCCGTTGAACAAGAAAATTCACCGATGCTAGTAGAAGAGTTTGTTGCAGTCAACATAGGTACATAAGAGAATCCTCGGATAGTATATTTTGCAGCTTCTTTAACAGAGACAGAACAACATGAGTTTAAGGACTTCTTCAAAAAGAGACAGATAAACTTTGCATGGTCGTATGCTGACATTCCTAGGCTGGATCCAGACCTAATATTGCATCATTTACCACTATAGCCAGGCATCAAGCCAGTTAAACATAAGATAAAGAAAATGCACCTGCAAATTGCTCTACTGGTGAAAGCAAAACTTAAGAAACTCTTGGATGTAGGATTCATAAGGACAATAGACTATGCAGATTGGATATCAAATCTTGTACCAGTGACTAAACCAACTAGGGGCATTCACATTTGCACTAACTTTAGAGACATCAATAAGGCATGCCCTAAGGATGACTTTCCTTTTTCGAATATCGACATGATAGTAGATCTTACAGCAGGATACAAGATGATATCCCTTATGGATGGTTTCTCTGGATACAACCAGATCAAGATAGCACTTGAAGACCAACACAAGACAACTTTCACATGTCCATGGGGCACATACTGTTGGAATGTTATGCCGTTTGGCCTTAAAAATGCAGGAGCTACCTACCAACGGGCAATGACTACGATTTTCCATGACTTTGTACACACATTCATGGAAGATTATGTAGATGACATTATAGCCAAATCAGAAACAAGGGAAGATCATTTGAAGGTTTTAGACAAAATATTCCAGAGGCTAGAGAATTACAACGTCGGGCTAAATCCAAAGAAGTGTGTCTTTGGGGTTAAATCGGGGAAACTGTTAGGGTATATCATCTCTCGAAGAGGCATTGAAGTAGATCCAGAGAAGGTAAGAGCTATCATAGAAATGCCTCCTCCAGCCAACATTAGTCAACTCAAAACCCTACAGGGGAGATTACAGTCCATTAGGCGTTTCATAGTACAACTAGCAAATAAAATACACCCATTTCAGCATCTACTCAAGAAAGGAGTACCTTTTGTGTGGACACCTAAATTTCAAGAGGCCTTCCAGAAAATCAAGGACTATTTGCTTACTCCACCAGTCTTAATGCCACCTATAGAGGGAAAACCATTGATACTTTACATCTCAGCAACTCAGTCGGCATTAGGGGCTCTTCTCGGACAACACGATGATCAAGGTCATGAGAGAGCAATCTATTATACCAGTCATAACTTAGTGGGCTATGAATTGAGTTATAGCAACATAGAATGTACCTATCTAGCGGTAGTTTTTGCTACCCAAAAAATTTGGCACTATATGCTCAATCGACAAACAATGTTAATTGCAAAGATTGATCCACTTAAATACCTCCTAAGTAAGGCAGCTTTAACAGGTCGATTGGCTAAATGGGTTATCATACTTAGCAAGTATGACATTCAGTATGTCGAAAGGAAGGCCATAAAAGGACAGGTGACTGCAGATCAACTAGCAAATGCACCTATAAAGGTGGACCATCCATTAGTGGCAGATTTTCCAGATGAATTTCTCTTCAACATTGACATTAAAACTAAATGGAAGCTGTACTTTGATGCGTCACATACCAATCGTGGTTCAGGAGTTGGTATCTTATTTGTCACACCTCAAGGTGATACCATTCCTAAATCATTTAGGATTGCTTTCCCTTGTACCAACAATATAGCAGAATACGAAGCCTTAGTGACAGGCTTAAAAATGGCAGCTCAGTGGAAAATTAAGAGCCTACATGTCTTTGGCGACTATCAACTAGTAATCTGATAGGTAAATGATGATTACGAGACTAAGGATGAAGATATTGCACCTTACAAGCGAATGTCTGATAGTTTCAAATAGTATTTTAATGATATAACTTTTCAACAAATACCATGTATCCAGAATAGAGCTACAGATGCTATGGCAACTGTGGGTTCCTTGTTGGATATTCTGAGTAATGTGCCTAAGTTCGAGTTTCTGGTAAAACAACTTTTGGTCCCCGCTTATGATGTCCGCGATACTGCGATAGTCTGTACCATTGTTGGTCCTATGTCTCCTTGGTATAAAGACATATTCGACTACCTCACTAACCAAACCTTACCCTAAGACTTGTCCAATAACCAACGCTGAACCTTTATCCGAAAGTCAGCTAAGTACACCATCATCGGAGAAACCCTATATAGATGTACCTTAGATAACGCCCTAATGAGATGTCTCGATGCTGAAGAAGCACAAACAACTTTGCGAGTGGTGCACGAGGGTATATGCAGATCTCATTCGAGTGGTCCTACTCTAGCCCATAAGATTATGAGACTAGGTTACTATTGGCCTACTATGGAGAAAGACTCATACATCTTTGTAAAGAAATGTAGACAATGTCAAATACATGGAGACTTGATAAGAGTGTCAGTGCAGGAGCTTCATCCAATTACTTCACCATGGCCCTTCGCCTAATGGGGACTTGACCTCATAGGTAAGATACACCCTTCATCATCTAATGGCCACAAATTCATCATCACCGCCACCGAATACTTCACCAAATGGATTGAAGCTATTCCCATGACCTACATCACCTGCACACAAATATCTAAGTTTATCCTAAACTATATCATTTGTTGGTATGGTGTACCCCAATCCATAATCACAGACAATGGTAACCCATTCAAGAACTAAGAAGTACGCCATTTATGTGAATAATTCCACATCAAACACCATTTCTCCACCTCGTATTACCCACAAGGTAATGGCCAAGCTAAGGCATCTAATAAGACAATTGTTAGAATCCTTAAGAAGACTGTCAATGATGTTGGTCATGACTGGCACCTACACCTTAATCCTACCTTATGGGCTTATCGCACAAGCATCTGTACTCCTACCGGCGCCACTCCATATTCCCTCGTATTTGGATCTGAAGCTATCTTACCTATTGAGGTTGAAATACCTTCTCTAAGGGTATCCTTGAAGGGTCATATCAACGATGAAGAATACCGTGTCTCTAGGTTACAAGATCTAGAATTGTTGGACGTTCGAAGACATAAAGCATTAGATCATTTGCAAGCATATCAGAATCATCTTCGTCGTAGTTACAATAGGAAGGTTCTCAATAGACACTTTGACATTGGTGACCTGGTATTAATGGAGAATCCTAAGAACCAAGCTGAACGTGAAAAGCCAGGAAAGTTTGAACCTAACTGGTTAGGGCCCTATATTGTCACAAAAGCCTTTGGATCAGGAGCGTACCAACTCTCTACTCCTAAAGGAGAATCGCTTTTGTCCCCTATCAATAGTTTGCATCTAAAGAGGTTCTATGCTTAGTCTCTGAGAATCCATGTCTTAAATCTGGAAAAATACAAAAAAATGAAAAAAACAAAAAAAATGGTTACCTTGATGAAAACCTGGCAAACAGGCATCTTTGTAACACCAAAAAATTGAGATACTCAAAAAATTAAAGAGAAATAAATCCATCCAATAGTGAAAACTGCTTTAGTGGCACTATGGATAAGTACAATGGTAAAAACCTGGCAAACAGGCGCCATGTGTAGTCAAGCTCGCTCTTCCATCTACCATCATTCTCATCGGACTTTTTCACCATCACTCATAATAAATGGTTGTCTTATCCATTACTTGGAATGATTGACATCTAGCATCCATTCCGTCATATTACCCACTCCATCTTCCAAATCTTATTCTCGACTGGGGGCAAATCCTTGTTCTATGCCCTAACACCTTGTACATAACGTCACACCATCGAAAATGTCTTGAAAAATCCCAAAAACATTAGAAAACTCTAAAAATCCAAAAAGCAAAAGAAAATAAAAAAATGTCAGAAAATCCCAAAAATAGAGTCAAGTCAATCATGTCAATTTGATCATGTTAAGTCAGTCGTAGACATAGTCAAACTACGTTGCCTTTGCGACTGGGACATAGGCAAGGCCATCAATCGATGTGCCCCCAAGGCATTAGGTCTGTCAATCTAGGTTTTTCATGTATCACACACATTAAAATCATGACGCTTTGTATATTCAAAGTCATTGGTCATGTCGAACTATGAGGTCTCTGCGTGTACAACATAGGTAAGGATAATCAATTGATGAGCTCCCGAGACCACACTAGGTCAGTCCAATAGGTTTCATTCACAATCACTATCACACAAGTTGCATATCATAGTTTTAAGGTAACATTTCATATCATACACTGTCAATACACACGCACACACTTTTATCAGTCAAGGAATCAAAACAAGTCATGCACCAACAAGGCAATATATCTCAACTGTCATCAAGTCAATATCAAACAGATTGTCAAAGCGATCAACCTATGTCTTACACAAGATATGTCTTTCTTGTCAAACATACATCATCAAATTGTCATAGTCTCATGTGGCTTGTCACTTCAACGCCATCAGAATCCAACATCTTATATGGCACGTGTCTTTCTGAAACCAGGCTTTGTCATGCCTTATACAGATAGTCACCAAGTCGAAACTAGACTCAACGTCTTACGTGGTATGTGTCATTCTCTCACATTACGTTATGTCAAACATCAACAATCAAACAATCCCACAAGATCAAGTTTTGGCGAATACATTTATTTGGCTTTATGACTTTATATCTTATTTTGTCTTATCTTTTTATCGATTTGTGCAAGATCCTGTTACTAGCTTTCTCAAGGATGTCCCTTGAAGGATTTAGAGAAGCAACGATGTCTCAGGATTCTTTTTCTTTGGCTGTTGTCTGTCAACTGTCTTTTTAACATTGGTTTTTGATTCATGTTACTAGTTTCTTCAAGGATGTCCTATCAAGGATTTAGAGGAGCAATGACATCTCATGACCCATCTTTTATTTGTCTGTTGTCTGTGGTTTGTCACGACAAAACGACTGGGGCATCTTGTCCTTAGTCTAAGTTAAGACACTCCTTGTCTATGACTGTCTATTTTTCATAGATGGATGATTTTGTACACTATGGTCTATCTCATATCATAGTGTGTACTATCCATTTGTGTCATGTCTCGCCCAATGATGATAAAAAGCAAGCATAGCATACTTGGAAAAATATTGAAGATCATTTTTTTTTCAATCAATAACCATTCTTTTTCAATACTAGCTTTTTGAATTATCCATGCTAACATTTCTTCTTTTCTACATCTTCACCACCATTATCTATCCATTTCAAGAGCACACTCATGTTCTTCAAACCCACCTATCCTCTTGAGGGGGCATACCACTACCTCCTCATCATTCTCCCTTTCACTGGGGCATACCCTACCCTGTTTCATGCTAGGGCACGATCGGGGCATATTTTTCTTTGACACAATCCTGTAACAACATTGTATCAAAGAGGGGCAAACTGTAGACACCGAAAATTGGTCTAGGCCTGCGAACACCACTTTTGACATAATTTTCTATTATCCATGGTCATGATTAAATATTTAATTAACCTTTCTAGCACATATTTCCTCTATTAATTAAATACCCTTTTTAATTAATTCATTAATTCATAAATAACCTTTATTCAACTTGATTAATTAAATAAAATCATAATTATTTAATTATGTCGCTAACTAATTAATTCTTCCTTCTTAATTAAATGATTTATTATTTAATTACACCCCCCCTTTTATCATGTTTCAATTATAATTAAATATCTTTATTTAATTATTCATTTAATCCTCTTTATCTATAATTAAATATTTATTATTTAATTATTTATATTATCCTTTTCAAATAGTCAAATTAAATAAATTACTTTATTTATTTAATTAAAGTCTCTTATTTTCGAATGTTGAATTAAATTAACATTTAATTCATATTTATTTATTTATGTCACATTCCTCTATCATTCAGTTATCTAAGTCATTCACTCACCTTCTAACTCGAGATCTATTTTTAGTTCTCCAATTATCTCTGAATTCAACACCGGTTTATCTCTGCGAGAAGACTCTCTGTCATAAATAGTCAGTTAACTAGTTCCAACTCATATGCATGATTTATTTTATTAATTAAATATCTTTATTTAATTAATTAACTCTTGTTTGCATTCGAATGCATTAGTCTTCGAGTTCCAACTTTGGCTTTTGCATACAAAGTCTATTTCTTCTATTTTTGGAGATTAAAATCCTGAACTCGTGTTCTAACTCGTGTTCTAACTTAGTCTCTATTTGCAGTCTTTCCTGAACTTGTGTTCTAACTCGCGTTCTATCTGACACATAACTCACATTGCATGGCATTCATCAATCTCGTCCGTCGATCTCTCTTTCAATCTGAGCTGATCATTCGAAAACACAAAATCTATAAAATGGCATGTCATAATCATTATTCCTCCTCCCGAAATCATTCATTTTTTTTTAGAAGAGACTCATCTTCGATATTTTGCTTAGACACTTGATGAAGCTATACTTGCATTCAAACACAAAAATTTGAGGGCAAGAATACTGAAAAGGAAAAATGGAGAAGAACAATAAAGATAATTCGAAGGGATGAACGCATATTCGGTGAGATCATTTTGGTTTTATTAGTTTAGTTTATTTCCTCATTATTTGTTGTTATATTTTAGATTATTGTTTAGATTAGGATTTAACTTTGTTATTCTAGTTGCAGATTATTCATCTCATCATTCGAAAGATACATCTACATATTAATCTACTGTTACAATAACCAATGCCAATTCCTGCATTTACAAGAACCCCTACATTTGTGGTTGTAATAATTACCAGACTATTACCACACTTATTTAACATATCCATGACTGATAGGGCATCTAACTATTTCACATGATCAATGTCATCTAAAACAATTAGGAAACTGAAAGAGCTACTCCTTTCCAAACGATCCCTCAGACAACTTGTCCCTTCCTCACTACTTAGAAAACTGTGATCTTCACAGAAGATATCTTTGATGAGTTTACTTTGCAATGAAGGTAACTTACCGCTGGCACAGGCTTCCCACACATCGAGCAGAAAACTTGCTCTTGTGTATTTTGATCTCTTTTGGTTGAACAAATCTTTGGAGATAGTTGTCTTCCCAACCCCACCCATACCAAAAATCCCAATGATATTAGCTTTTTCTTTTGTTGTTTTCTTCATTCCACACTGGCGTTCAAAATCTTGAACAAGCTTATCAAGGAACCGCCTTTCAAAATCTTCTAAGAGCTTATGAAGTTCGACTGGATATTTGGAAACATGCAAAAATTTTGTCCTTTGTACTTCTTTTTCCACAGCAAAAACAATGTTTTTGCATTCACTATAACTGCAAGAGAAAGGGGAATTTGATGAGAATGAAATTTTGGTCATTGCACTTAACCTGTTTTGCTAGAAGGAAACATAGAAGTTAAGTTGAAAAGTAGATTGAAAACGGGCAAAAAGCTTACTCTGAATTTTTGAATTCGTAGCCTATTGTATATGAAACTTGTTGAAGCGCTTTCTTCCACTCCTCAATCTTGTTCAGATACCTGCCTTTTTCTACATATTTAAGAAATGCCTCATCATATACTCCCTTTTCTATGCGATGGAGTTCCGACGACTCCACTTGGTAAAACACAGGAATAATCTTGGCATTACTTTGTAACATAAGAACTAGCTCAGCTAGACACCAAGGTGACTCTGCATATGTTTTTGAAAAAATAGCGATATGCACTGAAGCAGATCTAATCGCAGTCTGAATGGTTGAAGGAAATGAGCCTCCAAGCTCCTTCTCTTCTGAGTCAAGAAATGCCTTTATATGTAGCTCCTTAAGGGAGTTGTAAAGCTGAGTAGCCAGAGTGAGTTTGACATCAGGGCCTCTATGGTTGATGAACACATCAAACACTCTGAAAGATTCTTCTACTTCTCTCCTTTTGTTGGGAGGTTCAATTCCAGAGAAAGCAGTTTGTTGGTGAGATGAAGATGTCGAAGCCATAAATGCAGGGATAGGGTTTGAAACACAGACCTAAGCAAATCGCACAAACGCTTGATATGTTTTGAGGAATAATAGGGTGAATCAGGCTAATCAAGGCATGTATATAAGTAGATGCCACTGCATCCTCCTTCGAGGAAAGGATGGGGAAATGAACGAAACCCTACTCTGCTTGTTTCTTCCTGGAAATAAAAAATGTCTCGAAGAGGAAAGGTTTGATCTACCCTACTTCCTCGAAAGGACAGGGAAAGAAGATGTTACTTTTACAGCTCCTCCCGAAAATTTTTAAGAAGAACAAAGAGGAATTTTTTTAAAGAAAAAAGGCAGCCATACGAAAGGGATGCAACTAATCTCCTGAAAAAATGCACCTATGCATGGAATGTAACATACAAAAATGCATGATGCCATCATAGAAGTGCACTGGACAAAGGCAACTATCATGCATGATTCCCCATGATGTATCACACAGGAATTCATTATAACCCAACAGTGTATGTGCCATAAAGAATTATAAGAAGTGTATGCCATAAAGATTAATAGGAAGTGTACATTTTACTAGCAACGGCTATCCAACCCCAAGAATGCACCCAACATGGGTGCATGGGCATGGATGCCTTTCCTTCATCGTTTCCCTTGCCCAGTACAAACTCTGTCTATGCAACACTGCCAACTCTGTCTGTGCCAGGAGTGGAGTATAAACGATGCATTTATATAGTCGATAGATTATATATTTTTTAATTTTATATTTATAGAAATTATAAATCTACATATAAATATATTTATATGTATCTAAATTCTTTTATTTTTGGGTTTTCTCTATTTATATTCTATATTTTCTATATATAAATTTATGGATTATATTTATAGATTATATGTATAATTATAGATTTTACACATAAATTATATTATATTTTTATAATATAATATTTTCTATAATTTTATTCTTAAATATAGTTATATTAATAGATTATATTTATAAATAGATTATAGATTATAATCTATCTATAAATATAATAAATTATACATATAGATTATATTATATCTATAAATAGATTATAACATATAGATTATAATCTTTTATATTTATATGTATATTCTTTATTTATTATGTATATAGTATATATGTATATTTATAGATTATACTTTATCTATGTATATACTCATTTTCTATTTGTATTTTTATTTTTGTGTTTGAATTTTATATATAGATTATATTTACGTGTGTGTGTGCATACTTTTTGTGTTTGCTTTTGGGTCTTTTTGTTGTTGGTATTTTATCATTTTTTCCTTTTTTTTTAATTTTTATATTTCTATCTTTTTCTAGGTTTTTGTGCCAACCTTTCTCCCCCCTCCCTCTCCCTTTTTATTCAATTATGGGTCTACACCTATTCATTTTCTCCTTTTGCTCTCCTTATCCTTATTAGAAAAGTTGATGCAAAAATATACTACACAATCTAAACCAAAAACATTCAACAATAATCTTCATGGATTGTGGAAATCTATTATCTCTAAAAGATAAGATTATACTTTATCTTTATTTTTTTATTAAATATATAATATATTTATTTTATTTCTTCATTTAAAACTTTCAATATTTAATTATAATTTTAAAATTATAAAAAATATTTAAAATATTAATAGAATTTAATAAAATTTGAAATTTTATTTTAATGTAAAATATATATAAATACCTAGTATAAAAAATATTAAATTTTCAAAATATGTTTCTATTAAATTAATTTAAATATTAAATTTTTGATATTTTTAATATAAATTAATACTATAAATTGTGATAAAAATAAGATTTTATTTTTAATTTTTAAATTTGATTATGAAATATTTAATATAAAATATTAGAATCCTATATAAATTGTGTCTATTAATTAGGTTTAAATATTGAGATGTTAGTGTATTTAATATAATTTGATATTATAAGTTTTGATTAAAAAAATAAAAAATCTAAATTTTTAATTTGAAAGATAATAATTCAAGAAAGAATGTATTTAAAAATTCCATAACTAATTAATTCATTGCAATAGTACTAATAATGTAAACACTTGAATAAAAATAATAGCTTAATATTGATATCTCTTTAGATGAATGTGTTTAAGATAACTATAATATTAAATATTGAGATGTTGATGTATTTAATATAACTTGATATTATAAGTTTTGATAAAAAAAATAAAAATAAAAATTTAATTTGAAAGACAATAAGTTTTGATAAAAAAATTAATTTCTAAATTTTTAATTTGAAAAATAATAAACTAATAAAGAATGTATTTAAGAATGTCATAACTTTTATGATGAAGGAAATGCATTTAAATTTGATGATGAAGACAATTATGATCAAATTTTTAAAACAAAATTTTAAATATTTAATATATAAGATTTTAAGTAAATCTTTTAAATTTTATTTTTTTTGATATAAAATGAATATTCGAAATTAAATTATTTAATATTATAGTTATTTTAAATGTATCTATCTAAAGAGATATCAATATTAAACTATTATATTTATTAAAGTGTTTACATTATTAGTATTAATGCATTTAAATTTGATTATGAGGACAATTATGATGTTTAAATTTTTGGAACAAAATTTGAAATATTTAATGTATAAGATTTTAGGTAAATCTTTAAATTTTAAACTTTTTTAATATAAAATAAATATTCAAAATTAAAATATTTAATATTATAGTTATTTTAAATACATTAATCTAAAGAGATATCAATATTAAACTATTATATTTATTCAAGTGTTTACATTATTAGTACTATTGCAACGAGTTAATTAGTTATGACATTCTTAAATACATTATTTCTTGATTTATTATCATTCAAATTAAAAATATAGAAATTATTATTTTTTAATCAAAACTTATAATATCAAATTATATTCAATACACTAACATCTCAATATTTAAACCTAATTAATAGACACAATTTATATAAGATTCTAATATTTTATATTAAATTTAAATATTTTTACTTCCTATCTTATTTTATCTTAAATATTTCATAATCAAATTTAAAAACTAAAAATTAAAACTTATTTTTATCAAAATTTATAGCATTAATTTATATAAAAAATATCAAAATTTTAATATTTAAATTAATTTAATAGAAACATTTTTTAAAAATTTAAATATTTTTTATACTAAGTATTCATATATACTTTACATTAAAATAAAATTTAAAATTTTATTAAATTCTATTAATATTTTAAATATTTTTATAATTTTAAAATTATAATTAAATATTGAAAATTTTAAATGAAGAAATAAAATAAATATAATATATATTTAATAAAAAAATAAAGATAAAGTATAATCTTATCTTTAGAGATAATAGATTTCCACAATCCATGAAGATTATTGTTGAATGTTTTTGGTTTAGATTGTGTAGTATATTTTTGCATCAACTTTTCTAATAAGGATAAGGAGAGCAAAAGGAGAAAATGAATAGGTGTAGACCCATAATTGAATAAAAGGGGAGAGGAGGGAGGGGAAGAAAAAAGGAAAAAATGATAAAATACCAAGAAAAAAAGAACTAAAAACCAACACAAAAAATATTCTCTCACACACATATTTATATAGATATATATAGATTATATTTATATTTATATAAATATAATCTATATATAAAATTCAAACAAAAATATAAAAATACAAATAAAAAATGAGTATATGCATAGATAAAGTATAATCTATATTTATAATCTATAAATATACATATAGATTATAATCTATATGTTATAATATATAAATATAATCTATATATAAAATTCAAACAAAAATATAAAAATACAAATAGAAAATGAGTATATGCATAGATAAAGTATAATCTATATTTATAATCTATAAATAGATTATAGATTATAATCTATCTATAAATATAATATAATCTATTAATATAACTATATTTAAGAGTAAAATTATAGAAAATAATATAATATAATTTATATGTAAAATCTATAATTATACATATAGATTATATACAGTATAATCCATAAATTTACATATAGAATATAAAGAGAAAAAATTCAAAAATAAAACAATTTAGATACATATAAATCTATTTATATGTAGATTTATATTTATATAAATATTAAATTTAAAAATATATAATCTATCGATTATACTCCACTCTTGGCATGGCGAGGGAAACGATGAAGGTAAGGAATCCAGGAATCCATGCCCATACACCCATGTTGGGTGCATTCCTAGGGCTGGATAGTTGTTTCCCTTCTAGAGTGTGGAGGAGAAAAACTCAATTTTTCTTTCTCCTCAAAGGTCTACTTGCAGTGAATATAATGAATATTGTATGGAAAATCCACTTCACTTCTTTTCTCCACATTCTAAAATACCACCATCCTCGACACGACAGTTTGTGTGTTCTGCTTCACTCATTTATATTCAACTCAATCTATCAATCTATCGATTCACCGACATTGTCCCTCTCGCTCTTTGTCCGACTCAATCTGTCAATTCAAGTTTTTAACTTTTAAAAACGTATATTTGCGTGTTGCAAACGATAGCTTCACTCATTCCTTATCATCTTCCATTTATTGACTGAATGAATGAATGAAAGATTTTAATGACGTCCACGAGACTAAATAGTCTATGGGACCGAGACAAACAATTTAATTTGTCTTCAAGCTCTTTTCCAAGTCGGACCTCCTGCTATTGATTTTGACTAGAAGGTTGGTCGTCTGATTGATCTTATCCTCCTCAAATAACTACTGCATATTGTCCACCCCCAAACTATTTGTGTACTGATTGCAGATATCTTCATAAGTTGTGCATTCCATGACGAAGTGTCATTTCGTCTCCATCGCCCCCTTATTACAGAATACACACGTTCTTTCTTCCCAAGTCTCTTTAGGTATCTTCCACCTACCAGTCTCACATCTAAGATGGTGAGATCCCGTTCTCAATTGTGCAACTAACAACCTCGCCTTCCCCTTAATAGGTTTTTTCCCCATGATCCTTTGTTGGGTTGAACTCTTTGATGTAGTATGTTTTTTTTCGTCCAATCTGATTTGACCACATGGCACTCCTAAATTTTTCCCTCACATAGTTTTTTATTTCACTATTGGTGCTAGGACACTCATGCAGTTTGATGTCCCACTTGTTCAACCACTTATTGTTCTGCTTTATCTAAGTTTTCTTTCTCTGGTCTAGCGTCTCCTCCATAACCATTTTGGGCCATTGGTGATTATCCATGTTTTTGACCTTCTTTAGATAACCTATCAACTGGGTTATTGTTGATGCCTTCAAAGGAAAAGCCCCTACTTCAGCTAAAATAATCTCATAAGGGATTGTGGCTTTAACTTTGAGATTGCTTGTTATTAGTTGTTTTTGGATTCTTTTTATTTGTCTCCAACTGCTCTTTGACATATTGCTTCCCCACACTTCACACCCATAGAGTACAACCGGTGTGACAAGTAAACCAAAAAGGGTTTTTTTGGTTTTCCAATCCCAAAGTTCAGCTTTTCTGCATCTATTTTGAAGCAAGTAAGAGGCTTTCCAACCTCCCTGTATCCTTTCATTCTACAAGTTTCCCAACTGAGCTTATTGTGAAAATCAATCCCAAGATATTTATATTCCTTCACTATATCAAGCGAGTTGCCTTCAAAAAGAAAGGTATGTTGTTTATCTTTTCTGTTCAAAGAGAAAATCATGATTTTGGTATTGGAGGTGTTCACTTGCATCCCAACTTCCTGACAAAAGTGTTCTAGAGCTTTCAAATGTTCTCTTAACCCATGAGCCGTTTTTGAGATTAAAATAAGATCTTCAGCATAAATAAGTAATTTCACTACATACTCAGCCAACTGAATACCATCCCCACCTTCCATGTTTAACCAAGCTTCCAACTTATCAATGTATAACCCAAAAAGCGTGGGAGATAAAGGGCAGCCCTGTTTTACCCCAATACCGCTACCAAAACATTCTGACATACCATCACTTGTTTTGATTTTAGCACTAACCTTCTCATATAACCTGTGAACCGCAGCTCTATACACATTTGGACTGCCTAGTTCTTCCATCATATTCCATATTTTGTCCCTAGGCACCGTGTCGAAAGCTTTTTTAAAGTCAACAAAGCAGCAAAAAGCTTCCTCGCCCTGAGTATCCCAAATTTTCTCAATCAAGTGTCTAAGGGTGATGTAGTGATCAATGGTAGAGTGCCTGGACCTAAAGCCTATCTGCCCCTTTTCCCTTTTGCCCTCATTTTCTGCCCAATTGTTGATCCTACGCTCAATCATGCTCCCAAAGAGTTTTCCAAAGATAAGATTGACCATAATTGTGCAGTAGTTAGATGGGTTATTGATATCACCACTTTTAAATAGAGGGATGACAACACTGGTAGTCCACTCCATAGGAAAACCTTCCCGATTAACATTGTTGAAAATTTCTTTTTATGTGAGGAGCAAGAGTTTAAAGCCCCCATTTTAAAAATTCAGCCTGTAGCCCATCTATATCCTTTGCTTTACCACTTGCTAAGTTTTTTATTCCTTGTTTAATATCATCCACATCGAATAGCTCCATTGAAGTGCTAATAACTGGAGGGTAGTCTTTCTCATGGACCCGCTCATAGAGAAGTCTAGCATACTCTAACCATTGGACATCTGTAATGTTGTTTTCCAACTTCTTTTTCTTTTGTTGCAGTTCCCTCCAAAAGCCTTTAGGATTATGTTTCCCAAGAGAGATTAGATCCTTCTTTCATTTACATACTCTGCTTTTTTGGACTGCACTAATTTTTCATATATTTTCTTATATTCTTTGTCCATTTCACTCTCCTTTAGTGATCTCTTGGCTGCCTTACATTCTTCATCATACCATGGATTTGTTGGAAAGTTGTTTGTTTTCCCTACCTTGGGATGGGACCTTTTGCATGTATTTAAAGCCTTGTGTTTTATCGGGATCAAAAAATTGATGTGAATGTGGAAATCTACCTCAATTGCTGCTTTAAACTCTCCGTTATTTTCCAAATCCTGGACATAATGCTTAAGAGCAGCACTAAATATTTCCCTATTTTCTTGATTTATGAGGATTTTACCCTTGGGAAGGGCATTTTTTTGCATGTGTTGAACCTATTTATTTTGTTGGTTGATTGGATAAATGTGTAGCTTAACCCGAAGAGGTAAGTGGTTAGATTTCATCTCAATAGGGCAGTCCTCAATATCAAACTCCACTGGCCTTGAGCTAAAACTCTGAGAGCAAACCACACTTTGACCATTATAAGTTTTGCAAGTGATACCCCCTGACTTTGGCCACTCTCTCATACCATTGCAGATAACCATGCCGAATAGACTACAAAGACCGAGTAATTTTGTCCCAAACGAGTTCATAGTGTCAATACCATCTTGAGATGTACGTTCCCAATGAATACTACCCCCTTCCTCTAACCACAAAGGATTGTTCTCCCCTTTAGCTTCATTGCTCAACTGAAGAGACTGATTATTAGTTGTCCTTGCATTCAATTCACCCATTAAAACTACATTTCCAATCATGTTGAAAATAGAGATATATTTTTTTAGTGATGCATACGGGTCTTCATTATCTACATTCCGCTTCTTATAGAACTTAGAATTTTTTGGAGCAAAGTAGCAAGCAACTAAACTAAAAGTAACCCCATTCTTAGTTATTTGCAACCAAATGAACTGATTATTTGCATCTTCTTTTACAAATTCAACAATTCCCTGCCACTTTTTATCTATTAGCACTGTAACCCCTCCATGACATTTGCCTGTTTCATTCCCTTCATTCCAAACTGAGACTTTCTTATACCCCTCAAAATACGGAACTTTTCAGCCATCGTGTTCATGTGTTTCAGTAAGAATAATAATATCCTTCCCATTTGCTATGGGCCCCAATCCAGGTCCTCTTCTCCATGGATAACCTCTACAATTCCAACTTACACTATGTAGATATTCCTGTGGGGCCCCTATTTCCTATTTCTTGTTTGAAAAACGATCACTGATTTGAACTTTCTCATTCTTCAACCAAGCCCACTTACCTTCGTTTCTTTTTTTCTTCACCTTCTCCCATTCTTTCCTTTGTTCTTCTTGTTGCTCAAAGGTCAAATCCTCATCTAGATAAATATGTGTGCCTCTAAGTAACCCCCTATTTTTTAGAATCCTATTCTTATCTTCTAAGTTTCTCAAGATGACTCTTACATGCCTATCTCTTCCTCCATCTAACTGGACTAACATTATCTTGTCTTAATGACTTGCAAAGATGGATTGTTTTTGTTTTCATCTTCACTATGTAACAAATGACCACATGTCAATGAGGATGCCACTCTTGTACATGCTAACTTTATTCCACATTTCTCTTCCATCTTCCTGTGGAATATTCATACGCTCCACCTACTCAAGATCAAGTCTCTTGCTAATTATTCATACACTTCTCGATAGAATTCGAAGGTTTCCATTACTAAAGGGGCAAGTTGTTTAGTTTTCGTCATTATGTAATTATAATTCTTTGTAGAACAAATGCAATCCTTATCGTAAAATAGGATAAAAATAATTAAATTTAAAACATATGAATTTTTTTAAAATTTATTGAAATAAGTCATGCACACGATGGTTTACACACACTCCAAGCTCCTTGTAATGAACCTACACATTTACTTTTTTCAATAATTTGAGCTTGTCTAGTGAATAGTAGTTCATTCAATATATTAGGAAGGAAATGGGCTCCACTAATTACTATGTTTTTCTTAGGGATGAAGCATAAAAGTGCTATTGAGGTGTGTAATGTTTAAGTAGAGTGTAGAGAGATAGAAGAACTTGTGCACAAAACACATCTACATGACAATTTATGTTTGTGTTGCAACTAAGATTGTAGCATGAAATGGATAATTAAAAGAAATATTCCCCAAAATAGTATTTTGATCATAACCAACAATAATAATTAAAATAATTTATTATATAATTTAAAATAATGTTAAAGTTAAGAATATAATTAGTGCAACATCAACTACTATTAAAGTTTGAAATTAAATAAATATAACATCAGCAAAATTATCAACAATTATTCCCACAATTGAGTACTTGTTAGGATGGGCATAAATAGAAGTAAATACAAAGAAAAGTGACTCAACCTTTTACCATTAGGTAGTAGAGAAGGCTACTATAGTTATCTAATCATTTGTGTGGTCCTCTCACATGCCAGTGGTTAATGTTAGCAAGGAGATTTTTTCAAGCATGATTTATAAATCCATCATGAAAACCGTATTGAAGCTAGCCCTAATACATAGACTAAAAACATATCTACCAAGTATCATCCCCATTCTACCATACTTTCTTTTCACATATACAAAATCCATTCACTAGAAGATTGGAAAAATCCACTCTTACACAAATAGTAAGGAAAGAAAGAAAAATCCAAGAAGGCACTCTTTCATTTGTAAAATTAGAGACCTCAACTTGGTGAATAAGTTTTATTGACCATCCAACTTATCTCCAAGATAACCTTCCCATACTTAGTGTATACAAGGAAGCCAAAATGAAGGTATACAACCATATCATCAACTAAAAAATATAAATATGCATAATAAAATGTAAAAATTATGTGTCTATCTTGTGGCATAGTGTTATTAGTTTTCCCTTGCTGCCCATGAGAATAAGGTGGTCAAAATTGAGGGCATATATATTCACTAGAAAGATGGGATCTCAATTGAAATCAATGATGGTGATGCCCTTGCTAAGCTTTATATAATTTTATAAAGGGAAATAGATAGCTTGAAATTGAATCAAATTAGAGATGTCAAATCTTATGAAATCAAATGTAAGCTTTCAGATAATTTATTTTATACAAAAATAGAATGATACAATATTTTCCTAAAAAAACCATAAGACTCCATTAATGGATTCTATCAATTTTTTCTCAAAAAATGATAATATGTTTAAAAACCATTTTAAGCGCACACAATCCTCAAAAACTATAATATTTAATGTAAGAAAACCCATATAATTGATCTCCAAGTAATTTCTCTATTATATAATGATTGAATGAATATGTGATGTGATATCTTTCTTCTCTCTCTCTCCCTTGTGATTTAATAATAAACCTCTCTCTCCCCATCTCTCCTTTAACATTTAAAAAATGTTATCTAATTGTAATTTTCTCAAATTGTAATGATTGAATGAATAGTCTATTTAGCTAAAATAACTTTAACACCTCTTAACCTTATGAAGAAATTGTATTTGTAAGATGCTCCTATTATGCAATCAAACACAATCCTAACATGATTAAATACAAGGAAATATCATATTATATTGTGTAATTATAACATATTTTGTAAAAAATAAAGTAGGCATAGATTATTATTTACCTAATATCCATTGATCCAATCAAAATTAACACATGTACATAATATCAAACTAAAAATTAAAACTTATATTCTACAAAATTAATTTATTATAAAAAAAATAGTTTCCTTTTCCAACTAACACACCTTTTCTATTTCTCAGATACCTAGGTTATTTTTATAATCTCATTAAAATTTATCTTTATCCATCCTTTTTGTCATAGGGACCACTTATCTCTATCATAGTTTCTCCTTTTTCATAGGCTTTGCTTCACCAAAGGACCACAATATTTTTATTCATTATTTAGGAACAATTGATTATAACAGACTATAATAGACTATCTTCTCTATTCTTATCATCTATCCTACTTTTACAATAAATTATTTGTAGGCATGTATAATATCTTTCCAAAAGGTATCTAAATAGAGCTATGAGGGAACATGATATTGTAATTGTGGTTAGGGAAATTTTCTCTCGAAATTCCCCTAGCTGAAAATTAAGGATATGGATTGAGAAAAATATGCTCTCTATCAGAGGAAATAGACAATTACACTTTCAGGCACACACTGGACTTAATTAAGTACAATTTGCCAGCAATGAGGGTGTTTGAAAATAGCTCACATTCATAAAAGCCTAGACCAATTGAAAATGGAATCCGAGCCTTTTTCCTGTTTGCACATCTCTTATTTACTTTTGAGGCTTGATGGAAAACTTCCATCATAATGAACTTATCTTCTACGCATCTATGGAGTATTAAAGGAAAATCATCAAATCCACCCACCCGTAAGTAGGTAAAAATTTGAAACTGTATAAATAGGCTGCCATACTTAGTGATCAATTGGAAGGCCTCAAGAGATACTCTTTGACCTAGGTCACCTTGCAATTCTATGACTAATTTCATGGTGAACACATCATTTATCCTATGGTAATTCTTATAACTCCTCTCGAGTTGCAAGTCGGGATAATAATCATAAATTTGTATCTATTCATCAAAATCCCCCATAGGGTTTAAGCCAATCCACGGTCTCGTGCATGCCAACACACACAAGAAGTAAGAGGACATATAAAATTATATATTTATAGTAAAACCTCTTATCATATCATCTAGCTAGTCACTAATTATAATGGCCTAGTCTAAGTATTGTGTACCTCCACAAGTTACCTACACAAAGAAATGCATCCACTCCTCGAAGTCATGTGCATTCATATTTCCCCTTACCCGGTGTAGAACCACAATAATGTTAGAGATTCCCTCTCTAAAATGTGACTTATGCATTTACTTGGGTGATTTTCCCTTCTTAGGAGGGTCAAACCATTCCTTAGCAATGTAATTTTGGTAATACCCCTTCTCTAAAAAGGAACCTTGAGACAAGGTAAAATTAAAATGCCGATAAAATTCCATTTTTGGTAATCTAAAACACCCACTTATTATAGCTCTGTCTATTTAGTTATCAAGATATTGTTGTCCTCTATGAAAATCTCCCTTGTCATTGGGTTGTAACGAGCTATGTATTCTAGTACTAAGTCAGTGCATTGTACTGCTATAGGAAATATGACAGCTTCCAGGAGACCACTCTCTATTACCCTCTGAGAGATTTGGTTCCTATCTGGCCTACAAATTCTTTCCCAAAATACATCTAAATTGATATGCCCTAACCTTGTGTCACCAATTTTAGGCAAGTAACTATCGAGACTAGCTAAATGTTCATAACCCAAATACTTGTATCTCATTGTATCAGGAAATTCAACCATGTTAAAGTGCGAGAAATAATTACCAAGATAATTTAGGAAAACCCCCTTACTTGAGAAAATATCACCCTTTCTTGCTCAAATCGTTCCTTTCGAAACCACTCGTATGTTTGTTATTCTTGACTTATGGAATCACACTTTACCAAGCAAAATGATTATGTTTGAAATGGAAGCTTAATCTTACATGATCAAGCATTTATTTCATCTACTCTAGTAATGACAACCTTTAATGCCTAACACATGTATGCCACTTGGCAAAAATATCGAGTGACCTTGGTACACTTCAAAAAGGCTGGATATTTCAACAGATTTTGAGAGTATAGTCAATGGCTGATAAGGTTCGAAAACAGAAGCCCACCCTGACAAGTCCTTTATTTTCCATCTTAAGTGATATTTTTTCCTTTAAGTTGGCATAAAGCATAGTTAGAAAAGAAACATCAGCCCCAACGAAAGTTCAAGAAAATAACCAAAACCCGCTTGCTTTATGATAACCTTTTTTTTTTAAAACAAAACTTCACAAAATAGAAAGGTTAGAAAACCCAAGCGGACGCCAAAATAGTTTGGAAATAAATTCAAAGATTGACACTTAAAGAAAAATAATTAAATACAAGACCAATTCAGGAAAAAGACGTATTGTGAAAATTACTCGGTAGCTGATAAGGTTCACAAACTAACCAAAAGATCAACAAACGAATTATAGATGTTTAAAATTTGAAGGATACCTGAAACTTTGAGTATTTACAACCAAACTTAGAACTAAGGGAACAGACACCATGAGTATCTATAGGTGATTTTTGGGTAACTTGATCTAGGTTTTTCTTGGAGTTCATTTCATCATGCTTTGGTCTTTTATTTTGACGTATATCCCAAGGTTTAGGCAATTGAATGTGATTCTAGGAAATGATAGGATCTTCTTTGATAGACTCAAGATTTTGACATGGGAATAATGGAGTTTCAATAACAAGATATTGGTTTAGATTGGTAGGCAATGAAGGACATGGTGGTGACAGATGGTTGGATAGTGTAGGATTAGCAATGTGATTGGATCACCTAACTTTGTTCTCATATAGGAGTCAAACAAGTTCCTTTGTTATTTGTCCTTGGAGACCATGACTAAATGTGTTTTTATTGGATGATTTCATAGATTGGGATGGAGTTGATTGGAATGGATTAGTGGATGGTGGATTAGAATAGGATGTGGTGGATTGGAATGGATTAGTGGATGATGGATTAG
Organism: Sequoiadendron giganteum; assembly: GCA_007115665.2. NCBI lineage: Eukaryota > Viridiplantae > Streptophyta > Pinopsida > Cupressales > Cupressaceae > Sequoiadendron > Sequoiadendron giganteum. The sequence continues at coordinate 474,127,075 of CM021103.1, read as the reverse complement.
GATAGGATGTGGAGGATTAGTATGGATTAGGGGAAGATAGATTAGGATAGGATGTGGAGAATTGGAATGGATTAGTGGATGATGGATTAGGATAGGATGTGGAGGATTGGAATGGATTAGTGGATGATGGATTGGGATAGGATGTGGAGGATTGAAATGGATTAGGGGAAGGTTGGTTTCTCTTGTCAAGGTTAGGATAAGGATGATTAATGAACATTTATTGAGGATCAATAGTATGGATTGTGTCAAGTGCCTCTTGATAGTGAGGGTGGATTAATGAAGGACTAGAGCTTATGGATTGTTGGTAAGATGGGTAGATGGATGGCTGACTCAAGACTATGGGTGATTGGTATTGACGATTGAGGATGGATTGGTATTCAACTTGACTATGAAGAAGATCAAGGTAAATTAAAGACATGGTCATGAATTCGAATTAGGATGGATAAGGAAAACTTAGTGAGGACCATATAAAACTTTTGACCTTTGGATGACAATTCAAGGTGCCAATGCAAAATGGATATGAGACTATGCTATGTTTTTTTTATGATTTTTTGTATACTACAATGATGCAAAATGATAAAGAAAGGATGATAATGACCAAAGGATATGGTATGCAATGAAGCTAAATGAGAGTAAGGGATGACAAATGACACTAAGGATATTCACCTTTAGACCTAAGAAAAAGGATGCTAACGAAGCTATGGTGATTCAAGGTAGCAAATCTGATTATCAAGACCTCAAGAGGACCAATGTTGAAAGGATGATGTTTTGACAAAGTGAGTCTAAACTAAGACATAATTTTGAGACCCAATGATGATGATTATAGATAAATTGAAGGATAAGGTCAATGATAATCTAAATAAGTGACCATGGATTTTTCAAAGGTTTGATAAGCTTCTTATGTCTGAAATCTAAAAGGTATACACAACCTAAGAAAAACCTAATGATGAACTAATGATGAACTAAGGATGACAATGTAACCTAGCCAAGCAATCGAAGAAAACCTAGGTGAATGGAATGGAATGGATTGCAAGTCTATGATCAAAGGATTATGGTCACTATCAAAATGTGATGAGGACTGATATTGGAAAAATATATTTTTTTGAAATTTTAAGATTTAGTAGTTACGGCTCACTGTTTAGCATATACGGTTCACTATTTGTTTGTTGCAAATTTGAGGTTTTCGAATGGTTTTTGGCTTGGAAAATTTTTGGCATGTGATTGAAAACACAAAAAACACTCTAAAAACATATTTTTGGTTGTTGACATGTGAAATTCCTATGCGAATATGTGTATGTTCAAGGGTTATTCACCCCAATTTCCACTAGTATAGCACAATTGAAACATACCAAACATTTCTTATCCCTACGGTCAATGGCCAATGGCAACACTATCAAGCCCGAAACTTGGAATCTCCTTCGGCGCAAGTGAAGGGACACCTTTAGCGGGTGTATTCACCTTTGTCTTTACGAGAGAGGATAACTAAGGGCCTCCAGGACTGAAAGGATGACCCAATCACCCTTTCCATGGAAAGCTACAAGTGAAACAAGTAGCTTATACTATACCGAAGATTTATGTCTCATCTCAAGGGAGCCTTATGGTGAGTAACTTTAGGGTGCAATGCTACACCCTTGCACTAAAAGTGACACCAAATAATCTCAATCAAAAGGGTGGCTACTAAGAAGGTGTTTAGTCATAACTTAGGGACTTACCACCTTGTGAGCACTCGACAAGCCACTTAAGGCTTTAACCAACCCTACTAGGGTACTAAAAATATTGCACGTAAAATGTGAGTAACTTCCCCTTTCAGATTGACATTGTCAAAAAAGGCTAACAATAGTTTGGACTTGTCTTTCATCTTATCCTTTTATATAGCGGACCGAGGGAAAAACCACTTTGGGTCACCAATGAGTTCTTCGTAAGGATGTGTCTCAATTGGTAGGCCCTACTACAAAAGAAAAAGAGATGTAATGATTTCTCTTACACCCAAGATCACACGAAGCACAAGGGGAGAGGATACTTTCATTACACTTATGGGTTCTACAACAAAGATTTTGTGCAACTGCACCAGACACAGTAGACACTCATTCATTTTAAGCCCAAAATAAAGTGTGCCTAACTACCATTGAAGATGAAATGTAATTTTTTTGTTCATTTTAGCCCAAATGAGTGAGAATGCATATTGTGGTTCTTTTTAATCCCAATGAGTGTGAAAAATGCAGATTGTGGTTCTTTTTAATACCAATGAGTGTGAAAAATGTAGATGATGAGGGGTATTTATTGTCTTCTTGGTACAACCAAGAGTTAATATCACCTTGATCCATAATTTCTTCACTTAACTCTCCCCATTTGGTCAATGTCATTATAGGGGGAACACAGAATGTGACTACTGACTGTCTTCTATCTGTCATAGGTAAGCCATATGCCTTAGGTGGAACCAGTTGACTGACACAGTATGATGCCTTCATGTAATATTCTCCGCAACCCTTGTCTTGGATCTCGACCTTAGGAGTAGATGATGGTGGTTTGAATGAAATGGACTTAGTAAGATGTAATGGGTCAACGTATAGGGACAAAGTGGATGATGAAGCTTCTTGGTTAACTGGTACCTATCGTTGTGGAATTTCCCTTAGGCTTGTACAATATTGAAAAGGATCGGGATCACCATCAATTATGATCTCGGTGCCATTATACGGGAATTTAAGACATTGGTGATATGTTGAAGGTACGACTTTCATTGCGTGTATCTAAGGTCTACCTAATAATAGGTTGTATGGAAGGGTGAGATCCAAGACTTGGAAGCTGGTGTTCATAATTGTTGGGCCAATTCTGATAGGGAGTGTGACAACTCCTTTGGATGATCTTTCCTCATCATCGTAAGCCTTGATGACTATACTCTTAGAGGTGTCTACACATTCTTCTAAGAATCCTAATGCCTTAACCAATTTTAGGGTACACAGGTTCAAACCTGCTCCTCCGTCTACCAAAACTCATCTGACTTTGGTTTGATGGACTAGGACTTCAAGATGTAATGGGTCATTATGATCAGACTTTTCGGTTGAGTAATCTTGTTGGGAAAATGTGGCATGGTGTGAGTTGGTTAAATATCCCAACATTTCTTTGAAATGATTGACATCTAAGTCTATAGGAACAGTCGTGTTCTGTAAAGCTTTTTCAAGAATGGCTTGATGCTCAAGTAATAAAGTCAATAGTTCCAAAATAGATATCTGTGTGGAGGTTTTACTCAATTGATCAAGGAGATTGTACTTAAACTTGGAAGCTTGTGTAGGTGGCTCAGAAGAAGGACCTGGAATAGTTATCTTAGTTCTGCGCATGTTTACAACACATTCTGGGTGCTTCTTAATGACGATGGTATTGACATTTTCATTTGCAGCTTGGAGGTGATTTATGATCGTTCCTTTTCCATAGTCATATTTGGTATTGGTATAGTTGGTTGATGGATTATTCTTGGTTCCCGAACTGGAGGCCTTTCCTTTCATGTGGTCATGTAAGGGATCTGTGAAGACCTTATGATCATTGTTCTTGGTATTTTTCTACCCATTGACTTCTATGGTTCCGTTTTCAACAAAGTCTTGTATAATATTCTTCAGTTGCCGACATTGTTGTAGGTTGTGTCCTTTTATTCGATGATAGTCACAATAGGCTTTGTCGTCCCACCATGAAGGTTTAAACTGTCCAGGATCATACTCTCTTGGTTCCAAAGGTTTAAAAAGATCGTGTTTAATCAGCTCTTTGAAAATTGTCTCGATTGGTTGCCCCAAAGGGGTAAATTCACGTGTAGGAAATCTCCTTTGCGGTCGTTATTGTTGTGAATTTTGGACATAATTAGCTGTTTGATCTGGACTATTCATCATGTCTTGATTGGGGTTGTAACCTTGAAGTTTGATAACCAGTCCTATATGTATGGTCTTAGCATCGACAATGTCGTCATTTGTAATATTTTTGTTTCTAGACCAGAATTTGTTTCTATCATTTGGAACGTTTTGATGTTGGACAACTGGGTTTCTGCCTGGTACTTTTATTTCTCCTTTGTCAATAAGGCCTTTTTCAAGGATGATGCCCTTTTGCACCAAGTCTACGAGAAGTGATTGATGTTTTCGAGGAATATTGTGACCTATTTTTTTGGGTATTTCAACTAGGCATATGCTAGCTAGACTTCTCCATCTCTGGAAGAAAGTGGTGAAAGTTTCATCATCTTCTTGTATTGTGTGGCACAAGGTTGCTATTGTTACTTCATTGTCTATGTTAAAGGCAAAATGTTCGACAAACTTCTCAGCTAATTCACCCCAGGATCGTATACCATATGGTTATTTAGAAAACCATTTCAGTCCTATCCCGATAAGGGTTCGCAGAAATAGTCTCATCAAGTATGTGGGGTCATATGATATGTCCATGCATGTCGTTGAGAATTCTCTAATGTGTTCCAAAGGATTCTTCCTCCCGTTATACCTGGGCAAATTCAGTATAATGTATCCATGGGGGAAAGGTGTCATATAAAGCGCTTTGTTGAATGGACATGGACATAGGTCTTGTGTTGAGATAGTTCATTTGCCTGACATAGACATGTTGTCCATCTATTCTTGAAGAGTTTGCATTTGGTTTTGGAGGACATCTACTTGTGTCAAGGACATGTTGTTGGCGATGTTTGGATCAATGTAGATATTTTGAAATGCCATGTTTTGTGACGGGTTGTGATTTGGCGAGGGAATATATCCCATTAGAATGTTCTAATTTAGTATAGGGATATTTCCTGTCTGAATGTTCGGATTTGGTATAGGAATATTCATACCGACTTTGGATCTCTTACCATTAGTGTTGGTGCCGAAGGGGTTTGATGAGGTTGCTCCCGTAGTAAATTGTAAACCTTGTGTTATGTTGAAATGGGTTGTGTTTACAATTGACGATGTTTGAGTTGGTATGCCAGTTGGTATTGTTGCGGTGATTTGGGGGATAGAAACACTTGACATGATTGTTTGCATTGGTTGAGTAGATGCAGCTTTCAAAGTGTGAACATCAAATCTTGGTGGTAGTGTGGAACCTTCTACTAGCAACTTTGTTAGATATCATTGGGGATCATTTTCCAAACACTCATCCATAAAGGATGCAAACTCAGGATCTTGGACTGCAGCCTCTATGTCCTCAATAAAGACTCGCCCATTTGTGTCTCTAGTGACATGTTTTCAAGCAAAGGTCTTTGTGTTTTTTATTTCCTTGGTGGTTGAGTGCCGAAAGGATTGACAAATTCATTAGGATCTGACATTGTTTTATGTTTCTTTTGAGACCTTGTTTCGACCATGAAAAGTTTCTCAAAATAGGGTAATGCAGACTATGTCTAAAAACTGATATGTTCTATTTCTATGTTTTTTGGATTTTCTGACAATAAAAGATGTTGCTAAAATGATGTCTCAAATGACGTATACTAAGACGACATATGGTAGGATGGACAATATGCAAAATCTTGAGTAGACTATGTCGGTAAATGATTCTAAAATGGGTATAACCTACCTCCTATGGATTAAATGCATGCAAGGATTTGAATTTGACCAAGGAACCTGATTGTAGGACAAAGACAGTTGACAAGATGAATTTTCCAAACTAGACTGTTGAGCTAGAAAGATTCACAAAAAGGACTAAAGTGACTAGGTTCAATGACTTGTGACAAATCGGAACATGAACGTATCCAATAACGAGGAAATTTATCTATTCGACGATATGCAATTTCCTAGGAAGTATCTATATGCATGCAACTTAGGATGACTATGACTAAGACATTGACTGTGACTAAGACATATATGACACCTAATAATGCAAGGTTTTTAAGCAAAGTTTTCCAATTTTTGTCCAAGATTGATCTTAAGAAACAAAAAAAACAAAATGAAAGTTGTCTTGGACTCGGTTGCACAGTTTTCTCAGTTTTCTGTTGACAGTCAAATGCAGTTCACCTAATCAGATGTGGTTCTACTTTCGACAGATACGGTTTATATTGTAGATGCGTTGATTTGACTGAAACAGTTTTCTTGAAGGTTCACAGGTAATTTGACCTGTAACAGTTGCGGTTTATGTTCTGACAGATGCGACTCGCAGTCACAGTTGCGACTCGGAATAAAGACTGTGAACCTAAATTTGTTTGAAAGACATTTATGGTTTTCCATTTGACAGATGCAGCTTGCATATACACATCTGACTCGAAACTTGACAGTTGCGGCTCACAATATCTAAACTATGTAAAAGTGGACTTTATTGCAAGACACATGCGGCGTTTTCCCTAACAATTGCGACTCGCTAGGACAAATGTGGTGTTAAAACTGACAGATGCGACTCAATTTGATAGTTGCGGTGTTTTCCTTAAAATTGTGCTTTTTCCGACTGACTCTGTTTGATGATCAAGTGTTTTGACGAATACAACAAAAAAAAGAAATCACAGAAATCAATGTGTTTTCAGTTTGTGATGATAGACCTGTTAAGACCAAAATCATTTACAACCTAGCTTTTGTGGACAATACTTTTTGAGTTCTTACTTGGATAAATTCAACTGCGCATATTCACGGTGGATGATTAGTAGCTTGACCCCACTGGCTCCCCTCCATGACACTCACTTATATGGGGCAGCCAAGCTAATGTACCCATGAAACTCCCATGGCATACATTTCATCTCTACACATGAACCATAAGAATGTAAGACGGCTTCACAGGTCCGACCTGCTGCACCAACAAATAGGTAGGATTTTGGCGAAACTACAACAAGGTTTTTTGTAAGGGCATTCCGTTCGTGGGGCACTATTCAACTTCGACGAGAGTCCATTTCTGTCCATCTCCTCGGAATAGTGTGCGTGATTCTTGGGCTTTCCCCAAGAATTAAATTTTATATACCGTCGGAAGTCGCTTGGCATCTAGCATGCTACCGGTCTGAGTCGTCTTGGGGTGAGTACTTTTTCCCACCAAGATAGGTCCAAGTTCTAGAGTTGGTAACCATTTCTCTTGCACCCAGGATCGCACGAATGCGCAAGGGGAGAGGATACTTTGGTGTACCAAATTGTGGGGTTACAAAATTTTGTGCTTTCACACCAAACAAAGAAGACACTGATTCTTTTTATTCCAAACGACAATTATCTATCTACCAAATAGAAACCTTGATAAATAAATAAATAAACAAATTCATTAGGCCCTGCATGCAAACTAATTAGTAGTTTGTTTTTGTCTTCGGATTTCATCATGCAGAAAACATTGTTTTTGGTTTTATTTGGTCTTCTATGCTTCGTCCTGCAAAAACTAGGTTAATCCACCTTAACACAGTTGTAAACAAACATTAGCAAATAATGAAATAACCAAAAAATCAAAAATGAAAACTTGAATGTATGGAAATGAATAAATAGTGAAAAATCTTTTACCAGGCAGATGCGACTTTTTGAGCCACAGATGCGGCTCGATGTTTGACAGGCGGATGCGGTTCGTGTTGACAGTCGGACTGTGGCGTGAAATATTGATAGGCGGATGGGGTGCAAAGGTTCACGGATGCGGTGCAGGATGGCAGATGCGTCACGGAATATGGCAGATGTGGTGTGTGAGGATAGATGCATCATTTTTCTGAACAGATGTAGTGTGTTGTACAATAACTTGCAAAAATGAAAAATGAAAAAATGAAGAGATGCGCGAATTTGAAGCATTTTAACGTCAGGTTCACCAAATGTATGACCTAGATTTTGCTGGAAGACTAATGCTAATAGCTACACAGATTACAATGATCAATTCTAAACTAACAAACAATCTAAATCAAAACAACAAAGAACGAATACGTAAACATAATAAACTAAACAAATTAATTGGAAAGATCTCACCGAATATGCGTCCACTCCTTTGAATTATCTCAATTGCCCTTCTCCATTTTGTTGTTTCAGTATTCTTGCCCTTAGATTTTTGGTATTGATGCAAGCATAACTATGTTGAATGTCTAAGAAAAATATCGAAGATAAGTTTCTTCTCAAAAGTGTATGATTTTGAGAGGAGGAATAATGATAAAGACAGGCCATTTTATAGATTTTGGGTTTTCGAACGATCGGCTCATATTCAAAGAGAGATCGACGAACGAGATTGATGAATGTCATGTGATGTGAGTTCTGTGTCAGATAGAATGTGAGTTAGAAAAGACTGCAAGATAAAGACTAAGTTAGAATGATAACTTAATCTTGTGTCAAGACTGTTTGAAAATAGAAAGAACAAGAGTTCCAGATTAAATTAACAATTTAATCTTCAGTTAAGAGTCTTTGAAAATAGAAGAAATAGACTTTGAATGTCAAAGACAAAGTTAGAACTCGAAGATGAAGAATTTGAATGCATACATAAATTAATTAATTAAATAAATATATTTAATTAATAAACGCATTCATGCACATGAGTTAAAACTAGTTAACTGACTAGTGGTGACAGAGAGTCCTCTCGTAGAAATGATCAAATATCAAATCCAGAAATAACTGACAGATTTAAAATAGATCTTGAGTCAGAAGGTGAGTGAATGATTAGATAACTGAATGACAAAAGAATGTGACATAAATAGTTAAATGAATTAAATGTTAATTTAATTCAACATTTGAAAATGAAAGACTTAATTAAATAAATAAAGATATCTTATTTAATTTGACTGTTGGAAAGGATTAAATGAATAATTAAATAATACATATTTAATTATAGACAAAGGGGGTTAAATGAATAATTAAATAATAAATATTTAATTATAATTGAAGTATGACAAAGGGGTAATTAAATAATAATAAATTATTTAATCAAGAAGGAAGAATTAATTAGTTAGTGACATAATTAAATAAATACGATTTATTTTAATTAATCAAGTTGAATAAAGGTCATTATGAATTAATGAATTAATTAAAAAGGGGTATTTAATTAATAGAAGAAATATGTATTAGAAAGGGTAATTAAATTTAATCATGACCATGGATAATAGAAAATTATGTCAAAAGTGGTACTCGCGGGGCTAGACCAATTTTCGGTGTATACACTTTTTAATCCAAATGAATGAAAAATACAGATTGTGGTTCTTTTTAATCCTCAATGAGTGTGAAAAATGCAAATTGTGGTTCTTTTTAATCCTCAATGAGTGTGAAAAATGCAGCTTGTGGTTCTTTTTAATCCCAATGAGTGAAAAATGTAGATTGTGGTTCTTTTTAATCCTCAATGAGTGTGAAAAATATAGATTGTGGTTCTTTTTAATCCTCAATGAGTGTGATAATTTAAATGAAATGAAAGCATTAAAACCATGCAAAACCACAAATTAGTCTCCAAAATGTAAGCCACACGCTGAAATAGAAGATTAGTAGCACCAAAAACTCTAACCTAATGCAAACCAAAAGGAAAAATTGAAAAAAAAATTAGAAAACAATCTTTTTTTTACCCAAACAGGCAAATGCGGCTTTCATATCGAGTTCACCAATGTAAGATCGGGTTAAGTTCAAATCAGACCAAGTAGCAACCACAACTACTTCAAATCTAAACTAGGAAATCCAAAATCTAAATAAGAAAACACAAGAAAGCAAAGGAGATCAAACAATAACCAAAGCTATACCAAACTCCATGCTCAAACTTGATTCACCTTCCTTGCATCTCCTCAAAACTATTTTTGCAAACTTTCCCTCAGATTTTATCACATACAAGTACTTGCAAATGGCAATGATATGATAGCAAGAGTGTTGGAGATATGCGGTTATAGTTAGCCTTGAAATGACAAGGATATGTCTCTTTTATAGAAAACCAAATTTGAATGAAGGGCCAAGATTGAATGACAAAGATCAATAGATGAGATTGCTTTTGAGAAGCAAGGAAATAGGGTTAGGGAAAAAATAGGGCTTAGTTAAGTATGGACGGTAGAGATTAAAAGGCAATAAAACCTTATCAAGGGTGGTCCGATGGAGGTTAATTGAGATAAAAAAAAAAAAGATTGGCATGGAAAAAGAATAAATTAAATAATTATAAAACTATTTAATTTAAGAGGGAAAGTGAATAATTAAATAATAAAAGTAATTATTTTATTATAGAAGAGTAAGGAAAAAATAGATTTTTTAAAATAATTGGAAACAATTATTTCATTTAAAAGTAGAGGAAGACAAGTTACTGAATAGTTAAAATAATTATTTAATAGTTGAGGGAAAAATTGACTTTTTAAATAAAATAATTGGAAACAATTATCTCATTAAAAAATGGAGGAAAAAGACAAGTGAGCAAAAAATTGACTTTTTAAATAAAATAATTTGAAACAATTGTTTCATTAAAAAGTGGAGGAAAAAGATAAGTTACTAAATAATTAAAATAATTATTTAATAATGGAAGGAAAAGTGGGAAATAATTAGATAAATAGAATTTATTTAATTATGGAAGAAAATGCTAATGAATAATTAAACAATTAATAATAATTATTTAATTATAGAGAAAAGTGAAAATGAATAATTAATTAAATAAGAATTTATTTCATTATAGAGAGAAAGGAATATTAGTGATGGAATTAAATAAATATAACTTATTTAATTAATCAAAAGGAAGAATAAAAGAGAAAAGTGAATTAATTAAATAATTAAAATTATTTAATTAATAGAAGAAATATGACTTTAAACCATAATCAAATAATTAAAATTATTTAATTATGTAGGGGAAGAAGGGAAATTGATGCTGAAAAATATGTATCTAACCCCTAACAACATTTCAAACTATTAACTCATCAATCAAGTAAAATAAGTTTCTTCTTGATGATTTCTTATTGTTTTGTTTATTTAGATTATTAAAGATAAGTCTTAATGTCATCAACTTCCACATTTGACACCCTTTTAGTTTATGGTCATATTTTCTATATTGGTGTTGATTGAAGTGCATTGAGAAGGTGAGTTTTGCAAGTAACTATCATCTTAAACTGGATGTAATTATAATAAAGTAATTTAATGGTTTCATAATAATTTAGAAAAAAAAATTCTTATTTTGTTGCTTGCTCATGAATTTCCTTCTATTGTCTATGTAACCACATTTATTTGAATTAAATAATTAGATTGAGGGTTGAAAAAACTGAATAGTAAGGGTGTTTTCTTAAGTTTGTGGCGAAATTTGTATGGTAGAAAAAATCTCTTTTTTTTTGCAATAGATTAATTATTATCTTTATGTGTATATTTTTATTTGATTGCTTATCCTTCACATTATTCATCTAATATATGTATATTTATATCATAAATTATATATATTTAAAGTATTATAAAATATATTCACACACACACATACATACATATTATTAATATATAGTTATCTATATATCAATATTACGTATTGTATATACTTATATTTTATTTTTTAACATTTTGATTATTAAAAACAATGGTTATTTTTATTTTAATCTCAAAATTGGGAATTTAAAAAAAAAAAATCTAAGTTTTCTATTTAATTAGAACTAAAATGGTTCTCAAATTTTCTTTCAATTTTTCAATTTAGAGAAATTAAAGAGAATTATTTGGATAAAAAATTTAAATCCTTTCATGTTAAACCTTAGCCTTGATTCCACGTCTTTGATCCTTTGAGCTCTTGTCTTCTTTCCATTTCTTTCTTCAATACCTGCTAAATTTTTTCCTTTTCCTGTCCATTTTTCTATAGCTTTATTTTCTTATTTTCCAACAATTTAAATTTAAATTGAGATATTAGATTTGAGAATAATTAAATTTAAAAATAATTTAAATAATATCTCCACTAATTTTATTTTATTTTTTTAGGAAAAAGGTGGGGGGTTCTAGATATATTAATAATAATAAAATTTACAATAGGTAATAGTTTATATGATCCCAAAAATAACTTTAGAACGATAAGTTATCTGCTAGCTCCTAGTTTGCTACTGAAAATGAGCTGATTATACAAAATATTCAGAAACCCACAACAAAAACTTTTTTTACGACCTGAAATTTAGATGGAATTAGGCATGAAGAAAGAGAGAATGAACTAAACACCCCTGCATGACCCTTGAACTGAATTCTCCCCTAGGTCTTCCTGTGCTATTAAGATCATGTCTGGAATAGGACCCTACACCCTTCTTTCTTGAGCCAAAACAACTCTATATTTTTTGAATTTGTTGCTTCGAAACTTTGTGCTTTAAAATTTGTTGCTCTGGAATTTTGGCATCAACGACAACATTCTAGTAGCCCTTGATGTACTCAATGTCAAAATCTTGGGCCTGCATCTTACGGATCCACTTTTTTCCTCACTCATTAAGGTCCTAATTCTTTGATAGCCCTGACATATCTCTAGCCAAATCTAAACTGTATTTTCTTAATTTGTTGCTCTGAAACTTGGTGCTCTGGAATTTCGTCAAAAAAAAATTCTTGTATTTTTAGTTGTTGCTTGTCTTTTCTTTTTGTATCTTCAATACATAATTTTGTTGCCGCTCATTAAGGTCCTACCGCTCGGATACCCTTGACATATCTCTAGCCAAATTTGAACTATATTTTCCTAATCTGTTTCTCTGAAACTTGGTGCTCCAAAATTTCATCAAAAAAATTTCTTGTAAACTTTTCAGCTCTTACTTGTCTTTTATTTTTGTATTTTCAATACATATGAAGAGACTATCCAGAAGGGTGAGCAATCACCGCCACAACTGACACCACCCACCAAACAGATAATTTTTTTTTATTGCCACATTCATCTTGCTTCATCATTTTTTATTGCCACCTTCGTCCTACTCAGCCAGGGTGATGGCAATGCAATTACACCTATTTATCCATTGCAATAACAATGTGTTTATGTATTTATGAATGAATTTATAAGCTCCTTCCACACGTGGTTGAAGTCGTGGCTTCCTTAACAGCTATTGCAGCAACAATTCTAGATATTCTTGCAATTCTATGTCATTGTACACAACAATTTATTTCCCATCATAGCCCATATTCGCCAATTTTTTTGCCATGCCATTCCCCTCTTTGTAAGTATGTGAGATGATAAAACCTTGAAATTTGTCTAATAAAAGCTAGATTTTCTGTAGAATATATTTCAAACACCAATTGTGCACCTTTCTCTCCTTGCAAAGATTAATTATAATTAAGGAATTCCCCTCAATATGAATTTGTGCAATACCCAATTTGAGGGAAATTTCCAATCCTGCTAGAATTGTTTGAGCCTTAGCCACATTATTCATGCCTATTCGAAGTGAAGATGAACTAGCCACTATTACTGAACCCAAAGATTCTTAGATACAAATTCTTGCCTCTGAGATGCCCATATTCCCTCTCAAAGCACCATCAAAGTTAAGTTTGAAAAATTCAGGACATGGAAGCTTCCATTTGATTTCTTTTCTATTCACCTTCACTCTGCTATTTTGATGTAAACTTCCTACAAATGGCAAGATTATATTCTTCCAGTTCTTAGAAATAGAGTCATCCCAACTTGTGAACAAGGAGGACACGTTTTTATGTTTCAAAACATAAGCATTAACCACTTCTAAAACTTATTTTTCAATCTTAACTTTGATGAATTCAATTGAAGAACTTGATTTCCTGAAAATTGCATAAATTGTGTTCCCACCATATATTCCATATTACTAGTGGTGGAATAACTTGCCATGCAGCTGCAAAAAAAAGGTCTTATACAATAATGGTCAGGTCTGTAAAATGTCCCAAGTATAATATGGCAAAGGGTTGTATAAGATCAACTTGTTCTTTACAAAAATCTAGCACTCTTGTGCAAAATTGCATTGTACAAACAAATGGTCTACATTCTCTAGCCCTTCCTCACATAAAGGAAACTTGAAGGGATCAACAATTTTCAGTTTAGTTAAGCGATCACTCATTAGGATTCTCTTTTGTAAAGCTAACCATGCAAAGCTCCCAACTTTTGGAAGAATCTTATTGTTCTAGCAAAATGAACAAGCCCTCTGTGAAACCAACTAATCCCTATGCTAGATTAGAGATTTATATCCTTTCTTCACAAAGTAAGAGCCCTCTTTCGAAGGAGCCCATAGAATCTTATCAGGCCTCCCCAACATGAAAACAATTCTACTTTTTAGAATGTCTTGAAGCAATGAAAATTGATTGGCAGAGAGAGATGAATCAAAATTATTTTTCTAGATTACTTTACCCATTAGGCCTTCTGTTGAATGTACATAATCTAGAAAAATTTCACTCCATTCTCTTGAAAAAACAACCCTTGCCTGTTTTAATTCTTGAAAATTTCCTAGAGAGGGATTTCCATTCCTCGAGTCCTCCCAAAACTTCATGCTTTTCTCATCATGAATTTCCCATGTGATGAATGAAGTGATAATCGACCTACATGATGCCAAGAAATTCCACATGGCCAATCTTGAATGCGGGTTTGAAATAGTAAGAATCCTCAAGGGGTTTGGAGTGTCAATATACTTAGCTTGCATTAGCTTGCACCACTTCAATTCAGGTTTTGTGTGCATTTTCTAGACTAACTTAGCCCCAAATGCCTTGTTCCTAATTGATATATTGTGGATATCTGCTCCTCCTTGAGCTTTTTCTAGCGCCATGTTGTCCAAGGATATTAAAGGAAATTTTTTACAATCATTCATATTACCCTTCCATAGAAAATTTCTAATAATTCTCTCTATTTCGAGGATAATAGACTTTGGTGCCTTGAAAACCACCAGAAAATAGTTAGTCCAATTGTAGATAATACTGATTTTATTAAAAGAATTATGCCTGATAATGATAACCATCGTGCCTTCCACATTAGAATTCTTGCCTTTAATATTTCTATTACTTTAACCCAATAAGAAGCTTTATCTGGACCTTTGAAAAAAGGAATACCCAAGTACGCACATGGCAACTTTGCTTGCTTAAACCCTAATATTTTAATTATCTTATTTTTTATAGCCTCTTTTGTATTGAAAACATAAATTTTGGACTTGGAGGCATTAATTTTTTGACCTGAATTTTAGCAATACCTATCAAGCACTTGTTTGATTTGAATGTCTTCATCCACAATTGATCTACCAAAATATATGGTATCATCTACAAACAGAGAATGAGTTATTGAAATGTTTATGTTTGAAATAGTAATGCCTTTCCAAAGTCTTAGGCTTTGCTTATAAGTAATTAATATACTAAGTGCCTCAACCATTATAATGAATAGGAAGGGGGATAATGGATCCCCTTGTCTCACTCCTTGTGATGTTGCAAAGAAGCCCATAGGTGAACCATTGAGGATGATAGAAAAATTTTCTCCTAACAAACAAGATCTAATCCATCTACGCCATTTTCCTTTGAAACCAAATTTCTCAAGAACTTTGTTAAGGAAATCTCAATCTACCCGATCGTATGCCTTCATCATGTCCAACTTAACAATGAATGAAGGGTCTCATGCACTATTAATGCTCCTTCAAACATTTCATGACCTAGGACAAAGCCTCCCTGCTCTTGAGAGATAATCTTTGGAATAAGAGGTTGCAATCTGAGGTATATGGCCTTGGTAAAGATCTTATAGACAATGTTGCATAGTGATATAGGCCTGAAATCTACAAAGGTTTTAGGGCTTTTTAGTTTTGGAATGATTGCAATGTTTTTCACATTTACCTGCCTGAGCATGGAAAACGTTCTCCTTGATTCTTCTAGAGCCCACAATAGATCATCGCATAAAAAAATCCAAGCCTTTTTGAAAAAATATTGCTATAAATCCATCCGGACCTGGTGCCTTATCTAGAGGCAATGAAAAAACAACACCTTTAATTTCGTCCAAGGTAAAAGGTTTGAGTAGGACATCATTATCCTCATCTCAAACTAGAGAGGGAATAACCTCAAGGATCTCATCTTCATCTTTCCTGCATTGATCATCTTTTCCTTGTGGGGCTGATAAAAGTTCAGAAAAGAATCTCTCAGCTTCTCTCTTAATATCTTCTTTTGATGTTAGCCAGGTACCTGAGGCCATCTCTTGAATTGAAAATATTGCTAAAGTAGCTTTTTTTATCTATGTAGAAGCATGAAAATACTTTGTATTTTTGTCACCCTCTTTGAGCCATAGTTCTCATGATTTTTGGCACCAATATATTTCTTCCCTAGCACATAGCTCTTCCCAATCCCTTTGCGATCCCTTTTGCTTCTCAAACAATTATCATCTAATCCATTTTGAATAATCTACTCACAAATTGCCTATAACTCTTTGAAAACGACATCTTTTTGCTAGAAAACATTTTTAAAAACCTGTTCATTCCATACTTTTATTTTATGTTTGACTATTTTAATTTTTGATAAAGCTAATACATTTTCGAACTGATGGAACTTGTAAAATTCTTAGGAATTTTCTCTCTATTGCCATGGATTCAGTGTCCATTGTAAACCCTTTTCCCCATGAATGAGTAGGATTTTATTCACAAGAGCATACAAGTGTTATAATTTGAGTTTGACCTGTTATGTCAGTCACTGATCCCTTAAGTTGTATTTTGAATCATCCAGTATGTTAGTTTACTGGCCCCGTTTGCTCGAAGCATTGACCATCAAATCTCTCGCCAGTTGTAACCCTTTTCCTAAGTCTAATTTTAATCTAACCCAGGGACTTAGGCTTAAGTCATTTAACCCTAGTGGTCATATCACTGTCAGCTGGACCGCGTCGCATCCATTAAATGTTAACATTGTGTGAAGTGAAGGTTTCAAGATTCGAGGATTCAGGATGAGATCTGAGCCGTATCTCGCCAGCTCGCTGGAATTAAGTGATGGCAGGATAAAAGCAACGAGGCTGGTGACAGGTGGGTGCGTGTCCCTGTATAATTGTGGGATCCATTCCCCACTATCACACCCATGGACCGACACCTTCAACAAACGGTTCAGATTAAACCCGCGGAATAATCTTCACCGTTCCCCGTTGGCTCGTTGAGTGAAAGTGAGCGATGGTTAAGACTAGCAAGATCAATGATATCTAGACACTTGTCCTGGTCTACTCAATTTGTGGAGCCCCCACATTGCGAAGAGGTCATCTGACATGGATGAAAGTGATTGGTCATGAAATTTTCAGCGAAGCCCCACTAGAAGTCGAAGGTGGTCAAACTCAGATCAACCACTTGATTAGCCACCTAGGTATCGGATCAAGGGCATATATTCAAAGTTGATGGAAAGCACGTGACAACCATTTTCACTATAACTAGCTCGCATTAACGGGAAACCTTCTATAGATGTGAAGCAAATTGATCTCCATACATGTGGAGGTTTGATTACTGGTAATCATGGGGAAAAATTTGTAGGTTTTTATGCACTTGGGAATTAAACGATGGTGTTATGCATGCCACGAATTTATTTGTCCGCGCGTGTCTCGATTAAACATTGGTGATCGATATTATCACTCTGTTCAATAAATAGAGGTTATATGTTGCTATTTTTACTATAGCAATTGAACTGCAAGGTCCTCAAATTATCTCCACAAATAGAGGTTGAGTGTATCACATTCTCTGGTCACAAAATGACCAAGCCAGCAGAGACAGCTAAGAGGACCACCCGATTCCGCTCGCAGAGGCATGGTTCGAGTGTTCTCGGATGTGATTCAATAGTAAGAATGGATGCCTCTACTGGTAGATCCTGGATTGCACCCACAAGGTGTAGTCGAAGGTTGCAATTCCAAAGTGTGACTGCAGAGAAGGCTAATGACAAAGGCAAGAATCCAATGTGGTCCACTACTGGAGTAGAAAGAAAGATAAGGTACGGGCATGGCTCCTTTGGACGCTAGAATTTTCCCATTGACCTCACAAGAAGCTCATCGGATAGTGATACAAGGACCAACTCCGATTACGCCCGATACCTCTCACTCTTGAGTTATGTTCTACCTTTTGGTCAGGAGGTAATATCTGTATCACCACTGGCAGTCAGAAATCCAAGTGGATGGACTGGCACTGTGCTTCATAAGGAAAAGAATGAGGATGAAGCCAAGGTTTCCTCTCCTCCTCCTGCAATGACTCAGAGTGGGCGCATTTATCGTGGTTTGGGCACTAGTAAAGGTGGGGTGGCTAGTAAATGAAAAGATGGTGTGTGTGGGATGGTGAATTTTTGCGTCTATTGTGGTGGTGGTTTTATTCTTGCATGCATGGCATATTTTTTTGTTGAACGTTGATCGTGTTCCCTTGTGGTGTTGTGGATACTTGGTTTGTTGTAGTGTGGATGGTGACAAGGGGAATTTTGGTGACACTCTGTATTTCCCTTTCTAACAGTGGTTACATTTTGGCTTTTCCCATTTTGCACCATTTACTTGCAAATTCAACGCATGGGAATTTTGAGATGCGAAGTAAATTCAAATGAATTTTGAATGAAATGAAGTTTGTCGTGAAATTATATTTAATCCTGAAGCTTGTCGCTCCCTTACTCTATAAAAGGGAATTTTGGGCTTATTTGCAGGGGACTTTTGGATAGAAAGAATTTTGGTTAGGTTTTGGTCAGGTGTATATGAATAAAATGGTAGGAATAGAGTAACGAGTCTATTTGGAGCTTTCTTGGGAGGAATATGTGCATGTTATCTTAAACTGTTATGCAAATTTGACTGATAAACATAAATGAAGGTATAGTTCTGATGTATCTTCTCTCCTTGTGCAGATTTGAGTGAGTTTTGAGTGGAGTATTAATAATATTTTCATTCTTCTTTGAACATCTGTTCAAATTTATGTCTCTATTTTATGTAGTGATTCAAGTAATCATTTAAATGCTTAAATAGAGTCAGAGATTTACAATGATTTGCAGAGGATTTGATAAGTAGTTGTATATTAGAAATTGTGAGCTCCATAATGCAAAGTTGTTATGAGGGTAGTCCACCCCATTAAATTTTAAGGTCATTTTCCGCATTACTAATTCTTGTATATGTGACTCCATCACCCAATTTAGTAAGGCACTAGTCTATTCCTTAATGGTTTACCTAAAGGGTTAATCAATAATTGTATGGTGACTAGCCTAAAGTCAAGAAAATCACTTCAAATTTCATAAATCTTTAAACAAAATATGTGTCAATTACTATGTGGGCTAGCTTTGGATGAATGGATAGCATGTTACTTAGAAACAAGCCAATTTCATAGTAATCATTGCATAATTCGTCTTCATTCAAATTAATCTGTGAAAATGATGTGTTCTGTCAAGTACAATTCAAATGAACACTGGTAGGAACACCCTCCTTGGCCTCACAGAGCCTAAAGTGCAAAAGATCTCAGTCTTTGACTAGGTCTTGTTTGTTGGCTAGTCATTTTCCAGAGTTTTGAACATAGGAATTGGCTATTCCTTAGAAGTTCCTTTAGGTGCACTGGAAAAAACACCAATAGGATGGCGAATCTGCTAGGGAGAATTTGAGAAAATTCTCCTTGAAGAATCTAGAAACAGAGTCATATCATTTACATTGAGTCATATTATTTTCCATTCTGAATTTGGTTCAAATATTGAAGTTCTTGAACGTAGAGAAGATTTATTGCAACAAAGATCAAAGGATATGAGTGTGACTCTATTGTTGGAGAAGACCCAAAACGAGATTTACTCTTGAAGATTATTCCTTTGTGAAAGGAGGTGGCGACTCTATCTTAAGAACCAATTGAATTGTGTAGAAGATTTCCAAATTTGTAGAATTTGCAGTCAGGAAGACAGATTAACAACTCCTACAAAGTTTCTAGGTATTCTCATAAATCTAAAGCAAGTATCATTCTGTTTGAAAGAAGTTTATGAGAACTTTTCAAGACTTGAGATCATAAATGGTTCCCTATTAGATGGATTTGCATTAAGACAAGGAATAGTGGTAAATTTTTTCATACTTCTTATGTGCAAAGTTTGTAGTTCTTTGAGAAGTATGCTATTCTTTTAAGCATTACCTTTTGAGAATTTCCCTGTAAAGAAATAAGTAAAGTATGCAGGGTAAAGAAGCCATATCATGCCCTCAAAGGGATTTTTCTATTGAAAGGTATATGTCGCTGGTTTTTAGTGGTATTAGAGGTTTTCCAAACTTGACTCCTAAGAATGTTAGGAAGCATTTGCCTAAATTCACAGGGCAAATTTTTAAATCAGCCTCTAAACATCTACAAATATTCATGGATGTTATGGGGGATTATGAAGTGAATCATGAAGATGTTGTCATGAATCTCTTTATTCAATCCTTGAAGGATGATGCCAGGGATTGGTATTCATATTTGCCTATGACTTCCATAGATTTGTGGGGCCAGTTTAGGACAAAATTTGTTGAGCAATTTGGTGAAAGGGTGAATCCAAGTGTGGTGAGAAATAATTTCATGAAAATCCACATAAGTGAGGGGGAGTTAGTTCCTACTTTCAATCTCTGATTTGCAAAGGCAATCAGAGGAATTCCAAAAGACATAAGGTCGAATGATGCAGAGTGTTTGGCTATATATCTAGGATATTTTGATAATAAAAAAATGAGCTTCTTGTTGAGAGATAAAGATCCTGCAACATTACTTCAGGTATATCATGTTGCCATTGATATTGAGAATAATTTAAGATACTCAATGATGAAAGTTCCTGCAACTGCTAGTAGTAGTTCTATCACTACCCTAGATTCTGGGCCAAATATATCAAAAGGTAAGAAGACTTGTTAAGGAGGAGACCTCACAAATGTTGTATCCTTTTTACTTCCAAGAAATGCAGAATGTGAGCAAGCATCAACTTCATATCAACCAAAGAGGGGAAAATTTGATGTAACCCTTATTAGATCAAGAAGCTATCTGAGATGAGAAGACGTGCAAATGAGTCACCATATGACTTATTTTCAAGATTTTTAGATTCTCTGATGGGAATACCCAAGAATCTAAGACCTAGTGATCTAATGTGCATTAACTTGTTTTATGAAGCATATATGTCAGGGTCTAGCCAGTGGTTTGAGGAGCTGAGGCCTCATAGCCTTTATTAAGTTGTAGATTGGATTAATAATGTGGAAAACATGGAACATGATCATGTGCCTTTATCTGTTACTCATGATGTGAGTAAAAGTTGTCATGTTGAAGGAGATCAGAGCTTTAGAATTTCAGGTCAGAGAGTAGCATCAAAGGCAGAACATGTGACTCTTGAATGCTGCTATTTTACTAGCAACTTAGAAACAGATGCATGCAGTGATGATGAGGATGAAGAGATAGAATATGAAAACAAGTAGGTTGTGTCAAATTATCTTCCTAGGGATGTCACAAGTTGTTAACATGCACAAGAGGTGCAGGATGAAGGTTTCCAAGTTGATTCGATTAGCGGTTATCAGGTGCTTGTCAATGAAGGGAGTGCACTTGGTCTTGATGCTATGGTATACATGAGGAACCAAAGTGAAGAGATCGAAATGGGGCAGTCCATAATTGCATATGACGTAGAGATGGAATCCCTTGCTTCTAGTAGGGGGTATGTTACTAGCCTTGAGGGTGTATGTTTCCTAGACATTGGATAGTTCTCACCATGCGAAGAATGCTCTGAGTATGGTTCAATTGTTACAGATATGAAAGATGAGGAGAATAGTGAGATGGCTTCTTTGTGTTCTTCAAATGATTTTACTGATCTTGAGTGCACTGATAATCTGGATTCTTGGCATCTTGATTTTAAAGATGATGAGATACATCCAATTAATGTATGGAAAAATGTTTTATTTGATGAAGATGTTTTGGATGATTAAGTTGTAAATCGCAGTCCTTACTGGTGTAGAAGCAATCCTCTTTTTGAAGAAAATTTTAATGAGCATCTGGCAGGTACCATCAAGGGATATGTTCCTGATAGTCCATATGAAGATCAAAGTTGTGTTGGGGTGGGTTGTTATGTCAGTAAAGATGTTACTTTTGATTTGCTAAGTCCCAAATTGTATGAAAGGTATGAGAATGCAAACATCAGTAAAGAAGCTCCCAAGCATGGTGTCAACTCTGGAACAATGAAGATAGCCAAAAGGATGCACACAATTGCATTGACTCTCTTGTGGTGAAGAGTGGTGTGTTTGAATTTTTTTTTGAAAGGTCAAGTGTTCATATTCCACAGGATGATTGCATAAATATTTCAACAACACAACTTTGTGTTGAGGAGAAGGGATCACTTGATGATTTTTCAAAGTGTGTAGACATTGTAGTACCTTTTCACCCAGGTGAGGGGCATTCCAAAGACATATGTGATTGTGAGAATGATATAGGATAGTATTAAGTTGCAGTGGAATTCTTTGTAGATACTCCTTATCTGATGGATTTTCTTATGGAACTTCTTTCACCTCATGGGGTTAGCACTTGTGGTAAGCATGCTGATAATAGACTTGGTTATGCTTTCTTTCTTGAATTCATCAAGGATTGGCCTAATTTGAGCCAGAATGTCTATGAGGTTTTCAAGTTTGATGAACTAATTAAAGATGATTATACACTTCATGACAATGTGGAATATGAAGGATTCACTTTCTTGATTCAGTTTGAGGAACCTATAATGGAGAGGAACAAAGTTGGCAATGTTGCTATGAGTGACATGGTCGGTATTGATCATTGTGCCATTAATGATTTGGAGTTAGATACTACTCATGTGCATTCACTGCAGGGTAAACAGGTTAAATTTTTTGATAGAGGAAAAGGTTGTCCCTAAATTTTGGGGCTTGGGGCCTCTACCTTGTAAAATAATCCAATGTATATTCAGTAAGTATTGTATATATGCTAGTTTGGTTTGTTTGTTTCCTGTTGGGTTTGCTTGCCTAGTTTGGGTAAGTTCCTTGGTTTTGGTCTTGTACCCTGGTCTGCTTCTACCAGAGATCCATTTCTCGCCATACCCACCAGGGATATGCGTCCCCGAGCATGAGTCGCTGATGGAGCTTATAAAATTCAGAGGAATTTTCTCTCTATTTCCATGGATTCAGTGTCCATTGTAAACCCTTGTCCCCATGAATGAGTAGGGTTTTATTCACAAGAGCATGCAATCATTATAATTTGAGGTTGACCTATTTTGTCGATCACCGATCCCTTAAGTTGTCTTTTGAATCATCCAACACATCAATTTACCGACCCCATTTCCTCGAAGCACTGGTCATCAAATCTCTCACCGGTTGTAACCCTTTTCCTAAGTCTAATTTTAATCTAACCCAGGTATTTAGGCTTAAGTCATTTAACCCTAGTGGTCATATCATCATCGGTTGGACCACGTCTCGTCCATTAAATGTTAACATTGTGTGAAGTGCAAGTTTCAAGATTCGAGGATTCCGGATGAGATCTAAGTTGTATCCTGCTAGCTCGCTGGAATTAAGTGATGGTACGATAAAAGCAACGAGGTTGGTGACAGGCAGACGCATGTCCCTGTACAATCGTGGGACCCATTCCCCACTACCGCTCCCATGGACCGACACCTTCAACAAACAGTTGAGATTAAACCCACAAAATGATCTTCACCATTCCTCGTTGGCTCACTGAGCGAAAGTGAGTGATGGTTAAGACTAGCAAGATCAATGATATCTTGACACTTGTCCCAGTCTACTCAGTTTGTGGAGCCCCCACATTGTGAAGAGGTCATCCGACATGGATGAAAATGATTGGTCGTGAAATTTTTAGCGAAGCCCCATTGGAAGTTGAAGGTGGTCAAACTCAGGCCGACCACTTGATTAGCCACCCAGGCATCAGATCAAGGGCATATATTCAAAGTTGATGAAAAGCACATGACATTCATTTTCACTGTAACTAGCTTGCATTAACGGGCAACCTTCTACATATGTGAAGCAAATTGATCTCCGTGCGTGTGGAGGTTTGATTACTAGTAATCATGGGGAACAATTTGCAGGTTTTTATGCACTTGGGAATTAAATGCTGGTGTTACGCATGCCACAAATTGATCTGTCCACACATGTCTCGATTAAACATTGGTGATCGATATTATCACTCTGTTCAATAAATAGAGATGATATGTCGCTATTTTCACTATAGCAATTGAACTGCAAGGTCCTCAAATTATCTCCACAAACAGAGGTTGAGTGTTTCGCATTCTCTGGTCACAAAATGAGCAAGCCAACAAAGCCAACTAAGAGGACCACCTGATTGTGCTCGCAGAGGCATGGTTCAAGTGTTCTTGGACGTGATTCGACAGTAAGAATGGAGGCCTATGTTGGAAGATATCGGATTGCACCCACAAGGTGTAGTCGAAGGTTGCAATTCCAGAGTGCGACTGCAGAGAAGGCTGACGACAAAGGCAAGAATCCAATGTGGTCCACTACTAGAGAAAAAAGAAAGATAAGGTACAGGTGTGGCTCCTTTGGATGCCATAATTCGCCCATTGACCTCACAAGCATCTCGTCGAACAGTGAGATGGGGACCGACTCCAATTACGCTCTTGGGTCATGGTCTACCTTCTAGTCAGGAGGTAATATCTGTATCGCCACTGGTAGTCCGAACTCCAAGTGGGCAGACTGGCACTATGTTGCATAAGGAAAAGAATGAGGAAGAAGCCAAGGTTTCCTCTCCTCCTCCTGCAATGACTCAGAGCGGGCGCATTTATCGTCTGGGAATTGGTAAAGGTGGGTTGGCTGGTAAATGAAAAGATGTTGTGTGTGGGATGGTGAATTTTTGTGTCTACTGTGGTGGTGGTTTTATTCTTGCATGCGTGGCGCATTTTTCTATTAAACATTGATCGTGTTCCCTTGTGGCGTTGTGGATACTTGGTTCATTGTAGTGTGGATGGCGACAAGGGGAATTTTGGCGACACTCTGCATTTTCGTTTCTAACAATGGTTACATTTTGGCTTTTCCCATTTTGCACCATTTATTTGCAGATTCAACGCATGGGAATTTTGAGATGCAAAGTAAGTTCAGATGAAATTTTGAATGAAATAAAGTTTGTCATGAAATTGCATTTAAGCCTGAAGCTTGTCGCTCCCTTACTCTATAAAAGGGAATTATGGGCTTATTTGCAGGGGACTTTTGGATAGAAAGAATTTTGGTTAGGTTTTGGTTAGGTGTATATGAATAAAATGATAGGAATAAAGTAACGAGTCTATTTGGAGCTTTCTTGGGGGCAATATGTGCATATTATCTTAAATTTTATGCAAATTTGACTGATAAACATAAATGAAAGTATAATTCTGATGTATCTTCTCTCCTTGTGCGGATTTGAGTTAATTTTGAGTGGATTATTAAAATATATTTTCATTCTTCTTTGAACATCTATTCAAATGTATGTCTCTATTTTATGTTGTGATTCAAGTAATCATTTAAATGTTTAAATAGATTCATAGATTTATAATAATTTGCAGAGGATTTGATAAGTAGTTGTATATCAGAAATTGTGAGCTCCATAGTGCAAAGTTGTTATGAGGGTAGTCCACCCCATTAAATTTTAAGGTCATTTTCTACATTATTGATTCTTGTATATGTGACTCCATCACCCAATTTAGTAAGGCACTAGTCTATCCCTTAATGGTTTACCTAAAGGGTTAATCAATAATTGTATGGTGACCAACCTAAAGTCAGGAAAATCACTTCAAATTTCATAAATCTTTAAACAAAATATGTGTCAATTACTATGCGGGCTAGCTTTGGATGATGGATAGCATGTTACTTAGAAACAAGCCAATTTCATAGTAATCAATGCATAATTTTTCTTCATTCAAATTAATCTGTGGAAATGATGTGTTATGTCAAGTACAATTCAAATGAACACTAGCACTTGGCCCCACAAAGCCTAAAGTGTAGAAGATCTCAGTCTTTGACTAGGTCTTGTTCGTTGGCTAGTCATTTTCAGGATTTTTTAACATAGGAATTGGCTATTCCTTAGAAGTTCCTTTAGATGCACTAGAAAAAACACCAACACGAACCCTATTCAAACATAGCATTTATCCACCATTGGTGCAGTAGAGGCAAAAACTGTGGGTACCTGAACCACATGCTTTTAAGTTTGAAGGGTGATTTTCCTTTAGGAAGGGAGACATTTGATATACGCAAGGAGATCGCATAATGATCAGATCCAACAAGAGGTAGGATTTCAGATTCCAAACCCTTCTACCCTAAAAACCAGTTTGGAGATACCAAAAACCTGTCTAATCTTTCAGCAATTTGTAAGAAACATTTTCTATGATTTGTCCAAGTGTATTTCCCCTTGGATGGCACAATGTCTTTTAGAGCATTAGTGAGAATGAAAGAAATGAAATCTTCAATCACTCTCAACGGTAGACTAATACCTCCAGCTTTTTCCTACAGTGAAACAATAGCATTAAAATCTCCTCCCAAAAAAACTTTTGCATCACCCAGGCCGTTTAAAACATGAGTTATATCATCCCACAACTCTTTCTTGTCAATTATTGAATTAGGCCCATCAATATTAAACAGCCAATGCTTCAGGATAAATTTAGAAACCTCAAGCAACTGCCAACTAGACTCATTCCATGTTGAAATAAGGGTACGTGCACCAAGATAGTTCCCAAAAATGGGACTTAAGTGGACAACTTTTTTTCTGAAATCAGGAAATACTGACCTTGGACGTGAAATTGAGGATAGTTACACTCAAAAAAATTAGATGGAACAAAAACAAGAATCGAAGTGCTCTAAGTCTAATTTCTAAACTACTAATTTATTTTTAAAATGGTTGAGATTAAGGGGTTCAAAAGAGGGACGTACACAAATTGGTGTTGTTTTTGTCAGAAATACATAACATAGCAATTCTTGTACCAACCTTGTACGATGAACTTTTTTTAAGTATTTTTAAAATCACAATAGAGAGAAGTTAGCTAACAGTATGTAGCTGACGCACAATTTTTCTGATAAGTTTTTAATGAATATTTGATTTTTTACTAATTTTCGAAGTGGACACTTCCTGAAAAAAATAATTTTGGTCGTGTTACCCCTATAAATTTTGGAAACTAATTGATTTTTTAATTTTTATTTTTTAAAAATGTTTAGAATGGAGTCTAGTTTCTAAAAATGTTATTTATTGGAAAATTTGATGAATGGTTAATTTATAACGAAAAAAAAACCAAACACTACTTTTTGGAAAAAAAGAGACATACAAACAAAAGAAATTATGGATGAAAGGCTTAACATTGTCAAAAAGTGAAGAAACTACATCGTTGGATAGCTAAGAGAGAACCCAACATTACCCATGTGTTCGATTTTTTCGATATTGAACCACATGCAATCCTGACGGTGAGCACGAACTCGATTATGTGAAATATGGTAGATTTTGGAAAAAAAATGTCTCTGGTCATTGGGAATGCCCTCCAAACCTTTGGGATGGTATTCCAAGGAAAATACCAATCCTAAGGCTTGGGGATTCCCAAAGCAAGATATAACGCGAGCACATTATATCTCAGTTTTGACATGGTTTTTTACTTCTACGAGAAACATGTCAACTAAGACATAACACGAGAGCGTTATAATGCACTTACATTATGTACTCCTTTATGTTAAATGTCAGTCTATTGAATGTATGTTGATATATTTGTATGTTTGTATGTACATGTATGCTTGTATGTCATGTATGTATGCATGTATGCATGCTTGTATGTATGTACGTATGCTTGTATGTATCAATGCATGTATATTGTATGTATGTCTATATGTATGTAAGATTGTATCTACACATGTATGTATGTATACTTGTATGGATGTAGGATTGTATGTACATATGTATTATGCTAGTATGTATTTACGTATGTCTTTAGAGGGAGGGAGAATTTAATGAGAGAGAGAGAGTCTGGAGAGAGGGAGAGGGGGTGGAAGTGAGAGTTTAAGAGAGAGGGAGTGGGAGAGGGGTTGGAGTGAGAGGGACTTAGCTAGGTAGGGTGGGAGAGATAGAAGGAGGGAGAGAGAGAGAGAGAGAGGGGAGAGAGAGAGGGAGAGACAAAGATAGAGAGAAAGAGAGAGTTATGTAGGTAGGGTGCCAAAAGGAGAGACTTGAGAATTTGAGGGGGGTGAGAGGGAGAGACTTGAGAGATAGGTAGTGAGAGGGAGTGCGAGAGGGAGGGAGTGGGAGAGAGAGGGAGTGTGAGTGAGAGACCTGAGAGAGGGAGAGGGTGTGGGAGGGAGTGACCTAATAGAGGTAGAGAAAGAGGGGGGTGGAGTGAGAGGGACTTATCTAGGTAGGGTGGGAGGGATAGATAGAGAGAGGGGAGAGAGACATAGAGAGTTACTTAGGTAGGTTGCTAGAGGGAGAGACCTGAGAGAGAGAGGGGGTGGGAGGGAGAGATATGAGAACGAGCGAGAGAGAGGGAGTGGGAGAGAGTGGGAGAGAGTGGGAGGGAGGGAGAGAGAGGTGAGATGTACAAATAGAGAGAAACTGATAGGGGTTGAGGGTATAGGGTGGAGGACCTATAGGGTTGATCATTTCTAGGCTATTAGGGTTTAAGGGTTAAGGGTTGAGGGAATAGGGTCGATGGTAGAGGGTATTGGGTAGAGGGTATAGGGTAGAAGGTTTAAGGGTTTAGGGTTAAGGGTTTACCTGGTTGAAGGTAGAGGGTTTAGGGTATAGGTTTGAGGGTATATGGATGAAAGGTTAGGTTCAGGGTCCAATGTAAAGGGTAGAGGGTATAGGGGTTTAGGGTTTAAGGTTTAAGGACTGAGGGTTGAGGGATTAAGGGTTGAGGGTTGAGAATTGAGAGTTGAGGGTAGAGGGTAGAGGGTAGAGGGTTTAAAGGTTTAGGGTTTAATGGTTGAGGGTTTAAGGTTGACGGTTGAGAATTGAGGGTTTAAAGTTGAGGGTTGAGGGTTGAGGGTATAGGGTATAGGGTCAAGGGATTAGGGTTGAGGGTCCAATGTATAGGGTAGAGGTTATAGGGGTTGAGGGATTAAGGGTTGAGGGTTTAGGGATTAGGGTAGAGAGTTTTCTTGGATTTAAGGGTGTAAGGGTTGAGGGATTAGGGTTTAGGGTAGAGGGTATTGGGTTGAGGATATTGGGTTGAGGCTAGAGGCTAGAGGCTAGAGGGTCTAAGAGTTTAGGGTTGAAGGGTTGAGGGTTGAGTGTTTAGGGGTTTAAGGGTTGAGGGATTAAGGTTCAAGAAGGTTAACGGATTAGTGTAGAGAGTTTACTAAGTGGGAATAAGGGTTTAAGGGTTTGGGGATTAGGGTTGAGGGTAGAGGGTAGAGGATTGGAGGTAGAGGGTAGAGGATTTAAGGGTTGAGGGTTTAGGGTTGAGGGATTAAGAGGTTATAGGGTAGAGGGCATAGGGTTTGAGGGAATAGGGTTTAAGGGTTGAAGGATTAAGAGGATATAGGGGTTGAGGGATTAGGGTTTAAGGGTTGAGGGTTGAGGGTTGAGGGTTGAGGGTTGAGGGTTGAGGGTTGAGGGTTGAGGGTTGAGGGATTAAGAGGGTATAGGGGTTGAGGGATTAGGGTTTAAGGGTTGAGGTTGAGGGTTGAGGGATTAAGAGGCTATAGGGGTTGAGGGATTAGGGTTGAGGGTTGAAGGTTGAGGGATTAAGAGGGTATAGGGTTTGATGGATTAGGGTTTAAGGGTTGAGGGTTGATGGATTAAGAGGGTATAGGGGTTGAGGGATTAGAGTATAAGGGTTGAGGGTTGAGGGATTAAGAGGGTGTAGGGGTTGAGGTATTAGGGTTTAATGGTTGAGGGTTGAGGGTTGAGGGATTAAGAGGGTATAGGGGTTGAGGGATTATGGTTTAAGGGTTGAGGGTTGAGGGATTAAGAGGGTATAGGGTTTGAGGGATTAGGGTTTAAGGGTTGAGGGTTAAGGGTCAAGGGATTAAGAGGGTATAGGGGTTGAGGGATTAGGGTTGAAGGTTGAGGGATTAAGAGGGTATAGGGGTTTAGGGATTACAATTTAAGGGTTGAGGGTTGAGGGATTAAGATGGTATAGGGGTTGAGGGATTAGGGTTTAAGGGTTGAGGGTTGAGGGTTTAGGGATTAAGAGTGTATAGGGGTTGAGGGATTAGGGTTTAATGGTTGAGGGTTGAGGGTTGAGGGATTAAGAGGGTATAGGGTTTGAGGGATTAGGGTTTAAGGGTTAAGGATTGAGGGTTGAGGGATTAAGAGGGTATAGGGGTTGAGGGATTAGGGTTTAAGGGTTAAGGTTTGAGGGTTGAGGGTTGAGGGATTAAGAGGGTATAGGCGTTGAGGGATTAGGGTTTAAGGGTTGAGGGTGGAGGGATTAAGAGGGTATAGGGGTTGAGGGATTAAGGTTTAATCACTCCCTCCTACCCCCTCTCCCTCTCTTAGGTCTCTCTCTCGTTCAATCACTTTGAATCTCTCTTTCTCCCACTCTCCCTCTCCCTCCCTCTCTCCCTCTCTCTCCCTCTTTCTCCCTCTCCCTCTCTCTCTCCTCTCCCACTCTTTCTCTCACTCTTATCTCTCTCCCCTCTATCATTAACCCTTAACCCTCGACCCTTTAAACCCTTAACCCTTAACCCTTAAACCCTTTATCCTCTATCTCTCTCCCATTTCGTCTCTCCCTCCCTCTCTATCTCCATCTCTCCCTCTCTCTCCATCTCTCTCCCTCTCTCTCCCTCTCTCTCTCCATTCTCTCTTTCTCCCACTCTCCCCTCTCTCTCCTCCTCACTATCTCCATCTCTCCCACTATCTCTTTCTCCCCTCTCCACTCTCCCTCCTCCCTCTCTCCCTCTCTCTCCTCTTTCTCTCCCACTCTCTCTTTCTCCCTCACCTCTCTCCTCCTCTCTATCTCTCCATCTCTCCTCTTTCTCCTCTCCCTCTCCCTCCCTCTCTCCCTCCCCCTCTCCCCTCTCCCACTCTCTCTCACTATCCTTTCTCCTCTCCTCTCCTCCTCCTCCCCTCTCTCCATCTCTCCCTCTTTCTCCTCTCTCTTTCTCCTCTCCTTTCTCCTCCTCTCTGTCTCCATCTCTCCACTTTATTTTTTTTTCTCCCCTCTCCTTCCTCTCTATCTCCATCTCTCCCACTATATCTTTCTCCCCCTCTCTCTCTCCCTCCCTCTCTCCCTCTCTCTCCATCTTTCTCTCCCTCTCTCTCCCTCTAAATCTTAACCCTCTACCCTCTATCTCTCTCCAACTCTCCCACTCTCCCTCTCTCCCACTCTCTCTTTCTCCCACTCTCCCCCTCTCTACCCCACTCTCTATCTCCATATATCCCCCCTCTCTCTCTCTCCCTCTCTCCCTCTCTCTCCCACTCTCTTTTTCCTTCTCTCCCACTCTCTCTTTCTCCCACTCTCTTTCTCCCTCTCTCCCTCTCTCTCCATATTTCTCTCCCTCTCTCTCCCTCTAACTCTTAACCCTCTACCCTCTATCTCCCCCACTCTCCTCTCTCCCTCTCTCTTTCTCCCTCCTCTCTATCTCCATATCCCCCCCTCTCTCTCTCTCCCTCTCTCCCTCTCTCTCCCACTCTCATTTTCCTTCTCTCCCACTCTCTTTACCTCAACCATACACCCTCTACCTTTAACCCTGACCCCTTAAACCCTAAAACCCTCAACCCTACCTCCCTCTCTACTATATATTTGTCCTCTCCCTCTACCTCTCTCTCTATCACACACACACACACACACTCACCTCTATCTCCTCTACTATAAGGGTACAGGGGAGAGATATAGAATTAGGATAGAGGGTATAGACAAATAGGGAGAAAATAAATCTATTAAAAAAATCATATTTCATATAACGTGAGCGCGTTTTAAAGAAGTAGAGATGTTACCGTTTTAGCAAGAAATAACGTGCTCCCATTATAATGCGCTCGCATTATAACGTGAGAATGTTTTGTCTTCCACTAAAAATGGTAAAAAAATCAATATACCTGTGATGTCAAGACCCACATTTTGCATATTCTCCTAGTTTTGCATTTGCTCTGACAAAAAGTAGCTTTTTGATGATGTTGTGAAGTGTGCAAGCATGTTTTTCACATTCAACCACCTTTTCCATGATCTTTCTACCACCTTTGCATGAAATAGTAGAGTTTCCATTTTGAAAGACATATAATATCAATTCAAGTTTGAATTCCATTGAAAACTGATATACAATGGAAGTTTGGAGGGGAACAAGCTTTTGAAAAAGTCAAATTGTTGTGGAGTTTGAAGAAAGAAGAAGCTAAGGCTACATAAGTGGGTTGAACTCCTCCATTTGAAAGTCTAGTTTTTTAGGTATGTGAAGTATTTACACATTTTATTTCATTCTATTATGGCTTGCTTTCATTTTTTTTATTTTTCATATTCCATGTTGATCATTATTTGTTTGTCATTATAACCTTAGGTTGTCAATGCACATTTTAAATTACACAATTATATACACTTGCCGATTACCATTTTAAACCTGATGTAGAGCATCTACCAGGATCCAAAAATCATCAAGGGTACTTCTGACCCTAACTCAAATTGAATAAGATCAACCAACAAACTCAGACATCTTTTCATCAAAATCCTTCAATTTCACTTGATTTCATATTTCCACAAAATCACTCACGAAAGTGCCAATTCAAAAAACTAATGCAGAGAGGGATGGAGACCTACTCCAAATGATAAATAAATGATCTCAGATCAACCTCCAAAATAGATTCCAACGATCTCGCCAAAATTCATCCTTTGAGTATGCTTCTCCTAGCAGTATTCCAAACCTGTGGTGCAGGGGCACCTACAACCATGTTTCAAAATATACTTTGGTGATAGTTTGTTTTAAGGTCTTTGGGTGATTTCAAGAGTTTTTAGATGCTTTGTCATATATTTTATTGAAAATAAGGTCTAAATAGACTAATCTTTCATGTATTTAGGGATTTTATGAGTTTGGTGATCAAATGTGCAAGTATGCACTCTTGCTTCAGAAAATTGTCAATTTTTCCATATAATCTTTGAAGGAAAATTATTCAAATTGTAAATGGAAGAGTAAGAAAAGAGTCTAGAAGTTGTATTATGGATGAAATAAAGGTGTTTGAGTGGTCTTAGGTGTCTTGGACGACAAAGTTGCATAATGTTACTTATTTAGCAAAAGTTGTCAATGTTAGCAATTTTTAAGACAAATGAAGGTCTTAGTAGTTAACGGGTGGTTATAGGTTGGTGATGGACATGGATCAGTTGGATAAGGGCCTAAAATTTTATTTAAAAACCTGGCATGGCCTCATTCAAGAGGTTGGTGAAGTTTGAATAAGAAAGAAACTTGCATTTACACTATTTTTTTGAAGATCCCACTGATTTTTGTGTGTTTTCAGACCCTATACGGGCTGTACAAGCTTAGTAATTGTGTGAAATTGATATTATTACATAAATTAATGTTCCTAATTTCATTTGGCTCCCTTTGAAGAGGTTTTCATTGAACTTTGAGCTTGGAATCATAAATTTCTAGAAATCGGGTTTTTGGATAGTCAAGGGTTTGAGGGAAATTTAATGTCTTAGATTGCATCCCACCTATTGTGCTCTCTGTGAATTGATGGGGTGACCATTTAGGATGTAATTAGGATGTTCTTAGGAGTAGAGAAGAACAATTTTAAAGTTTCCTCATGAATGATGCTAGTTTAAGGGGAAATACCCTATTTTCTCATAGAAAACAATGGTGCAGACCTAAGAAAGAGGGGTGTAGAGTTGCTAGAGGGAAGATGAGGGCTCCTTAAGCTTGGGGGGACCTATACAGAGTTTTTTGGGCAGTTGGTTTCAATTGGTAAGTTGTGGAAGGTAGAGTTTCAGTAAGGAGGTCTAAAAACTCTTGTTTCCTAGGTTCTAGAGAGGGTTTTGAAATTTGTTGATGGAATGAGTAATTGGGGTCCTCAAACCTTGATAATTGTTAGTTTTGAAACCTAAGACAAGAATTTTTTTGGTCATGGAGGCCTGGTGATGGGTTCTTGAGGGGGTCCCTTTGTAAAATTGGCTAATTTGGGCCCTAAAACAGTGAAATTTGTCATTTTGAGGAAAGTTTCTTAAAAGAGTCATATGTGGATTTTTTATATGTCTCATACCACTGAAATGGATATCTAGATCAATAATTTTTTGACAGGTGTTTTGGGAGGTTTGTGAGAAAAATCCCTAAAACTGGTTTGTGAAGCCTATAAGGCAATTTTGGGTCAAAAGTGGCTTTTAGAAGAGTTTGTTTGATCTTATTTTTGTAGGTGGTTGAATGTCAATATTTTGACATATTGAAGGTGTTGACACTCTTTTTGTGCATCAAATTTCAGTTTGGAGTCATAATGAAGAGTCATTGTTGATAGGCAACCCTGTTGTCCTATTAAGTCAGTTGAAGGTTGATGTCTTGGTTGGCATATTTGAGAGAAGTTATGTCAATTTGTATCTTGGGTTCCCACCACTCTACATCAACTTGGTTCCAGGCACACAACATACATCAAAACTAGGGGTGACTTCTTTGGACTATGTTCGACTTCCAATAAGCCTACCTAGCAAAAGGGTTCCCAATTACCCCAAATTTGCAAAGGAAGTACCTTTTAAAGGTGAGGTTTCTACTCAAACACCAATAAAAATCAATGTTCATGATACAAAACCACCAATTTCATGATTATTTTTCCCACATAAGGTCATTACCCTACTATCCCAAGAAACCCTCCAAAACACAAGCAAAAACAAGGGTTTTCAAGGATTTCACAACTCCACGCCTCTCCCATTCCTCCCAAGGGTCCAAAAACCTTCAAATACCTCTACAAAAACTTATCAAACACTCACAATTCCATTATACTCATTAGTTTTCAGAATCACCATCACGGTTATTCACTTTCACATAGAAATGTGCTATGGACAACCTAGTGCATCACTCCACCGACCAAACCCATGCTCTTCCAAACTCCCAAACACATTTTAAATATACCTTATTATTTTACACACCAATTCACTAAGTTACAGATCCATTACAGTGGGTGGATTGGTGAAAATAAATTGATATATTATAGCCTCAAACCCTTACACTGTCAAAACATGGCAGACTTGGAGAAACGACTGAAAATATCTTCTAAAATGGTATTAAGACACTAAACCTTATTAAAGTGAAGATAAATTCATGCATCAATTATCTACCAAACCTTCAAGGCATCACACACTTGTACAGGTTCGTACATAGAGAAAGAACACAAGAAAACACAGGAAAATCATAAAAAACAAAGAATTCCTTTATTTTATTTTATTCAAATCTTGAAGATCAGCCTCCATTCCAAAATTTACATGATATTTATATTTTTCCCCTAAAAACTCAACTCCCCCAATGTATCTAACTATTTTTTTAACTTCTTAACTAGCTTATCTCTTGACAACTTTGCCAAAAATGCAATTTTTTTCAAATGTCAAGCCAAATCTCCCCCCTAAACACCTAGAATGACTCAAAAGAACTAAATACATATTAAGAGTGGTCTCATTGACCTTATTTAACATAGATCAAGATCTTATACTCAAAAACAACAAGAACCTTGCTTTTACCCATCTTCACATGCACCAAAAACCCTCCTTTTTACCCAAGAAACGAGTGGTTTATTGAAAAACACTCATCCAACCCTCACACAATCTTATGAATACTTAAAATAGGTCTAAAATGGTCTGAAAAAATTCAATTCAACAAGAAACCACACTGCCCCAACGCAAAACATACTTTAGCATATCAAAACCACTCGAAATCTCATGGAAAAATCAAAATTTAACTCTAGGGCTTCATGCCCAACACCCTTTTAGACCTTCCTTGCACACAAACATCATTCCATCACCTATTTATTGATGATATTCCTTCAAATCTTCTAAATCAGTCTTTGCATCGATGTTTTCCTAAAACCTAGACAACAACTTCTTGAATTGACAATTTTCATTCAATGGTGCTCCCGCACCATGTATGCTTCCACAATTTGTATACATATATATGACATAAGTTGACATTTTGTATGCTTGTCCATGCTTCCATTTTGAGCCTATCTTGCAATCATGGCATGCCACATTACCTCATTTCTTTAAGGCATTCTGGATTGAAAAAAATCATGTCACCTTTGTCTATGCTAGGTTAACTCTTGTACAGGATGATTGCAAGTATTCTTTATGAAGCCTTGAATGACATATATTTTGATTAACTTGAATGGATACATTTTTTAGGAACTAATATTCGTCTCATTACCATGCTACAAATAAAATTATCCGCCATGCCAAAGAAAAAGACAAAGAGGAAACTAATAGACGAAGAGAACGAAACCTTCAAAGAACAGGAGAGAGTTCGGGTGGCGACATATCATGAAAAGAAGAAATTGCAAATGATTGATGAAAACAAGCCAATTGAAGAGGAACCTGAACTGTCAAAAAGAGAAAAGGGATTGGCAACACAAAAGGCATGAATGCGAAATCATTGTGGTAAGATAGATTCAGATACTGTAGTTGGAGACACACCCTCTACGACAAGTGAATATGAAGGGACACCATTAAGCACAAACAAATATGGAGGGACACCATCTACCACAAGTGAATATGGAGGAACACCATCTATTGCAAGTGAATATGGAGGGACACCATCTACCACAAGTGAATATTGTTGGACACCATCCAACACATCTCAAGTTGAGAGTACATCATCACTCAAATTTGACGAAGAAGGGATGCCCATCCCCACGTGAACCTCAAGGTATGTCTTCTTCTCCACCCATGATCGAAGGTACACAATCTAGCCCACCTCAATTAAATATTGATGAAATTCCTAATGTTGAGATGTATGTACCTAGGAGAACACCACCTCGAGTTTTGCGTAGAAAGCCAAAGTATTTGATTAATATTGATGATGAGATTTTGTAGCACATGGAAGGTAATATTTCAACACACGCTTGTAGAAGATATGCTGATAAGATTTGGAAATTCTTCTTTGAAAGTAAAAATGAGACCGCAAGATGTCAACTATTTGTTGAAATGATGCGGGGTGTAAAGTATAGGAACATCATGAAGACTCTTGGGTTGAGAACATCGAATGCATCGAGTGAAGACACTAATGTGAAGAATCTAATGGATTCTTATGAGAGTGTGGGAAAGACCTCACGCTCAAAGGATAGTAATGTCAGCTGACGTGTGATTACATCGACTTTGGTAAGATGTCAAACAAAGAGAGCTCATCTCATTAGAAAGACGAGTGAACAAACGGGAATTAATAGAAAAACTTTATCAAGAGCCATTGAAAGGCGACAAAGAATTGAGGGCACTGATTCAAATGAATTATGGGCATTCTTGGGGAGACTGTCATGAAAAGATAAAGAAGTTGTTGAAGCCTTGAGAACAATGATTGAAGAGTATTAGAAGAATAACACAAGGCCATCTCCAAATCAAAGGGATGTGGTAAGAAGGAGAATCGGTTGTCAGAATCATGAGCCACATCCAGAGAATTTTTTGGATATGACTCAAACCCAATTTTTTCTTAAATTTGAAAATGATTATCCTCAAATTAGTATTTCTCAAAGATTTTTTGAAATGATTAAACCTTTTTATGTCAAGATAAATCACACGTGCACTACTTGTTGTTGTAGACTATATATTGAATTCTCTAACCACTATGATGTTTATCGTTCTACATGTTTAGATTTTCATACTAACGATGTTTTGCAGGATTGTGGCATAGAAGCCCCACCAAAATCTTCAAGAGAGTTCTTATCAATTTTTTTATGTGAAATAGAGGATGGATGAATATTCTACAAGACAATATGCTTGGATGGTTCATGCGAGCATTGTGGTGGCTTCCAACGTATGCCAGTATGTCAACATATGGAAATTATAGATGAGGTGGGACAAAAACTAGTAGAGTTTGGGAAGTATAAAACAATGTCATATGCTACAAAAGATGGGTCTCAAGCAAAAATGTGTGATTTGGTTATTGAGAAGATTCCAGTGTACCAATTTATGTCCATGTTCGTGATAATATACTATCTGAGTATGCAATGCATACCCATAGAGCCCGATGGTTGGACACACAATTCAAGCTATGCAAGGACACCTTTCTAGTTGGAAACATAGTATCAGTGGTTGAATTTGCGGATAACTACACTCTACAACCATAGCATGAGGTGCAGTCACATTATTACAACTCCACACAGGTTTTGATATTTGTGCACATAGCATTCATTCATGCATTTGATAGTACAAATGACCAAAGGAAGGTATTGAGGGAGTACCACTTTTACATTAGTGATGATCAAACACATTCTCCAAAGTTCGCGCAAGGTTGCTTCCAGATGTTCTACAGTGGTTTGGCTCAAAGGGGCATAGCATATGACTAGCATATAATCTGGTCAGATAACTGTGTAGCACAGTTCAAGAACTCATGCATTTTTTACTGGTTGTGCAGGATGCATGTCATTACAGGTGTTCAACATATGTGGAACTTTTGTGAGGCTGGGCATGTAAATGGGGAGCATGATGGTGCAAGAGCATGCATGAAATGAGCATTAGCACGAGAAGACTTAAAGTATAAAGATAGTGCAAATTTGACAGATGCAAAATCAATCTTCGAGTGGTGTAATGCTTTGATGGGTCTAGGTAATGAAGGTACGTCTTCAGTTCGTAGATTTTTTTGGTTGATGGATGATACTAACATTGCACCATATGAGGACTATTGTACACTAATAGGATCGAGTGAGGTACACTCTTTCCTTAGCTCAAATTTAGGTTCATGGAGTATCGATACACGAAAGATGGCATGCTTTTGTTCTTCATGTACAATGCAAGCCTGGAATGATTGTGAGTCAAGGGAGTGGGTTGAGAAATGGTTGAAAAGTTATCCTAGCCCACTTCACACGTATCTCCCTTTGACGACATTAGAACTGACATAGATAGAATCATTGGTCGACTTTGCCCACGTATCAGATCTAGTTCAACCAAGTGATATATCTACTTGCTTAGTTGTTGAAATTCCATATCGTTATCTTACTTTGTAGTGTATTCGTAATGTTGACTAATTTCAAGAGATTTGTTGCACATATCAATGCAGGGCATGTTTATGCAGTTATTGCTGATGAAGACAATGAAGAGGGAACACACTATTACTTGTGTCGTGTTGAGGCCAAAAAGAAATTGGAGGCCCCAGTTATAGATGGAGAAAACATCAAATACCCTACAGGCTCAGTTGTGGTTACTGGAACGTGGCTTAGAAGGTACCCACATTCGAGTGTTAAACATTGGTTGTTTCAGGACTTTGATATGCATTGTAAGATTATTCATTACTCGAATCTTGTCATGGCATCCAATGTTCGTTTGACCAAATATGGGGGTAGACCTTTGAACAAGACCTTGTGGAAGGTCCGTGAGTCTGACCATGAGGCAATACTTGACACAATAAAGAGTAGAGCAAACCCAGATGGTTCGTTGGATTAATTTGTAAGTATATGCACATTGGTTCTTATTAATTTATACTTGTATGCACATTAATTTGTTTGATGCCAATTCTATCATCTTCTTTTACTTTTCCTATTTGTAAGTAACCTACTAAATAGTGATCGGTGTCCCCTTGCAGAAAATGTAGATATATGAGCCATCCAAGAGAATGTCAGCCAAAAAAGCAATGCAACATCCTTATTTTGATGATCTTGAAAAATCTCAATCATGATTTTAATCCATTAGAAAAGTGTGTACAAATCTTGGTGAGGGAATTTCAAGTTATTCATTTGAAGTTAACCTTATCA
Source organism: Sequoiadendron giganteum (assembly GCA_007115665.2). NCBI lineage: Eukaryota > Viridiplantae > Streptophyta > Pinopsida > Cupressales > Cupressaceae > Sequoiadendron > Sequoiadendron giganteum. The sequence continues at coordinate 474,087,624 of CM021103.1, read as the reverse complement.
TGAGCAGCTATGTTGTAGACATTATAAGAGCATCTCAAATTTCAACTTACTCTATTCATGAGAGGTGTTGTGTTCAATAGGTATGTTGGAATTCTCAGTGAAGATGTATGACCAAGAGTGACTAAGTTTTGAGACCTGCATGCCTATGTGTAAGTGACTTCCATCTATTTTCATTTCATTTCCATTTCGGATGCTCTTTCTTTTTCTCTTTTACTTTGCGTATTTGTAAGTAAACTAATAAAAATTGATTGATCTCTTGTTGCAAAAAATCCTGATTTATGAGCCATCAAAGAGAATCTCAACCAAAAAAGCAATGCAACATCCTTATTTTCATGATCTTGACAAATCTCAATTTTGATTTCAAGCCATTATAAAAGAGCTTGTGAAGCTTAGCTAGGGAGTCTCAAGTTACTCAATTGAAATTAACCTCATAATGAGCACCTATGATGTAGATATTTAAAGAGAATCTTGAATCTATGAGTGGCATTGTAAAATATCTATGAGAACGAAGTACCTAAGGCATTGTAATGTGATTTACTCAAATTATATAATTTTGGAATTCATGTTTGGTGTAGTAGCACCTTGTTCTCTAAATGCCTTCAATAGGCAAATTTGCAAAATTTGAATTTTGAAATGTAAACAATGTGAAAAAGGTCATGTGAAGGTCATATGTAATGTATTAAAAGTATCAAAGAGGTCATTAAGTTATTAGAGAAGTGATATAAAGCATGTAAGGTTGAGAAAAACAAAGATCTTTTATATTTTTGAATATTTACAATCAATAAAGTCCCTATTTTAGTGATTTTATGAGTTTTTCCAGTTGTTCATTAACTTGTATGGCTTGTATAGTGGTTTAAGGCCTTGAAACTTGTTGTTTAAGGTAGAATAGTGAAGTATCTTTCATTTGAATCTATTTAGGAGGGTATCCATTGATTTTATCATTAGTTTGAACTGATTTTTCTCAATTCAATCTATAAACCCTCAAGATTGGGGTTTTGAGAGTCTAGATAACCAAAAATGACTACTCTGTCGAATTTGATAGTTGAGATCAGTGGAGTAAGTTATTATTAGGATTTTTTAGGTGTTTGTGTGCTTATCTGTGCAGAGGAATTCAAGAAACAAAGGTGGAGTTGCTGCTATAGGGTTTTATGATGAATTTCCAAGTGAAAAGTGTGGCTCCAAGTGGTGTTTTGAGGAAAAATTCTCAAATGAATTCACAAAAAAATGACTGATCTAGATAGCTATTATTGAGTTACAACACATACTTCAAAATAAATAGTGATTGTCTTGGAACATGTGCATAAAACATGACCTTCTTCGTTGTCCCCATTAGGCTAACTAGACCTAATTTACAAAGGAACATACCTTTAAACATTTGACAACCCCCAAAAAATGTTGGGGCAGAAATTATCATGTATCAAAACCCTCAGATCCATAATTTTTCTTAGGAGAAACTCACTCCACCATGCCAAACCAAAACCCTTATTTTATGCTAGTATAAAGAGGGATTATTGAAAGGAATGGTTCCACACCTTACCAGAACATGCCACTACCTAAAACCTTCTTAAAATCACCTGCACAAACTCAAAAGACAAACACGCAACCTCTACATGCAATATTTTATCAAACCCTAGGGTGAAACCTCATTTTCATGCTCTTTTCCATCAAAATCTACAGGGGTAGCAACACAAACCCCATAAAAATTATTCCCTTTCACTTAGAAACTTCTCATCTATTCCTACAGAATTGAGTTGGGCCTCTCTACAAAAACCTCTCTCGGTTTTGGCTATCTCAGAGTGGTTTTCCCACGGTGGCGGATTTTCACTTGATAGAAAAAGTGTCAAATGCAAGTAGTGCAAATTTGCAAAGTGGTGCAATTTTCATTCTGTAACTCATGTAACCAAGCAGACTGTTGCAACACATCTGAATAGGTATTTTTACGCTAGCCATGGTCCTCTTTCGTACCCATACACACGGAATCGCTCTGTGGTACATTCAACCGGATCGATCCCTTAAGAGTCCAAAGTGCTAAATGGCTGCAAACTTCAGCATGTTGTTACTCAAATACCATGATGTTGAGAAACTTCTCATCCTATCCTATAGGATCGCGTTGGGGCCCTCTACAAAAACCTCTCTCATTTTTGGCTATCTCAGAGTGGTTTTCCCGTGGCGATTGATTTTCACTTGATGGAAAAAGTGTCAAATGCAAGTAGTGCAAAGTTGCAAAGTGGTGCAACTTTCACTCTGCAACCCATGTGACCAAGCAAACTATTCCAACACATCTGAATAGGTATGTACATGCTAGGCATGGTCCTCTTTCGCACCCAAACACATGGAATCACTCTAAGGTATGTTCAACTGGATCGATCCCTTAAGGGTCCAAAGTGCAAAATGGTTGCAAACTTCAACATGTTATTACTCAGATACCGTGACACTTAGAAACTTCTCGTCTGATCCTACAGGATCATGTTGGGCCCATCTACAAAAAAATCTCTTATTTTTGGCTATCTCGGAGTGGTTTTCCCATGACGACAGATTTTCACTTGATGGAAAAGGTGTCAAATGCAAGTAGTACAAAGTTGCAAAGTGGTGCAACTTTTTCTCTGCAACTTGTGTGACCAAGCGGACTATTCCAACGCATCTAAATACGTATTTTTACTCTATTCATGGTCCTCTTTCACACCCAAACACACAAAATCGCTCTGAGGTACGTTCAACCGGGTCGATCCATTAAGAGTCCAAAGTGCAAAATGGATGCAAACTTCAGCATACTATTAGTCGAATACCATGATGCTTAGAAACTTCTCATCTAATCCTACAAGATTGCGTTAGGCCCCTCTACAAAAACCTCTCTTGGTTTTGGCTATCTCAGAGTGGTTTTCCCATGGTGGTGAACTTTCACTTGATGGAAAAAGTGTCAAATGCAAGCAGTCCAAAGTTGCAAAGTGGTGCAACTTTCGCTCTGCAACTCGTGTGGCCAAGCGGACTATTCCAACACGTCTAAATAGGTATGTTAACGCTAGGCATGGTCCTCTTTTGCATCCAAACATGCGGAATCGCTCTGAGCTACGTTCCACCAGATCGATCCCTTTAGCGTCCAAAGTGCAAAATGGCTCCAAAATTCAAGATGTTGTTACTCAGATACCGTGATTCTTAGAAACTGCTCGTCTAATCCTACAGGATCATGTTGGGTCCCTCTACAAAAGCCTCTCTCGGTTTTGGCTATCTCAGAGTGGTTTTCCCATGATGGTGGATTTTCACTTAATGGAAAATGTGTCAAATGTAAGCAACGCAAAGTTGCGAAGTGGTGCAACTTTCGTTCTACAACTCGTGTGACCAAACAAACTATTCCAACACATCCAAATAGGTATTTTTAAGCTAGGCATGGTCCTCTTTTGTACCCAAACATGTTGAATCGCTCTGAGCTATGTTCAACCAGATTGATCCCTTAAGGGTCCAAAGTGCAAAAGGGAAGCAAAATTTGAAAGGCTATTACTCAGAAACCATGATGCTTACAACCTCTTCGTCTAAGCCTACGGGATCGTGTTGGGCCCCTCTATAGTAACCTCTCTCAGTTTTTGTTATCTCTGAGTCATTTTCCTGTGGTGTCCATTTTTCACTTGATGGAAAAAGTGTCAAATGGAAGCAGTGTAATGTTGCAAAGTGGTGCAACTTTCATTTTGCAATTCATGTGACCAAAATAACTGCTCCAACGCATCCTGATAGGTAGGTTTATGCTAGGCATAGTCCTCTTTCACATCCAAACACGTGGAATTGATCTGAGTTGCATCCAACCGGCTTGATCCCTTATGATGGCATGCAAAAAAATGGAAAAAAGAAACATAAAAATGACGGTTGAGAAGTTTGAATATTCCACACAAAAAATGTATGATCATATGTGTAGAGCACCTTGTTCCTCCATTTGATGAAGAAGGTCTAGTTTAGTGGTTTTAGTCATTATAATGTCAAATAAGGCCATGATAGCCCATTATGTAATCTTGCTTTTAGTTTTGAGTTAGTGTGGGGTCATTTGAGTCAATTATGTAAGTACAAATAAGAAAATAGCATTGGTAAAAGAATTGGAAGAGATTATTAATGTTGCCCTTGTTCCAAATTTAGAATTTAGGCCTTAAAAGCAAGGCTAAATGAGGTGAAAAGAAGAAATTTCTTGAGAATAAGGTAGAATAGGTTGGAAATAGGGTGAGGTTGTGGAGTTTGATGTGTTCAAATGGTCTGCAAGGACAAGGGAGGTCAAAGTATTTTATGGCATGATGCCCTAATTGGGAATAAAGGGGTTTTGAATGAAAAAGAGAGGTTTGAGGGAGTAAAAATGGGTAAAGTCAAGGGGCAACATAATTTGGTGGTCAATTAAGTTTGTGCAGGTATAATTAAGAGTGTTGGAAGAGGTTTTGAGGTTGTATGACGTCTGGATATGGGGTTTTCAATAAAACCTCATGAAATTTGAGAAAAGTGAGGGTTTAGAGGATAGCGGGGTTAAAGGGCCAATCACGCCCTAAAAATTGTGGATTTTGTGGATTTGCAGGCTGGTAAATGTTGCCCAATTGGTGCAGGAGTACCTACACCTCACCCTCAATCTTTGATTATCTGATGATGAATAGGTTGGTCAATAGGTTGTTGTGGGTATTTTGAGCATGCTTTGTCTTGAATAAGGTCAATTAAGACCATTTGGTATTTTTTAGGGTGAGTTTTTGGTTTAGTGATAAAAAATGTGAAAATTTCAATCTTGCACTAGAAGTTGTCTTTGTAGTCTTTGAAGGAAAATTTGTGAATTTGTATATGAGTGTGCAAAAATGGAGTTTTGTTGATGTAATAAGGCTATTTCTAAGCCATTTGTGTGGGTTTAGAGGTCATTAGTTGTAGTCATTAGGTTGGAGGAGTCTAAAGTTGCGAATTCGCAAGTTGCTTAAAGCAACAAATTTGAAATGCAATGGTTACTTGTTTTGAAAGCTGGTTTTTAGTTGGTTGAGGGCATCGATAAGTTAGAGAAGGGTGTAAATGAATATGTAAAGACTTGAGAGGCTTGAATGGATGTTTTTTTGAGCTTTTGGAGAAGATCTAATAAGAATTATTCACATTGTTTTCTATTTTTCTAATTTTTGATACAAACTTGTTGATCCCGTACTTGGTACGACCTGTAGCTTTCCTGTACGGTCCCAAGGCTGACATGGATTGAAAGAGGGTTGAGTTGGATTTATTTTGGTGGTGGTTTGGTGCAAAACCATAAAGGAATAGGAGATTTCTTATCATTTTTTTGCAAGTGGTCTGAAACCCTCAAAAACCAAGGTTTTAAGGGAAATTCCCTCATATCTTCCATCTACACCATGTGTTGAGGCTAGATCTGGGTGGAATGGAAGAGTACCATGTATATTTTGGTTCCATGTTGGTTTTAGAGAATGGATTGAAGATGGGAGAGAGATCTTTGGCATTCTAGGCCTGGCATCTTTGTGATAGGCCTGATTTTGTGTAAAATCTAATTTTTGATTGTTTTCATAAGTGTTTTGTGACAAGGGTTCTTGGGAGCATTTGATATGTGTTGGAAAAGGTTTTAAGAACCTTTTTTTGGTTGAGGGCTGTTGGGGTGAGCCAAGGTACTTGATTCCTTGTGTGGAGTAGCCTAATTAGGCCTACCTTGTAGCATTCTGTTTTGGCCTATCATGGATTTGTATTTTGTTGTCAAGACATGGGCCTTTGAGGACTTGTTGGAATTGATATAATATTCCTAGAACCAGTGTCCTTGGTCTAGTTAACACCTTTTGATTGGTTCTTGTGTTGACTGTCCTAGTTGGTTAGGCTGCAAGGAATAGGAGGCCTAGTTTGGAAGCGATAGGTCAGAGGTGGTTCCCAAGCATAAGGTGAGTTGTGTTGAGTTGGGTTGGTCATGTTGGGAGGTTTCCAAGTCTGCTCCAAGTTCTGGTCATGTCTGGTTTGATAGATTCCATGGTTGGGTAGTTGAGTTACCTTGTTGATTCAAATGAATGTTGGAGTCTTAGTGGGCATATTTGAGAGAAGTTGTGCCAAATTACAACTTGGTTGAGCCACTCTGCATCACCAATGGTGCTTTGCAATTGGAAGAGTGATTGAAAGAATGTTGCTTTGTTAAATAGACCTATTCGGGGGTCTAGGACAGTGTTGAGTCCATTTCTTATTTGTATTATAAATTATAACTTGCTTTCTCCCGAGTCCATTTCGTATACAAGAAATAATATTGCAAAAATTTGACATATATATATTTCGATGGTGACACATCAAGAACATATTGGAATCTTTTTATGAATTATTTCATGGAATACCAATTGAAAACGTGTTTTTTTCTTTTAGATAAAGTTGTTTAACATCAATCAATTAATATTCAAGACAAACCATGAAGGACAACAATGATCAATGCTAGGGCTAACAAATTAATAATTATACATGTGAATAAGTCAAGCATGTACATATGAATAAGGGAAGCACAAGTACTCAAAAACACGTAAGCCTCAAGAAGTATACACGCGAATACATAGTATACACAAATTAATACAAAGTATGTGCACAAATACAAGGTATACGCATGAAAACACGTAATCCACAAAGTATACATTGGAACACATGTAAGTCACAAAGTATACACATAAGTTGTAAAGTATACACTCGAAAAAACGTAGCTCATATCTATTCAACCATCAATTTAAAATGCAAATATGGACACCATCGATAAAAAATATTTGTGCTAACCAAATATCCATGTAGGAATACATCAATATATGTCGATATAAGTATGAAATATATGTACAAAATAGCCATATATGCTTATGAGAATGCCATATAGGCATACAATGTCAAATATGTCCAATACAAAATATGTACAAAACTTCCATGTAGGCATACAACAAAGGGCTCTAGAATCAAAAGTCATTTCTCTCCATGCTCTAGAAATAAATTATTTCCCTTTGCTTTTCGATCGGATGGTGATAGGTCTGTCACTCATTTTTTCTACACTTGAGGAGTGCTCCTACCGCTCCTCCTCTTAGTATTTAGTTAATGGTGAAGTTTTAACTGTTACAATAAGAAGTAAAGACATGAATATATAGAAATTACATTATAAAAAATGATATATTTAACACAATAATCACTTACCGCCATCTCATGATCTCTCTCCATGAGGAAAATATTCTCACGCCCATGCTCAGGCGTGCTCAAGCCCTGTGTAAACCATACAAATAGAAATTAAACTACGTGAATCAATAATGGTTTGATTTTTCACTAACTAACATCTATAACAATGAATGCAAATTAAAATTTACTGATTTGCCTCATACCTCCCCTATCAGAGCCATCGAGGATTGTATAGAAAATGACACACCAATCTCCATTGCTCTCATCACATTCAGAGGTGTTTCAGCTTGCAACATCTGAAAATAAAACAACAAATTATTCAACGTAATCAATGATGTGCATATAAACTACACAAATATATTAAGTACAATTCATTAGTTAAACTCTTTATTCTATTACCTCCATGTAGGTTTGAGTAAATCCACTGCCACTGGGAAGTGTTCCCTCAAAACCTCCAATATTAGCCTGTTCAACATCCAAAATCGCATATTAAAACACCATTCATAAAACAATGTTATTAACATGTAATAAATTTATAATTGTTTACTAGTTACATACCCCAGCGATAGGTGTACTACAAAAATAAGTAGGTGGGGGGCTAGTGTATCCAGTCTCAACACTGTGACCCTACAATTTTATTAAAATCGTAAAACATTTTTAGTTAATCTTGTATTTCAAAATTGAAATTTAATAAATTAAATTCAATGAACATGGTAACTTTTACCTAACTATCAATGTCATATGCGTCATGCAAAATATTCGCTGCCCTCTCCATCTCCATAGCTACGGATGGATCCTATGTAGCAGCCTCCTGGGTGTCGGTGGGGTCATATGAACAAGTCACCCTGTAAGATTGACACACATGGGTTCAAAGGCCACCACTCAAAGACTCCCCTGGATGGCACTGTAGAATAGGGCTAGTATGATGGATGACACTCTAGGTCAAAGTGTTGATTGCCTGCAATGTCTCTACGTCAGCACTTTCCTTCGTGACAAAAGGCATAACAACGTGCTCATGAGGTGGCCTAGCGAAAGCTTGTCTACCTTGCCGTGTAGGATCCAGCTGTGCACCGGGTCTATCCTGAGATGACCCCCCACCTATCCCTTGGAAATCCCTCATAAAAACATAATTTGGGATTTTGTTCAATATGAACTCACTGTATAGTCTCCTAAGGAAATATTGCAGGACTTCACAATTGTTGCACAGTAGGTGATTGAAGACCATGCACCACCTATCATAAAACTAGTTCCTAATCTGTTGGTGGTGGCACCGATGAATAGGAAGCCTCTTCGCATTGAGGGTAAGATTTTGATTTGTGCATGGGTCAGTGAATAATGAGCACAAATCACCTTTTGTAATTTTTAAATCCTTTACATCTTTATATGATAGTTTATTTGCATAATAATCCCTAGCCGCCTGCCTCCTATCTTGCCATCTAGTTATTTGTTTGCTAATTGAATATACATTTGTTAACATATCTTTCAATGAATTTTCTAGGGTCATTCTTTTTGTGGTTGAACCATTTGGATCACTCAACCTACTGATTAAATCCTTAATTTTTTTTTTGTTGTTCTCAATTTCACTCATTAAATTTTGTTGAGTTCCAAGAGGGGGTTGAGTGATTGGTGGAGGAGGTTGTTGTTGTGGTTGATTTTGATCTTGAGGATTTGGTTGCTCTTCCTATTGAGGATCTTGAGGGTTTGCAGGTTGATTTGCATCTCCTAAAAATTCAAATAAATATATATCAAATTTAACCTAAAACTAACAAAAAGAAACAAAAAGAAAACAATCCTTACCTCTCACACCTCCTCCTCCTCGTGGCGCCATCGTTGCAAAGAAATAGTAATTTTTGGTGAAGAATTTTGCAGAATGGATCCTCCTAGAACGCGAGCATGAAATATAGGGGTTTTGGCCATGGGGAGGAGAAAAAACAGTCGAAATCAAAATGATAGAATTTCACTTTTTTTTTTGCTTTTAACATATAACACGCTCGTGTAATGACTTTTCAAAAGTTTGTTTGAAAGTGGCCATAAATTGGCTACCCATTTCCATGCACTCGCCCATAACATTTATTTCTTTAGGGTTCCACAAAGTAGGCAACTCTCCAGAGGCCCACTAGAGCTAAGAGTGGGTCGATTTCCACCTTGTCCATTTTTGTAGGGAGGTTTCATATGACTGTATTGAGAGTTTAGACTCCTGAAGTAAAACAATATATGCTCCACAAGCATCAATTTGATGCTTGATATGAGCTCTCTTGTCAAGGGAATTTATACCCCTGGCATTCCATGAAACGACCTTCATTGTGCTTGAGGAGAGTAGCAAGCTCTCCTTTGGCGTTTGTTTGGAATAGAGTCATAAATAGTTTTTTGAACCCTTGCTTCAATCTCCTCTTTCAACTTGGCCAAATTGGATTTCCTTCCCTGCTTCCTTGGCGAATTCTTCAGAATTGCTTGAGGAGTCTAAGATATGGACAGTATCTTTGAATAGTCATAGTATGCTTCTTCCTGATCTACCAAGCAAGACTCAACTTGCTGCAGATGTTGATCTGAATCTTCATGAGCACACTGGTTTGAACCATTACCTTCATGAATTATCCCTTTTTTCCCCCAATCCATCTTACACTTTGTTACCCCCATTATACTATCCTCTTGAGCTGCTACACCTTCCCCCCAACTCTCCTTAGTTGTCAGCTGCTCTGCTATTTCGTCATACATTTATGAACCTACTAATATTAAGAATTGTTCTACTAGTAATTCCAGCTCATCTATTTCATCAGGCCGAGCAGTTTGAATCAATGTAGATGAGTCTTGAGATAGGAGAGTAGGACAATCACCCCTATGTCTATTTGATGACACATTTTGGGGCTTTGAGCAATCTTCAAACATCAATTTTCACACAATAATGTCCAAATGTTGTTCTGAAACTTGGGGAAGAGAAGGTGAATATAGGTTAAGACAATAATCCATGTATATTTGTATCAAAAAATCCTTCTTCTTGCTAGTTTGCAGAGAGATCAAAACTATCTAAATTTTAGCTTAGACTTCCCTCCTATCTCCAAATTGCTCTCTATCTTCTTCTCACACCAAGTACCCTTGCTGACATGCTTCATGATTTTTGATATTGATTTTTCATCAGGTGATGAGGCGATATCTCTAGTAGAAACATTAGCATACTTCCCATAGTTTGAATCATCATGATCAAGCCTAGTCTGATAATTTACAAGCTTATGCCCTAACATATGACATTTTTCACAAGCATTGTCCGGGGTTTCCAAAATGATATTTTGAGCCCATTTCCCAAATTTTGATGCCAGATGGATTTGTTGAGGCAAATCTTTTGAGATATCAAGTAATACACAAACCCTAATTGGCAATGAAGGGTCTTGAAAAAGTATATGGTCATGTTTGAGAAAGATTCCTACTTGATCAACCATGATTTCAATTAAATTCAATACCTTGTATTCCAATGGTAAAGCATGCATCTGACTCCAATAAGGAACAAATCTTAAAGAAAAATCTTGAGGTTTAAAATTCAGAACCCATGGTTGCATGCATAGGCCTGAGCCCTCAAAAATCCAAGATTTAACTTTAAATACAACATTGCGCCTTTCTTTATTGCAAAAAATTACAACAAAAATCCCCATAGATTTATCTACATTAAAAACTGCTTGGACCCCTTCCCATTCCTCAGCCAATATCTCCACTAATTACTCACTCTAAATGGTGGAAAATAATTAAATTTTAAAATAATTTTAGATAATGTCTTCATATGATTGATACATACATACATATTATTAATATATAGTTATCTATATATTAAATATTACGTATTTTGTATATTTATATTTTATTTTTAACATTTTGATTATTAATAAAAAATGGTTATTTTTATTTTAATCTCAAATTGGGAATATAAAAAAATAGTTCTAAGTTTTCTATTTAATTAGAACTAAAATGGTTCTCAAATTTTCTTTCAATTTTTTTAATCTATAGAATCTAAGGTTGATTTTCAATTTATTTTCTTGAATTCCAAAAGTAAATTTCATATTTATATTTCTTCAATTTAGAGAAATCAAAGAGAATTATTTGAATAAAAAAATTAAATCTTTTCATGTTAAACCTTAGCCTTGATTCCACATCTTTGATCCTTTGAGCTCTTCTCTTCTTTCTATTTCTTTCTTCAATACCTGCTAAATTTTTTCCTTTTCTCATCCATTTATCTATAACTTTATTTTCTTATTTTTCAACAATTTAAATTTAAATTGAGATATTAGATTTGAGAATAATTAAATTTAAAAATAATTTAAATAATATCTCCACTAATTACTCACTCTAAATGGTGGAAAATAATTTTAGATAATGTCTTCATATGATTAATCAATCAAGGGAGAGTGGGTTTAAGAGTTAACTAGGATAAAGGAGGAGGTAATGCCCAAAATTTTCTACCAAATTACAACTAAGGACAAAACACAAATTTCAAATTTCAATCACCTACACTTGCCCAACTCTCAAATTTTGTTACCCAAGCATATACTACATGAAATCATATTGACTTTTGACCAATTATAACTATACAAATAACGAATATTATCTTTCAACATTGAGAGAGATGTTGACACTTAGTTGATTGGGGGTCCAATAGTTGTGAGTGCATTCAAATGTACTATTTAATTAAACATGTTAGAAATATCTAATAGGACATGCCAACTCTTGTTGATAATCAAGATAAGGTCCTGGCTTAAGGTCAAACTGTTTGAGTAAGTGAGTTGTATTGCAGAAAAAACCACTTGCATGTGTTTGAATTTCTTGTAAAATGATTTCTGAATTTCAGTCTTCGTTATTTCCCATTTCTAGAACATATTGACTTTTTAATTTTGGTTACAGGATGTGAAAGTTATGATGGTTTAAATTATGCCCTTTCGATTGCAATCTATAGATTGAAAGTTGTAAACTGATTTATACGAGATAAGCATGCAAATTTAATGGTTAATATGATTATTTAATAATTATAATATTATGAATAAAATTAGATTTATGTATCACCTTTCGTTGGATTCTATTTTACAATTGCATGATTATGATAATTAATGCTTACCATGCATGTTTGGTCTTCAAGGTAAATAAATGCTAATTGTAGTTTTGTCATTTTCCTATTTTTTATAAGATGGAAATGAACCATATAGGTGTTAATGGTAATCTTACTTATTGCTCTTTTCTTATTTAAGATATTTTATTTTCTAAATTAAGAGGGAATTTATTAGTTAGACTATCTTTTTCTTTACGAAATATTATTATTATCACTTGACTTTTTATTGAACACATGAAGTAGGTGATTTAGACAAAGGGTAAATGCATCAAAATATTTGTATGTTTTAGTGTGTATTAGTGTTAGTGGTTTATGCTTGAAATTGAGGTCAAGGCATCATTTGAATCCAATAATTATACCCTTTTTGTTGGTCAATCAAAAATGAGTTGGAGAAAACTTAAGTTGTCGAATTACAGAGCTTCTGCGCATTACATAGGCAAGGCCATTAGAGACGAGCCCCCGAGGAATAGGTTTGGCCCCTAGGTCTTGTTATGTCATTATTACTTTGATTTAATAATGATATATTTTATTTGCATAGCATGTGACTTGATTGTGTCTTCAGATTATGAATGTGTTAGTAGGACTAATTAATCTATTCGGTCATTGTGATTCCTTGTTGCACTTTGAATTCCTACCATAAATGTCAAAACAACTTGTTTACCTAACTAAATATTATAATACATTGGTCAATTATTGTTATGCTTTCATGAAGTGCATGTATTAGAAACATTTTTTGTGAGTTAGTCAAGTGTTTGTGAGAAAAAAATAAAATTTGTGTTGTGTCCTTGACTGTGTTTTTGGTTTGCCTTTTTAGGCATTACAAAGGAGTTACCTCCCTTTTTGTGTCCCTAACTCTTTGAAATAAATTATAATTATAAATAAATAAAGTAAATACATGCAACTAAAGTGTTTATTTCATTAACAATAAAATTAATTCAGTTCAACTAATGTTCTTCTCATGCAAATTCCTAAATTTATTCTAAACAAAATAAATAAATAATAGAAATTAATAAATTTAGCTAACTCAAAATCATATCCCACTTAACTAATTAATCATTCTACTTTAACTCCTAATTATCACTTAACTAATTGTTAAATTAAAATTGGATAATATATTTCAATTTCAATTTTTGTAATATAATTTGGTTAATTTATTATTATATTATTTTATAATATTTAATTAATTTTATATTATTTGGTTATTTATTTTTTATAAATTTTAATTTAATTTAATAATTCCCTTCACTTGTTAAGTATTAATTAATTATTTTTATTACATAAATAAAAGAGTTTAATATGTATCAAAGAAGGGGTTATGACAAATATGGTCATAACTTTAATGAGTGAATTTGAATGATAATGATAAATATGGTGATATTTGAAATCTCTATCACAAATTCTTGGTAACTAGGTGTCAAGCATGTGTAGATTATTGTGGTGTTGAGTCCATTTTATTAGAACATCTTTAATGCAATTACATATTGACACACTCTTTTATTTTGTTTGGCTCATATTTCAATCTTCATCCATTACTATTTCATCCCACTTGCACTTATTCCCATACACACCATCAATCCCTTTTATTACAATCCATTTACACTTACCTCAACACTTATGTTCCCTATCTCAAGATTATTGCTTTCTTGTCTAAGTCCATTAAATGCCCTTTGAATCAATCTTGCAACATGTGTGGTTGAACCTCAAATTCAAAATTTTAAATTTAGATTATAACTTCCCCAACCCTTTTCACTAGCCATTATGAGTTGAGATTTTTGGGGGTTTAACCAAGGAAATTGAGAAAACCCTAGGGTGCTTACACCTTAACATGTCACCCTGCTATAACCCTTAGGCTAGTGGCTTGGCCCATGCTAGGGGCATTTGTTGCGATTTCAAACTTGCAACCATTATTTGTGTCTTTCAACAACTTAACCATTCAAATTACACACTAGGGGCATTGTGAGTTGATGTAACACATGCTTGTGGGACATGTTATATCTCATATTTAAATGCATTCAATGTATCATTAATTCATATTTGAGTTACATGTGAGTATAAGAAGAAATCATTAGTACACACTTCAATTCCTAAAGGGTTCAAAGAATCAAAATTTACATCATTTGCATATAAGCCATCTACACGCCTATATGTGTTGTTTTTGAAACTTCACTTAGAGCCATAAAGCTATTTGATCCATGGGTTTGGTCTAGGAGGACTTGAACTTCTTGATTCAACAAACTCCTATAAGTTGTTTATAAATATTGTAGTCCTTACAAGCGTATAAGATATTGGGGATCAAAGAAAACTAGTTTTAATTTTGCATTTTACTAGTTAAGATATATGTGTTAAGCTTCAAGTTTGTGACGGTTGGGATCCAACCCACAATGCATAGGATTAACCTTTAAGAGTTGTTTGCACATATTTATATTTCCAATGACTAATAAAATATAAGGCATAATTTTTTGAATAGTGACAATTAATTCTAGACATCATCAACATTATCTCCAAATCATTGTTCTTAGAGCTAAGTATGTAATGTTCTCCTATTTCACTATCATATTTATTGATTAAATTTACTATCCTACTCTAAAATTTGATTTAGTTTAATTTGTGCTTATTAATTACATTTATTTTAACTAACCCAAATTTATATAAAATATATTTTTTTCTTTGAAAAATATACACTTTTCTCCTCTACAATTATTATTAAACATAGTTAACTAGTACTTGCACCTAAAGGAGGTTCAAGGATTATGCTGATAGAAAACTATATGTATATTAATATGTTATAGAGTATGTGTTCGTGCATGGATGCACTACAAATTCTAGTTGCATGTGGCTAGATTAAACAATTAATAATAAGTGCTAAATAATGGAATGAAATAAACTTAGACAAATCTAGATTTTTGTCTTAAAGAAATTAAGTATTATCTTGTTATGAAATATTTGCATACAAATTCAAAACATAAAACAATGCAAATGAAAAAATAAAATTGTCATCACATTCACAAAAAACATTGCCAATATAAATAGAATGTTCTCATCCAGTTGTCAAATCAATATTTATCTGGCTTCTATGTGATAAGCGAGATTTTGGAGGCTTTTACCTGATATTTTGGAGGCTTTCAGCATTAAACGATAGCTAGTTTACCATTAAACGACAGCTGAAACTTGTTTTTCAATAACTCAACAATGGTCTGTAGGTGTGAAACTTGTTTTAGACTCAATCTCACACTATGTGTAGCCTATCGATTAAAAGCCTAATATTATATATTTCATAATAATGTATCTCCTTTTCTATAGAGCCCATACATGAGAGATATTCACCATGTCAAATTTATTTTTAGACTACTCTATAGAATGTGACAATTCCATTCAATAATATTTGATTCTAAAAAAAGTCTGGGATTTAAAGATCTATTTTTATGAATCTAATAAATTGAAAGCTTATCTTAAAAATAAGAATCCTTATATTGTAGTTCTCAAAACTTTAATGATTATATTTGAATTGGATTTGATTTTTTTAAAATAATTTTAAAACATTAACTTCCTAAAATTTAAATATTATCTAGTCAGTGTAAAATTAATGGGACCTCCTATTGTGAAAGGCTCATAAAAACTCTGAACAGCACAGAATTAATAAATTTTAAATATCCCCTCCATGGAACCATAGCCTAATAACTCATTGAAAACCAAGCAACATTACTACTGTACAACAAACAGGGTCAGAGTGGCTTTTGTGGATTTAATAACAATGCAAATGCCGATGCCAATGCCAACTCGATCGACTGCCAATCTCAACCTCAATATTACAGCATTACACAGGGACGGTCGGTTGCAGAAGGCGCTGCACATTCAGTTTACGACACATGCAGTAATAATGGAAAGGGGGATTTTGTCTGATGTAGTAGTTGCAAATGCCCTGGTACACATGTACGCAAAATGTGTAAGCATACAAAAAGCATATGAACTGTTTGACAAAATACCTCAAAAGAACATAGTTTCATGGACTGCAATGATTGCTGGATATACACAAAATGGATTTATTGAAAATGCCTTGGAAACTTTCAAGCAAATGCAATTGGGAAGCATAAAGCCAGATTCCACAACCTTTGCCAGCATCCTCCCTGTCTGTGCTAAAATGGGACTTTCATAAAAGCATAATCAAAAGTGGATTTTTATCCCATGTTATTGTTGCAAGTGCCCTGGTAGACATGTATGCAAAATGTGGAAGCATGTGACCTGTTTGACAAAAGGTCTCAAAGAGATGTTGTCTCATTGACTGGAATGTTTGCAGGATATGCACAAAATGGATATAATGAAAA
>CM021103.1:473992676-474067274 GCA_007115665.2 Sequoiadendron giganteum | reverse complement strand
AATATGAATGTCAAACATACACTAATATGCAAACACTATGCAAAAATAATGCCAATTTTTGAATTTTTTGATTTTAAAAAATGCAAGATGCAAGCCTAAAACCCTAAAAGCAATGCAAAATAATGCAAGTTAACAACCCTAAATGAGATGCAAATTAATGCAATGAAATGCAAATTAACTCAAATCCTAGATATAGGGTTTGAATGGACTCCAAATTAGATTTTTTTTGATGTCCAATGTCAGGTTCACCAAAATGAAACTTGAAAAATGGGTGCTTCATTTTGGAATGGGGGGTTCACCAATTTTATTATAAATAAAAAAAGAAAAATGGGGTATCATGCACCTATTTTCCTCTATTTCATTAGAAAAAAGAGATCCCTTGAGCCAAGGTTGACTTTCAGCCCTTAGGTGAGTCAACCTTGAAGGAAACCTTGTTGTTTTCCTTATATTCTAGGATAGGGTAGATTTGTTGAAGCAACACTTTTGGGAGAAAGACTAAAAATAGAAAATAAACCCAAAAATGCAATGCAACACATGAAATTAGAAGATTAAACCTTAATCTATCAGAACCCGCAACTTTCTGAAAGATCTAAGAGGGTTTAGTATTTTTGCACCTTTCACCAAAATGTTGTTGCAAAGTGTCCTCTGGGAGATATTTTTCCTAGGGTGAATGGGTCTTTGTAGGGCTCTCTGAAATTGCTTTCTTGGTCCTCTGGTTCTATGTCTGCACTTTTGAATTCTCTGGTTTTCATAGTCGGAAGTTTGGAAATAAATCTTGTAGGTGAGTTTCCATGGATTGATGACAACTTTGACAACTTTTCCAATTTTGCACTTTGATCTTCAATCCTTCTCCAACCTAATATCTACAACACAAACACGGGAGGGACAAATTGTTTGTTATTACTGAATGGGGGTTCACCTTGGTCAAACCCCGTTTTGGTAATTAAACCTTGAATTGAAACAATGAAACATGAAAGGAATGATGAATGAGAAATTGCTATGTTGCAACTCACCAAACCCTTGATTTGAAACACTTGAAGGACTACAACTTAGTAGATCTTGCATGAAATGGCTTGATTGTTGATATTGATCTTGATTTGATAGCTTGAATCTTGATTTAAAACTTGAAACTTACATCACAATGTTAGCTCCAAAAATATGCATGATGCTTGACAACTTTGACATGATGCTTGAGATCTTGAATTCTGCAACAAATGATTGAGAAATCTTCTCTTGAACACCTTTGGCAATAATCTTAGCTCTTGTGAAATTTTGAATTGATGCCCTCATGAATTTCTAGGATTTGAATTGATAAAAGACCTTGCTTTTATAGACAAATTTCTAATTTTCGAAAAATTAAACATTACAAGCCGACACTTAAATCTTGAATTTAGGACCTTAAGATGTTGCCAAAAACATGTTTAAAATTTGAAATTGTGATCTTAAGGGGGACCCATTCGCCCTCACCCAAGGGCGAATGGGTCTTGACCTAAATAATCAGGACCTATTCATTTCTTGGTGTTAATAATGATAAATGCATTAATCAAGTCATACTTCCCCCCTTCAAAAATCACAATTAGTTAGGCTTGTAAATGCAAAATTTAGGCAATTAGAGGCTTAATTAAGTCCATTTAAATTAGGGGACCCAAACATAGTGTGAAATGTAAAGGAGTACATTTTTCAAAACTACACTAAGTAGTATGCTTTTATCACTATAGAACATAGTTACAAAACCGCAAGATCATCCCTTTACTTTTAGAGGAATATAGAGCATTCTAGTAAGCCTTCATCAACACAATATTCTACCAGAGCACAGACCAGAATATTGCTACATGTAACTTTCACTATATAAGGTGTGATGACTTGATTTCTTGGATATAGCAATTTCATAGCTCAACCATTCTTTTTCGAAAACTACAAAGACTAAATATTGCTTGATGAAAGAATGTGGATCAACAAATCATGATTATGCCTTAGAGCTTGCCCTATGAGTGCCTTAGCAAGACTTTTGCAACATATCTTTGTATGCAGTACATTAAACTGAGATTTTATCAATCTTAACATATTATGGACATATCAGAACATGAATATCATCCTCCACATCACACTTAGATATCATATGGATCATTATTCTTCCTTATGCAGTTCTACAGACTTGCTCCAACTAATATCACATCATAACAACTATTTCCGGAGAAGGTAGATACTTCAGCATCACATCCGACATCAATGACAACCCATATTTGGGTTGACATCAATGACAACACTTAGTTCCAACAAAAAATTCAAACCATAGAGGAGATAAAAAACATGATGAAACATACAAAATAGAGGTCAGATCTATAAGAAAATGATTATGGGAAAATGGAGAATAGGTCAAGAATGAAAAACTTTATAAAATACGCCTAAAATGTGTCAAAATCCCAAGAAATGAGAGAAAAACAGTTAGGGCTTCTAGAGGGAAGGGTTCCTAGCACATAAGCATAAACACTAAATTGGGAGAAAATGCACCAAAGTACAATAGAAATGCTAATTTGTGATTCCTTCAAAGAAAAATGCCACAATGTAGATAGAAAGGTCAATCTATGATGCACAAATGTCAATGTGGATCATAGGCTTCAAGATAGAGTAGAAACATCACTTTGTAGGTACAAATTCCAATCTATATAGTGGATACATCAAAAGCAAGGGCAAACACATCAAACAAGCAACTTGTAATATAAAAATTCACAAAAAACACAAAAAAAAGTTAGATTAGGGACATGGGTCCCATTGGGCATGCCAAAATGTGAATAATAAGGATGTAGAGAATGAAATACAAACTCAAACCATGCATTCAAATCCTATTCTACACCTAATTGCAATTTGGATTATGCAAAAGGAATTGACAAAAAGATGAAGGAAAATAAGTGCTCTCACCCACAAATCCTTGTTGCACATACAAGATGTGTGTAGTTGTGCTCCAATGGATTTGTGATTGAGAATTTTTTTTGTGGATTCTTAAGTTGACAACATGACTTTGCATCTAAGAAGACTTAAGAAAATTTCTCACAAGAGGACCTATTTATCAATTGGAAGAATGATTGATCAAGGGTTGAGATTGATCCAAGAGATCAATGGTTGATGATGATCAAGAGGATTGGAGAGAGGTCCATTATTGAAGGGATTTGGATGGTCAATATTCTCTTCAAAAGAGATGAAGGGTGAGGATAAAAAGGGGCCATGTTTTATATCCAAGAAGTCCTTTTTTGGAGTCATTATTTTCTTGGGGAAATGAATGGATGGGTTTGAATGAGAAGATTTTGTGGGGAAGTGGTAAGCATGGGCCATGTACATGCATGTCATATGCAAGTTTGACCATGGATTAAGCATGCTTAAGAAAGTGCAAGATGATTTATTATGTAACTAGTTGATCTTAGTCAGCTAATGCCTTGAGGGGGAATTTAGGAGAATCAAGTAAATATGTTGTATCTATTTATTTTTTTGGAAGATAGGAATGTGAAGGGTGAACTTAACTAAATAAAAGTTAAATTTATTAATCAGGGGTTGATTAGAGAGGAAGGGGAAGAAAGAATAAATAAATAAAATAAATATTTTATATTTATTTAACTAATGATTAGAATGTGATTGGGAAGGTTAACTAAATAATCGGTTTTATTTAATCCACCGAAGGAGATAAAATTGGGTGTGGTTAGGATGTGGATGATTTTAGGTGTCTACAACATTTATGTAATCCTATAGGTGTTATGTAGATCAATAGATAAGTACAACACAACATCGTTGTAATTTGTACAACATGAAGGTCATTGTGTCATTTCAAGTTGACTCACACCATATGAATGGTTTACTCTAGATAAGTGTCCTCATAGTTGATTATCTCTAGCTTGATGCTTCACTTGATTGGAACAACCTAAGGTAGTAGATGCCCAATAGGGACTCAAAAGTATTGTGCATATAATGCATCCCCTTGCATGAATATTGTGCACCCATTGAAAGCTAGTGTAATGTCAAGATGAATATCAACATAGTTTGTGTCACACCTTGCACTACCATATAGGAAAGTGCACATCATGCCAAATCACAATATAATCTCTAATAGTCATTTGTGCTCATTCAAGCACCAACACTATTTCATGTGCCATCACACAAACCTTAGCAACCCTTTCTACATGTGTGCAAGCACCTTTGTTGCTTAATGCAATAATTGGCATTGCACACCACTACACATGCTCGAACTAAACATATGCATGCAACACGTGAAAGCATTCACATAATAGGAAACACCACCATACACATGCAACACTTGAAAACATCAACACCACACATGCCATGTGGTCATACACATTGGACACATGTTAGCAAAGTGATAAAATAAATCCAATTGTTGATGGTTTGTCCATTAGCCTCTTTGCGAGACTTATCTATAAATTTATGCACTATACAACTTGTATAGGAGAGAGAGAGAGAGAGAGAGAGAGAGAGAGAGAGAGATTTGTGTGCATCTCGTATCAAATCCATTATAAGGTAGGAATATTAGATAACATGCACTACTCCTTTTCTAATCATGAAAATTATCATTATTAGCCTTGTTGTGCTTTGTATGAATGTATTTTAGTATTTTACTCTATTTTTCCATTGAAAAAAGTGGTTTTATTTGTTAATCTCTCACAATTTGAATGTGTAATATTATTTTGCATTTTGTCTTTTAAGATCCTATTGCATGATATACAATCTAGAATTCTATTTGAGTCATTCCTATAACTTGAAAGTTGTAAATTATCTTTTGTGTATCTCTTGGGCTTGTTGTGTTCCAATTTGTGCTTAGATACTTTCCTTTTTCATTAATTCTCTTTAAAGTAACTCTTGACCCTTTTTGTGGTGGCAAATTAGGATTTTGAGGTTATGAACAGCAAGTATTTGGGTGGGAAATAAGAAGCTTGAATTTGAGGGATGCCAACACATGCATTTCTATCCAAAGTATAGGAGTGCAATTTGCTAGCATCTTGGATGATGAGAAAAGGTTGAAAACAAATAGAAAACAAGAACTCGAGCGTGATCACAATCATATTCATATTGAAAAAATTAGTTGAAAGATGATTCATTCTCCAAAAGATCAAAAGAATCAAAATTGTACTTATAAAAAAAATAAAAACAATTTTTTTTTTTTAATATACACTTTTTAATCTTACAAAATACTCTAATCTTACAATTTATAATTCGAACATTTATCCTTGTTCTTATTCTTGAATGTCTATTGTGGAATGACTCTATGTGGTGTCACTCTGACATCCTCTTCTATTCATTTGAATTAATTCCCAATAACTTTCAAGCCCGGGATCATTTCATAACTCAAAAGTTGAGCCTCAACATAGTCCCACCTTAACCAAAAAAAATCCATATATACCTAATCTTTGTATAATTATGTTGGCTTAGCTCAAATCTTTTTCTTCGTACAAACAGACTTAAAAAATTAGTAATCAACAAATTACTGATTGAAGGTCATTAATATTACAACATTTTGCAGGACTATTCTTCATCAGTTAAAGCAATAATTCTCTTCCATAAAAAAACTTAAATAGCAGAATAGAATTGTGCAAAAAAACCAGCATATATCTATGCTTTATGAAAAGGCAATAAAATGCATAGATGTTGGTTGTCATCACCTCTTTTTCTGTTTTGGCATCTCCTGCTTTCGGTCATCATTGCATCATAACAGAGTCATTCTCAGCAATACTGGAATATTTTAGAAAAAATAATTGTTCATCGATCAATAAATAAACTGTTATAACTGAGATTAAACCTGTTTATATGATAGTTTACTGTTCACTTCACAAGAAAACAAATAAAAAGAGGCCAGGTTAAAATCAAGATTTTTTTTCATTTTTCCTTGTCTTGTGAAGAAATGGATCTGTATAAAACACTGAGGGTGTTATGCGACTCTGTATCTCTTGTTTGTTGGGTTGTCATCATCTGCTACTTGTTTTTGGTCTGTGTGCTTATAGCCAGGTACATGCACTTTACCATTCAATACTTCCAAAACAAGTATTATTGATATGGGTATTAGTTTTTAATACTTAAAATACTTGTTGTATCTGTTGCATGATACAACTTCTGTTGTGTGAATTTTTCACAAACAGCACAATGTTGTATACTATTTTGGATTTTGTGAGATGCCCAACAGGGCAAAACAATAGAACAATGACAATGGCGGTCATTGGTCATGACTCACTGGTTTATTTTAGGGTAAAATGATTTTTCTTTTCAGTCTATAGTGCAACAAACTGCAAAATATGAAATACAACTCTGTTTTGCCTGAATGGCCAACAAAGAAGGGGGCAGGGGATATAATGGATAATGATGTTACTGCTAGTGCTATGGATGGTGAAGGGATATGCTTGTATGGGGTCACTTCAGCTCTTGGATAATGTGGTCATGAACTAAATCCTTGAAGAGCTCGATTGATTGGAAAACATTTTTAGCTGGCTAAGGTCAGGGCTTAAACACTAACCCACACTAATTAGGACACCTGAGTTGGAAGCTTGCCTTGAAGAAATTCCCCAACAAGAATGTCTGAACCGGCCACAGGAGGCTAGAAGGCCAAGCAAAATGGATGATTAGGAGGAGATTATATCTGATAGCAGGAAGAATCATTTCACTTCTGTTAACAGAAAATGTTCAAATCACCAACATCAATGAGGCTTCCAGTAACCCTAGTGGCCATGTGGCGTCGTTTCCAGAGGAAGGTGCAGTATGACAGCTCAAATTATTAAGAGAACAGATATAGCCTCTCTCATAGGGGTCAGATTTATTTGTAAATCCACGAGCTGGAGGACAACTCTAGGCCTTTGGTGAGGCACTTTCTTCTATCTGATTTTATTGCAGCCTCTCTCGAGCAGAGGCTTATACTTTCTGGCATGAAATGGGTGTGAATGCAAGTTACATATTTTCATTGGTGTAGACTTATACAGTGTTGCAAGGGCATTCATTATAATTAGTGCCAACTGTAGAGTGTAAAGACACCCAGAGAGTAGAACACTAGGAGGGTTTGTTTTTGGAAGTGAAATTCGGATGGAGTTTTTCCGGGGTTTCCAACATTTTTGCACCAGGCACAAGTTGAACTAGAATTCCAGGAAATTGAGCATGGTGTGGAGTAAGTGCACGATGTGTAGTGTCTTATCAATATCGTCCAGGCCTTAGAGAGAATGTAACGCCTTAATGAAATGTCTTTTATCTTCCTTTGGGCTGAAATGGTCTGTTAACTTTATTGTTTGGAAGACTGTTTATACAGGTGTTTAATTTTAAAATAAACTCCAAGTTCTGTTTTGTTTTGATTTAAGATATCATGTTCTAGGCTGTGAATACAAGTATCCGTGTAATTGTGTCTAGTATCACTGTATAGAGGGTGCATACTTACAGATTTAGAACCCAACAAATTGCTACAAGGTGTATGTGATACATGCATTCTGTTTATGCAACGGATGGTGCGCTAGATTCTCCATTCATCAAAAATTAGGAGATTTTTTTGATTAGATAAGTAGGGAAGGGCCCTAATCCCATACAAAGCATAACAACAGAGCAGAACAGTTCAAGAAAACAGACTGGAGAACAACAACCAGTCAGAAACAACAAACATTACAATATAGAAACCGAAAAACAGAAACACAAAACCAACACAAATTGGGAAAGTTGCAGAGCACAAATAACAAAAACAATTAAGGATATTGGAAGATGGTAAAAGGAGGCTAAGTTGTATGATCATGATGTCTTATTATGCATGAAGGTAATTGAGATTCATTTGTGATTTATGATTGTTTTGTCTCCTTCCTCGCATGTAATTTTCCATTTTACTTGTGAACTTATTTCTTTGTAAATTTCTTTTAGAGTTTGGCATTATAGTAAGCCCTTGGAAATTGCCCCACTTTTAGTGATTAGGTCAAATTTCCTTGTAACCGACTGATGTATTTTTAACATCAGGGTGTTAAACCAATTATTGTATCCCAAGTTAAAGTTTGAGCTATGGTGTTTTTAATGTATCATTATAAATATCTTCAGACCCATTATGTACTGCATTATCAGCACAAGGGATCATCATCATGACATTGCTCCACCTTTGATGCAGACCAACTTCTTTTGTTGCAAGTTAAACCAACTAATGATACCAAATCAAGCACAGCATAATGGAAAAGAAAGTACAGATGAGACAAGCAGTACCAAAAAGAAAAAACTTAACAACAAATACACCAAAATGTATTTATTTCAGATATTATAATCTTCACCCTGTCAAACTCCTCTAACTCATAATTCTACACAATCGTTGCTATATACAGCCAAGCGTCAGAAAATAAAACAGTTTCCTGATCCAACTCTACAGATTTAATACAGCTACACATTCCAAACTGGTGACATTTGTTTCCCTTTCTCTAAAAAACAAGGCAGTTCTAAAGACTGCTATTATTATTTAAAAACAGTTCCCCTAATTTATCCACCATGCTAACAATTTTGCAAGTTAATTTGTGCAGTTCTAAACACTTCCATTATAAGAAAAATAATTTCCCCAATTTCTTCACTATGCTAACAATTTGGCAAGTTCAGTGGGGCATCATCCACCCCACATTTTGTAAAGTTCTGAAGCTCCTAGTTCAGAGTCAATATGTGGAGTTATTCTGCTCCTCAAGCAAGTTGACTTTTGTGATCCATGTATCATACGAATTTGGCAGGCCTTCCGTTTAATAAAGTAAACTTTTATATGCTCTGGACCTTGTAGCAACCAATGTGGTATTTGACATTCTTTCAGTCTGTTCTTTTTTCTTCTTCAGTGGGTGCTTGGTCCATTTACTTTTTGTAAGTACCTTGAGGATCTCTCCTTGTGGAGATGCAGGGGAAATGTGCCAATTGCCGTCCATGATCCAATTGTTGTTTACTCCATGCTTATCTGACCCCCCAATAATCATTTATATTTTAATCATTATATTATTTTAATTATGCCAATAAAAATTTACAAACTACACCAATATATGTTCACTACTAAATGTGTAGCTAACCAAAAAAAATAAAATATAAACATCTATTGGTACATATATGTTTTGAACACAAGACAAGTTGCACAAAATAAAGTCATTTTTGCATTTATTAAAGTACATTTATGTTAACAATTACCACTCTATGCAAGTGGCTCAAAGCTTCAACTACATTGTATTTACATGTATATTTGAACAGTTAATGGTGCACATTGTGACATAATATGAAACATTGATCAGCTTTATGAGCTATCGATTGCACATTCACACACACTTCCTATCACATCTTCATGTATTAACTCCATCAACTTCTGGGACCTACACACACAGTTAATGGTGTAAGGCTCCATAATAAACCAAAAAACATATTATAATTCATATAAATGACTAAATTTATGCAAGCCACCTATTTTGTCAATTAAACCAAATATAAAATTGATTTCCTAAAAGCCACGACAAAACTCAAGCATAAATGACCACTACAAAATGAAATGACAAATTGTTTCCCACAAAAAAATCAAATTTGAAATTCAACCACCACAATTCAATGCATTTGAATTTGAAATTCAAACACCATAATTCAATGCATTCAATTTACACATTCGAATGATTTTATAAGATGGAATTTCTAGGGTCATTTTCATTATGAATTCTCCTTTGCTTTCACTGAATATCCTCTGCAAAATTCAGAGCTTACTAAGACGATTTTTGCACATTCCTCTTTAAAGGGAGCTTATTCGGGTCGGTACACCCAGAATAACTAAATTCATGTTTTTGTTTATCAGTATACTGTTTTACATTTATGTTCTCTGTTTCATTATTCAATATACTATTTTATATTTATGTACTCAGTGTTCACATTATTTTCAGGCATACTGTTTTACATTTATGTTGTCTGTTTCATTATTCAATATACTATTTTATATTCACGTACTCAGTATTTACATTATTTTCAGGCATACTATTTTACATTTATGTTGTTTATTACATTATTCAATATACTCTTTTATATTTATGTACTTAGTGTTTACATTATTTTCAGGCATACAAATTATTTTGTTTCCAGTTAGCTATTCAACTTAGCATTATCCATTATTTAATCATATCAGTACAGTTACATTTTTTCACCTGCATTCATCATAAATCAAAGATAATAACAACATTATCCTTAAAGCATACAACAAATATAATAACAACATTACCCATTTTTAATCATATCACAGTTATATTTTGAATCCCTCTTTAATAATCATGAAATTTAATGGGTATACAGTTTTTGTCCCAATTTACTGAGCAGATTTTGGATTACAATTTGCATATATATATATATATACAGTCATGTCGTGTAGGGTTTCATCATATCAGGCCGTGTAGGGTTTCATCACATGAAGCTTCATAGACAATGACATATTCTTTTCAGATTGTATATATATACATGACATGACTATATATATATACAATATGATAAGAATACATCATTGTCTACAAATACAATGATATATTCTTATCAGATTGTATATATATATATATAAAATCATGTCAAGCCATGTAGGGTTTCATCACATGGACCATATCATGAGCCTCTATCAAAGTTTGTCATTTAATAATGCCCAATTTTCTTGCCATTATTCCCTATAACTCAGTTATCTTTAATAAACACATTGGCATTATCAATTTAATATATACAATCATATTGCACTAAGGGTTTGACTGTAATCATTTCTATTTATATGTGACTGGTAGAAATTTGATCCACCTCTCTTCACCTACAACATTGTTTGTTCAACAATGGGTTCTTGTTGGCGTCTTTGAGTGCATTTTGGTGTGTTTAAAAATCATTTGTTTGTATGGCATTAAGGGTTTGATTGTAATCATTTCTATTTACATATGACTGGTAGAAATTTGATCCCTTGTGAATTATTTTTTTCTATGGCATCGAGGGTTCGACTACTATGATTTTTTTTGACATTATTCTATGAACTAATCACATGTAATGTGATTTAAAGAGAACATTGTCAGATTTTTGAATGGTATAATCATGAAATTTAATGGGTATACTGTCAAACGCTGGTATAATCACAAAATTTAATGGGTTTCAGAATACGGGTTAATGGGTAGACGTTTTCTACTTTCAGTAATTATAATATGCACATGAAATTAAATGGGTATACAAATTTTGTCAGATTCTCTTCAAATCCCTACATTATAATCATGAAATTTAATCACATGAAGCTTTGCAGACAATAATATGTTCTAATCAGATTGTATATATATTTTTGTAGAGAATGATATATTCTTACCAGATTGTATATATATCTATGTAGACAATGATATATTCTTTGTTGCACTAACAAGTTATGCAAGTTTTATTGTCTGTGCAGGCTAAGTGGAATATAATGGCACCTGCTAGAAGACCAAAAAGGGTTGTAGGAAGAGGACCACGTGCCATTAGAGTCACTCGTGGGGTGCACTTCGTTGAAACAGAGCCTGATGAGGAACTGTATGCAATTCCCACACAACAAGACGTTCCTAACTCTGTAGATGAAGCCACCAACACAACAAAAGCTGAACCTCCTATTCAACCAGATGTTCAACCTTCTGTGCAACTGCCCTCACCTGTACCCATTAGGCAGTGGACATATCGTGATATGGAAGGAGCAGTTAAAAGTGTCAAAGAACACAACATGTCAATTAGGGCAACAACAATCAAGTGGGGTATGCCATCTAGCAGTTTGAGGGTGTGGTTGTTAGGAGTTACCACCACCAAGAGCAGGGGTCCACATACCATTTTATCTAAGGAGGAGGAGGTTGAAGTTGTCCAATGGTGCAAGGACATGATAGTATTGGGCCACGAAATATAGGTAAATCAACTACAAGGCACGGTTTCCCATATCACTGCAAGTCAGCCCAATCCATTCACAAATGGGGTCCCCGAGAGGTCATGGTGGGTAGGATTTTGAAGAAGGCACCCAAATCTAACAATCAGAACAGCTGAAGGAGTGGACAGTGACAGAGTGATTATGGTTCATCCTTCTATTGTGCAATCATTGTATGACAACCTCGAGAATATGATCAACCTTAACCATTATGGAGCAAGCCGAATTTGGAACTATGATGAGACCGGTATTAAGGCTAGTAGGAGTTGTGGCATGGGAGTTATTGCCAAATTGGGTGCAAAATGTGCACCACATTTGATATCAAAAAGCAGAGAGTAGATCACAATGTTGGCTTGTGTAAATGCATCTAGGTTAAGTATTTCTGGGTTCTACCTGTTTAAATCAAAGAGGCACATGCAAAACTATATCATAAATTATGAGATAGGGGCATTGATGGCAATCTAAGAACATGCTTGGATGAAAAATGAACTATTTGTCAAATGGTTAGACCATTTTGCAGGTAATATCCTCGGTGGGATTTCACCGAAAAACATGGCCCTTCTCATTTTTGACGGTTATGGCAACCACATGGCTTTCAAGACCATAGAAGAAACAAGAAAATTAGGAATAGACCCACTAACGCTACTTGCTCATACCGGTCACAAGTTGTAGCCATTGGATGTCTGCATTTTTGGTCCATTCAAAACATATTTCATAGAGCAAAGAACCATATGGCAAGCAAATAACCCACATATTGAAGAGCTGGCAACTCTTGCAAGCCAAGCTTTCAAAAAAGATTTGAAACCAAACAACATTGTTAGTGGGTTCCATAGAACAAGAATTTGGCCACTTAATCGGCCAACCCTTGACAAGGACATGGGGCCAAGTGAGGGCTATATTGTTGAAGAGGATGTACCAAGTCCTAAAACATAAGATGATGCTTGCATGATGGAAGATGAAGAGGATGTTATGGCAGCATAAACATGCTTGTGTCTACTTGGTTACAATGAGGAACAAATAGATGGTTTTGTGTGGGAATACAATGCAAGCAATGTGGCAAGTGATGTTGTAGCAAAATGCGATGAGGGTGTTGAAACTATAACACACATTCAACCAGAAATCCAACCAATTTTTGCAGATTTCCAAGCAGAAGTCCAACCAGTTATTGCACCCTGCAATGAAGATACATCAGCTGGCTTGAGTTTGACAACTCAAGTCAGCCAATCAGAATGGATGCATGAAGCAACCACAAACCTTGGAGTCCAATTAAATCCGACTGAGGAAGAAGTCAACCTTTCTATGCCATCCCCACCACACATTGATCTAGCTGAAGTAATACATTACTTCACTACCGCAAGGAATTGGGAAGAGCATAGTGATGGTCAAAGTGAAGATGACAATGCAATTAGTGAGGAAGAAGCTGAGTTTGTGCCATGCACCCCACATGATGGAAAACAAACAAGACCAAACAACAAATTCTTGAAACTTCCAGTGCAGAGGGCGCAAGGAACATCACGGGGAGGTTGTTCGGGAGTGCTTTTCCTTAGTAGGCAGTCCCAAGTACTAACATCTGACGCCTTCATCGAAATGTACAACGAACAAGAGGTGGAGAAGAAAAGGCAAGATGAGTTGCAAGAATGTAAGAAGGAGCAGATGTTGCAGAGAAAGGCAGAACGTGAAGCAAAAGCAATTCAAAAGGAAGAAATGAGGGTTGTGAAGCAAGCAAGGAAAGTGATAGAAGATGAGGAGAAGATGATTAGAATGTGGGAGAAAGCAATTAGATAGGAGTAGGCGAAGGCTGAACGTCTATAAACGACAGTTGAGAAGAAAGCTAAACAAGCAAAGAGGATAAAACATAAGTCTACAGTGGGGAATCTAATACTCCCCCAACACCGTATCCTGCTTGATGTGATGAACATATTGTCACCAACCTTCACACCTATCAACAATATGCAAGTTGGGAGTGGCTCACAACAAATGGGACTAACAATAGATGCAAACCAGCCATTGCTTGCTCAAATAGCAACATGCCTTCAAACCTCTATTAACCAAGTATCACCTCCTGCAAGTGTATTGGACTCAACTATTGGTGGATATCTCACACCACTTCCTTTTCCTAGCAATATGAAGAATTGACTATGTTCGTATTGAATTTTATTTATTTATTGATGTAGCAGTATATTTTGGTGATCTTCTTTGCATATCAGTTTTGTTTATCTACTTCAAGTTATAACTGTGATATGATTATAAGATGTGATAATGTTGTTGTTATTATGTTTGGAACCTCACATATGTTTAAGGTGAGAAGAAGTTGAATACAAGCTTTCAGTAATATTTTGATATGTTTCAACCATGTTTTTCTGTTGCACCACCCAATAAATTATTGCAGTTTGATTAAAAATATAACTATGATATGATTATAAAATGTCCTAATGTTGTTATTTATTGGAACCTCAAATTTGTATCTCTTATATGTTTAATGAGGGTTTAAGCCTTGTATTTTTTGTGGTATCATTAATTACACTATGTTTCAATGTTTGTCAATAAAAAAAATCAAAAAACTTTGATTGCAAACAATGATATGTTATTATCAGATTGTATGTATATATTTGCAGAAAATGATATATTCTTATCAGATTGTATATATATATATATATACATACAATCTGATAAGAATATATCATTGTCTACAAATAGTAATTTGACAAGAAATTTGTAGGAGATGATGAGTTTAGGGCTTAAAGATGCTCGACAAACTGCGGTTAGGTAAACCCATATGCATGGTTTGATGAAGGCATATGGGGCACATGGTTACCAAGGTAATGTGGGCGAGTTGAGATTAAAGTGATCACCTCCTAGTAGACAATGATATATTCTTTGCAGACAATGATATGTTCTTATCAGATTGTATATATGTATTTACAGACAATTATATATTCTTATTAGATTGTATGCATATATATATATACATACAATCTGATAAGAATATATCATTGTCTGCAAATAGTAATCATTGTATTTGCATACACTGATACGTTTTTATCAGATTGTATGTATATATTTGTAGACAATGATATATTCTTATCAGATTATATGAATATATATACAATATTCTGATAAGAATATATCATTGTCTACAAATTGTAATAATTGTATTTGCAGACAATGATATATTCTTATTAGATTGTATGTATATATATACATACAATTTGATAAGAATATATCATTGTCTACAAATTGTAATCATTGTATTTGCAGACAATGATATATTCTTATTAGATTGTATGTATATATATATACAATCTGATAAGAATATATCATTGTCTGCAAATTGTAATCATTGTATTTGCAGACAATGATATATTCTTATTAATTATCACTATCAAAATTTAACAAAACTAAATATTAATTATCAGATTAAGTATATATATATATACACAGACACATATATGTATAGCTATATATCTACACACACATATGCATAACAATATATATGTATGTACATATATACCTATCAATTTATATATATATATATATATATATATATATATATATATATATATATATAATTAATTAATCTAATACTAACTAATCTCATAATTATTCTATACTATTACTCAATTCATCTAACTTTCAGCCATATATTTAAAATCACATTTTTTTCTATATTACTAGGTCATTGCCAAAGTAAAGTCAAAGACTTTACCTGTCATTAACGTTTAATGTCTTTTGTTGATTGCGGACAAGTCCTCGCATGCCTGCCATTAAGAGACCAATGTAGTTAAATATATTCCTCCAATCAAATAAGCATTTGTAAGAACAAAATATTTATGAACACAATATAACATAAAATATAAACATATCATAAAGCATTCAGAGAAAAATGTCCCTATAGAGTTTATTGTCTTAACAAACACAACTTCGTTGGTATGTTGATAATCCACATACTTGGTTCACCTCTCGACGCTCTCGCTTGCTTGCAAAATAATTGTAATAAACGGGGGTAGTACTCATACTCGTAACATTCCCACATCGAATCATCCTTACAATATTCCATGTACAACAATAAGAGTTTTGATTGGAGCATTATAATCCACAATGTTTTGATCCTTAGTATATACATTCATACATACATATACATATACATATACATGTACATGTATATGTGTATACATATATGTAATTTGATTACTAAAACACATAAAATAAGTGGAAGAAAACAAATTAACCCATATCATTGTATGTTGTGATATGATTAAATAATGGATAGTGCTCATTTGAATAGTTAATTGAAAATTGAATAATTTGTATGCCTGAAAATAATGTAAACACTAAGTACATAAATATTTCAGAGTATATTGAATAATGCAACAAACAACATAAATGTAAATCCAATATACTGATAAATAAAAACATGAATTTAGTTATTCTGGGTGTACCAACATGAATAAACTCCCTTTTAAGATGAATGTGCATAGGTTGCCTTAGTAAGCTTTGAATTTTGCAAAGGATATTCAGGGAATGACCCTGGAAATTCCCTCTTATAAAATCATTTGAATGTACAAATTGAATCTTCGTGGGAAACAATATGTCATTTCATTTTGTAGTGGCCATTTATGCCTGAATTCTGTCGTGGCTTTTAGGAAATCAATTTTATATTTGGTTTAATTGACAAAATAGGTGGCTTGCATAAAATCAGTTATATATATGAAATATAATATGTTTTTTGTTTTATTATATGTACTGAGCTAAATTTTGCAGAGGATATGTAGTGAAAGCATAGGAGAATTCGTAATTAAAATGACACTGGAAATTCCCTCTTATAAAATCATTTGAATGTATATATTGAATGCATTGAATTGTGGTGATTGACTTTCAAATTTGAATTTTCATGTGAAACAATCGGTCATTTCATACTGTAGTGGCCATTTATGTCTAATTTCAATGGTGCCTTGAATGAAAAAAGGCCTATTTCTAATTATCAATAAAACTATTTCAACTTACATTTGCATGTGGGCCCACTCATTTTTACACGTGGGTCCGCTAAGAGGTGGGTGCTTTAATCTCAACCCAACCACATTTCCATGCTAAGCACGTGCCACATATACCTTCAACAAACCACACGTATGGGTTTACCTAACCGCAGGTTGCCGGGCATCTTTAAGCCCTAAACTCATCATCTCTCGCGGTTTTCTTTCTCATTTTCACCTCTATTATCCATATAATATTATACATATATAATCTGATATATATAATGTATATAAGATTATACATATCTAATCATACATATATAAAATCTGATATATATAATGTATATTAGATTATACATATATAATCTCATATATATATCAAAATTGACATCCCGAAGATACCAAAAACGAAAGTGTTGATTGAGGCTATGGAGAAAGCAAGTATAAAATTTTAAGTAAAGTATATGGAGGTTGCCATGGATGTTAGTAGCTGCATAGTGACTATCCATTGTTATTATTTAACCGAGGTTCATAAGCGATTGGAGAATAGTTCTTAGGGAAGGAAAATAATTGTGCAAAAGCAAAGAGTTGCATTAAATGACTTTGATTGGTTTAAACTCATGCTTGCGAAGATTGAGGTTTGTTTTATTCTTGAAGAAGTTCATTTTACCTCTAAGTTGAAAAAGAAAACTCTGCTTGAACCATCGTTGGTTTTACCTTTTTGTAGTTGGATGATATTTTTAGCATATGTGGGTTTCCATGAAGATATGAACAAATGCAAAGTAACTACTTTATTTTGAGTTTTGAGGGGCTAGCTAATCCAAGTTAGCTATTATATTCTTTTTAGCGTTCTTTGGACATGCATATTAAACTGATAATGCCAATGTGTTTATTAAAGATAACTGAGTTATAGGGATATGTGGCAATAAACTTGGGCATTATTAAATGGCAAACATTGATAGAGGATCATGTTAAGGTCCTTGTGATGAAACCGTACATGGCTTGATATGATGAAACACTACAAGGCATGAATATATATATATATATGACTGTATATATATTATATATATGACTATATATATTATATATATATCTATATATTTATACAGTCATGTCGTGTATATATATATATCAAGCCGTTTAGGGTTTCATCAAATGAACCTATATATATATAGTCTGCAAAAATATATTAAATATGATAAGAACATATCATTGTCTGAAAAGAATATATCATTGCCTGCAAAAATATATATACATTCTGATAATAACATATCATTGTCTGAAAATAATATATCATTATTTGCAAAAATGTATATACGATGTGATAAGAACATATCATTGTCTGAAAAGAATATATCATTCTCTTTAAAAATATATATACAATCTGATTAGAACATATCATTGTCTGCAAAGCTTCATGTGATGAAACCCTACATTGCTTGATATGATGAAACCCTACATGACATGACTGTAAATATATATATATAATTGTCTGCAAATTGTAATCTTAAAACCGGTTGGTAAATTGGGATAAATATTGTATAGCCATTAAATTTCATGATTATAATGTAGGGATTCAAAGAGAATCTGACAAAATCCATATACCCATTTAATTTCATGTGCATATTATAATTACTAAAAATAGAAAACGTCTACCCATTAACCTGTATCTAGAAACCCCTCAAAAATTTGGGGCAAAAATTGAAAACCCATTAAATTTCATGATTATACCAGCGTTTGACAGTATACCCATTAAATTTCATGATTATACCAGCGTTTGACAACATACCCATTAAATTTCATGATTATACCATTCAAAAATCTGTCAATGTTTTGTTTAAATCACATTACATGTGATTAGATCATAGAATAATGTAAAAAAAATCATTGCAGTCAAACCCTCGATGTCATAGACAAAATAATTCATGAGGGATCAAATTTCTACCAGTCACATGTAAATAGAAATGATTACAGTCAAACCCTTAACGCTATATAGACAAATGATTTTTAAACACACAAAAATGCACTCAAACACCATCGATGCCAACAAGAACCCATTGTTGAATAAACAATATTGTAGGTGAAGAGAGGTGGAGATGTTACCTGCAGCAGAAGGGAGCCGACGGAAGTTGCCATGGTCCCACAAGGTCAATTCAATGATGGGAGAAGGCAAAGCCCAAAAATAATGGTGAAAAAATCTGCGGGAGATGATGAATTAAGGGCTCAAAGATGCCCAACAATCCGTGGTTAGGTAAACTCAAACACGTGGTTGGATCAAGGAATATGGGGCACATGGTTAACTTCATAATGTGGTCGGGTTGATATTAAAGCGACCACCTCCTAGCAGACCCAAGTGTTAAATTGAGCGGGCCCACATACAAATGCAAGTTGAAATAGGTTTATTGATAATTAGAAATAGGCTTTTTTTTAAAAAAAATTGGCTTTTTAATGAACGGTTATCGGCGAAGTGATAAAAATGTCGCGGACGGAAGTCCAAAACACCTTTTTTGAGCACCTTTCGCTTTACGAGTTCGACAAGATGTGTTTGAAGTACCCAGAAGCCAATTTTTTCTTTTTAAGGTCCCAACTCTCTTACGAACAAGCCCAAAAAAAAAGAAGAAATCAGACCTATTTTCCACTCTATACAAATGCGCGAAGTTAGCCTGGGCAACTACTAGTACGTCTTCCCTACCATGACTATTTCAATTCTTGGAAGACTTTATCCCTCCCATGCAAATCAACGATGTTCTTATTATTCATTCATTGCTTATAATTTATGCCAAACCTATTAATGTATCCCTTGAATTCCATCTACAAAATCTGTAGCATCTCGGTTGACTCATGGGTCTACTAACAAATCAGTTAAGTTCACAATTCCTTTACAATTTACACCTGACATGATTTCAAATGGATATTCACTTGTTGAATTATAATAGCTAGAAGTATAGGCAAGTTGAATTTGGGATAGAACCAAATTGCATTGCACATCTCAATAGATTTTCCAATCTCCAATGTGCTACTTCTATTTGACGATTAGTCTAGGGGTGGTATGCTAAATTACATTGTAGCCGACTATCCAATTTCTTTGACGAGGTTATGCAAAAGTTCCTAGTATCTCTATCACTGATTATGCTTTTTTGGAAGACCATGTGACCACACTACTTCCCTAAAAAACAAACAAGCAGCTTAACCTGCATCATTTGTCTTTTTGCAAGGTATGAAGTGGGTCATTTTAGAAAAGTGGTATGCCACCACAAACACTAAATCATGTCCTCTTTGAGTTGGTGATAATCTCACTCTCAATACAAAATTCATGAAAATATCAATCCATGATTCTTTAGGCATAGGCAAAGACATATATAGGCCTATATTTTGCTTCCCTCTTTTTGTCCTTAGAAACAAAAACAAACCTATTCACTTGTATTATGATATTTGGTCAAATAAATTTAGATCTTATTTCTATCAAAGTGTCCACTCAACCCACTTGAGTGCATCTCTCTATAGCTTCTCTGCTCAATTGAAGAGGGATGTAGAGTTTAGACCTTTAAAAAAAAATCCATTAATTAATAAATAGTAATAAAAAAAATCATATTTGTATGGTCTTGACTATTTATAACTCTATATATCTTGTCAAATTATGAACTATTTGCATATTCATCTTTTTTCCCCCTCGAAACCAACCAACCTATTACTCATCACAACTAGTAAGTAGCATCTCTTACTTTATGCATTAGCCATCACATTGATTTCAGTGCTCTTATGATACACTACAAATTGTCATGTTAAAAATTACATATCCTATATTTATCGCATCATATTTTACACTTGTTTTGGTGTCCATCTCATTAACATGTGTTGGAATATGAAGTCAATTTTATTGTTATTCCAACAATGATGGATAGTCGACATAGATATCTAGCATTCATGGTACGCACTCGGTGTGGTCGAAGGCCTACTATACAATTGAAGGTTGTTGTGACAGGGGGGCTATCGTAGCCACCCTGCACGTCGTGGCGAAGCCAATTTTTTCTTTTGACTCTCTATTTTTGGTCGTTTTGTCAAATGTTTGACATGCAATTGTATGAGTCACACCTTCTATTTTTGGAAAGTTGTGTTTGACAAGAACTCTGAAACTCGGATTTCTTATACTTTAATTGAAGTCACATTTTTTGTAACTTTTTTAGAAGATTGTTGTAATTGCAAATTTCTTGAGAAATAAAATACAAAAAGATCTTTTGCCGTGGTTTTTTCTTGGTATAATTTTATCAGGTTTTCCACATAAATACTATGTTAATATTGTGCTTATTGTTTTTCTCTATTTTTCGCACTATAATTTTTCTTGTATAGTTGGTATCAAGGTTGTTTGTGTAAAAGTTGTATTTTTTGAGAAGTAAACAATGACATGAAGCACAATTACCATATTTGAGGTGCAAAAGTTTGATGGTTCTAATTTTTCTCTATGGAAGCTAAAGATTCAAGCTTCATTGGTGAAGGATCGATGTTCCTTAGCTCTCAAAGGGGTAGCATCAAAAATTACAACCATGAGTGATGCAGATTGAAATGAAAAGGATAGCATGGCCAAAGCAACAATCCAATTATCTCGAGCAGATTCAGTACTATTCAATGTTTTAGAGGAGAAAATTGCACATGACTTATGGACTAAGCTTGAAAAGTTGTATAAGACAAAGTCATTAGCAAATAAAATTATGTTACGAAGGCAGTTGTATAATTTGAGAATGTGTGACAATTCATCTATCACAAATCATTTGAACAATTTCAACACACTGACAGGAAAGTTGGCTTCAGTGAGGGTGAAAATTGAGGAAGAAGATAAGACAACAATTTAATTGTGCTTATTGCCTAAAACTTTGGATCAACTAGTTAAGGCTCTTAGTAACTTAGCTTCGAGTGGGAAATTGGTCTTTGAAGATGTGATAGCCATTGTAATTTTTGAAGATTCTAGGTGGAAGACATCTCACATATCTTCTTCTAGTGAAGCCCTAATTGCAAGAGGTAGAACTTAGGAAAGAGGAAATACTGAGCATGGACAAACCATGTCCAAATCTAAGGGATGAAAAAGAGTAAATGCTAGAATTGTGGAAAAAATGGACATGCCAAAAAGGATTGCAAACTGCCAAAAGCAAGCAAAGAAAATTCTACTTCATAGGTATTTGAGGCCAACACAACAAAATTTCAAACATAATTGGAAAACGGAGTGGTATTAACTGCTAACCTGAGAGGTTCTTTACTTCATGTTTGGATTCTTTATTTTGGTGCCTCCTTTCACATGACTCTGCACAAAGACTAGTTTTCTTCTTATCGGTCATGTGATGGAGCTATGGTTTACATGGGAAATGACAACCCTTGTGAAGCTATTGGTGAAGGTGACATAAGAATCAAGATGTTTGATGGAATAATAAGGACTATTCAACATGTCAGACATGTACTAGGATTAAAGAAAAATATGTTATCTCTTGGATTTTTTGATGAACAAGGTTACCAGTTCAGTGGTGAAAATGGTTGTCTCAAGGTAACACAGGGTGTCTTGGTTGTGCTAAAGAGAGAAAAGGTAGGAAATATCTACAAGTTGGTTGGTGAAATTAGTTGTGGAAAAGCTGCAGTGGCATCTAATGAAGAAACAAACTCAGTATCAACCTGACATCAATGACTAGACCGCATAAGCGAACGTGGTCTCAAGGTACTACTAGATAGAAATCTTCTCCCAGGTGCCAAATGTAGAGATTTAGATTTTTGTGAACATTTTTTGTTTGGAAAACATACTAGACTGAGTTTTTCTAGAAAAATTCTAAGAACATATAACAAAGGAGAATCTACTATTTTTGCAGTGAGTTTGGTATTGCAAGGAAATCGTTTGTTTCTAGGACACCACAACAAAATGGTGTTGTTGAACACATGAACTGTACAATTATGGAGCAAGCCAAATGTATGCTGAGTACTATTGGTTTAGAGAAGAAAATTTGGATAGACGTTGTTTCTACAACCTATTTCTTGATCAATAGATCACCCACTACAACTCTTGATAGTAAAATCCCTGAAGAAGTATGGATAGGTAAACCTATTGATTATTCATTTCTTCATGTATTTGGTTATAATACTTATGCTCATATTCCTAAAGAGAATTGGATTAAGTTGGATGTTAATTCCACAAAGTGTATTTTTCTTGGCTATTAGAAAGTACCAAGGGGTATAAATTGTGGGATACTGCTGCCCACAAGGTTATAGTTAGCCAAGATGTTTATTTTAATGAAAAGTCAATGCAAAGAGGTAAAGAACAATAAAGTACATAAGTTATTCCTCTCGAGGTGGAAAGTTATGATGATAATCTATAGGTACCAAATGAAAATCAGCAAGGTGAACAACAACCAAATATGCCACAGGCTGATATATTACCCCTTATCAGGAGGTTCACTAGAGTATCCAAAGCAGCTGAAAGGAACTCTCCTACTTGTAATTTTTCTTATGCATTACTAACTGATGTTGGTGAACCTAGTTCGTATCAGGAAGTTTGTGAATCTAAATGTGTAAGAAAGTGGAGATTTTCCATGGAAGATGAGATGGAATATCTTCATATGAACAAGACATGACAACTTGTACCATTGCCTAAGGGGCGAAAAGCTATTGGAAACAAGTTGGTCTTCAAATTGATAAGGGACATAAATGATAATTTGGAGAGGTGTAAATCCCGGTTGGTGGCCAAGGGGTATGCACAAAATTATGGTATTGATTTTGATGCAATTTTTTTCACCTGTTGTATGGTTAAGTACTATTAGTGTTGTTTTAGCTCTAGTTGCTAGTTTTGATTTGGAGTTAGAATTAGACGTAAAAACAGCCTTCTTGCATGGTGATCTCCTAGAGGAGATTTATATGCAACAACTAGAAGGTTTTGAGGAAAGAGACAATGAGAATATTTTTTTTCATTTGACAAAATCATTGTATTGTTTAAAATACATGCCAA
Organism: Sequoiadendron giganteum; assembly: GCA_007115665.2. Taxonomy (NCBI): domain Eukaryota; kingdom Viridiplantae; phylum Streptophyta; class Pinopsida; order Cupressales; family Cupressaceae; genus Sequoiadendron; species Sequoiadendron giganteum. The sequence goes on along the minus strand of CM021103.1, from coordinate 474,043,435 downwards.
GGTGTCGGTACAAGCAGTTTGATTCCGTCATGATGAGTTTGGATTTTAGAAAATGTGAGGTTGATCATTGTGCCTATTTTCATAGGTATGATGATGACAGTTTTATTATTTTACGTCTATATGTTGATGATATGTTGGTAATAGGTCCCAACATGAATAAAATCATCCATTTGAAAGCTCAGCTTTCCAGGGAGTTCAAGATGGACTTAGGCAGAGAAAATTATTTTCTTGGTATGACAATACATAAAGACAAAAATAATAAGAAAATATGGTTGTCACAGAAAAATTATATGGAGAAGGTTCTGCAACACTTCAATATACAAAATGCACAACTAGTTAGTACTCCATTTCCTAATCATATTAAATTTTCAGAACAATGCCCTAGCATAGAAGTAGAGAAGACACAAATGTTTCTTGTATTGTACTCATCAAAAATTGGTAGTATCATGTTTTACATGGTGTGCACCAAACCAGACATTGCACAATTAATGGGAGTAGTCAGTCGTTACATGGAAAATCCAGGTCTTGAGCATTGGACGAGTGTGAAGTGGATTCTCAAGTATTTGAGAAGCACTTCTGATGTTGTTATCTATTACAATGGGAGTAGTCTTCAGGTTAATGGGTATGTGGATGCAAATTTTGGTGGAGATAGAGATAAGAGAAAGTCCATTATAGGTTACGTTTTCTCCTTAGTTGGAGGTGTTGTTAGTTGGATATCAAAGTTACAGAAAGTGGTAGCATTGTCTACAATGGAATCTAAATATATGAAAACACAAGCTAGCAAGGAGGCAATCTAGCTCCATAGACTTTTGGGAAAATTGTAGGTAAAGCAAGACATCATGGTGTTGCATTGTGACAGCCAAAGTGCTTTACACTTAGCACGGAACTCAACATATCATGCCAAAACAAAGCATATTGATGTTCAATATCACTTTGTACATGAGGTGGTGGAAGGAGGAAAAATATATTTGGCCAAGATACACATTGATATAAACCTAACAAATATTTAGACAAAGCCCATTAGTATGTTACTTGATGATAGGAAGCATTGGCATTGGTCTTTCAGTATGAGGATTCATTTGCAAGAGAGGAATTTGACTTCAAGTGGGAGATTGTTGGAATATGAAGTCAATTTTATTGTTATTCCAGTAGTGATGGATAGTTGACATAGATATCTAGCATATGGTATGTGTCTGGTGCGACCAAACACCTACTATACAATTGAAGGTTGTAGTGATGGGGGGTCCCATGGGGGGTGTCATAGCCCACCTGCACGTCAAAGGCATTTCTAGCAAAGCCAAAAAAATAATTTGGGACTCTAATTTTTGTCATTTCTCCAAATGTTCGACATGCAGTTGTATGAGTCACACTTTCTATTTTTTGAAAGTTGTGTTTGATAAGGACTATGCAACTTAGATTTCTTATACTTTTTTGAAGTCACATTTTCTATAACTTTTCAAAAGATTGTTGTAATTGCGAGTTTCCTGAGAAATAAAATATGCAAAAGATCTTTGCTCGTGGTTTTTTCTAAAATAATTTTACCAAGTTTTCCACGTAAATACTATGTTAATATTGTGCTTATTATTTTTCTCTATGTTTTACACTATAATTTTTCTCACAACATGTTTTAGGGTACATTAAACCAATAATTCCAACCTTCTCTCCACCAATTTGTTAATTTTTTATGTTATTATATTATATTTTTCTATCACTAAGATTTCTAACTTTATTTTTGGCATTCTCTACCAAATGACAATGTAGGTGTGTAGATGTCTATGTGTGTGCATGAGTGTCCTGCAAGTTTCAAAAATAAAACATTGGTTGTCTACCTTGGTGGCTATTGAAGTGTAGTGTAACATTTGTTTGTCACAAAAATGTCTCTATACATGCAAATCTAAGCTTGTCTTTCCCTCTCTAACCTCTTAGAATCCCCTTTTAAAATACATTATTTCATACATACAAAAACTCTCTTCTCTCTAGCAAGGTTTTCATTTTTGTGTCTTTCTTGGGATTATGGTGGTAGTTTTTTCATTAAATATTTTGGTCTAAACCTTGGAATTGTACATTGCATTTTTACACAAATCCATTGGTATAATATTTTTTACTTCATTTATCTAGTTATCCATTTATTAATCTCTAGAAAGTACTTGTGTAGCCTCTTTTACCATTGCTTCTATCTTGCCTCTTTATGATAATGATTGTTTACTCATGTTTCACTTGATCATTTCCTCTATTTACAACTCCATATATTTGTTCTTTTGTATTCTTATTATCATCAATAAGTTCTTGGTAATTCAAATTTCCCAAATTATCCTCCATACACACTAGGATGGTAGAATCCTTATAGACCTTATGTAATAGAATTTTAGATATTTATATTATTTTTACATTCTAGACACACTTACGATTAAGAGCACACACTATCCATCTTTGTTCTAATCTATTTCTTATATGACTACCCATGGAGGTTGAAAGACTATATGTGGGGCTTAATCATTTTGACAAACTACTAAGTAATTACTCTCTCTCTCTCTAGCATCTCTTGGAGACTCTCTTGAATGGAGGTTTTCCAATCCCTAAACCTTTCCTTTTAATTATGGTATTTCATTAAAATTAAATTTAATTGAAAACATATTACTATTATTTTGTATTTTATAGATATCTTTTGTGTGTATTTATTCACTTCATGTTGTTATATGTATAGCTCCTTGACTTTTCTATTGATTTCAAACATCAATTTTCATTGAGGATGATAGTGTTCTTTATGGATGGCGATTTACTCTCTAAAATCTCTATAACTTTGTGTTCCTATTTTTTTAACTAGTTCATATTCTATTTCTCTATTTTTAGTTTTTCCGATTTTTCTATATCAACTCTGTATTTTTTCTTAAGGGATAAATGTATATTTAGATAAGGTTAAGAATCATTTTTATAAATGTATATTTAGATAAGGTTAAGAATAATTTAGATTATCTAGTGTATGTTAGGTTGAAAGCTTAACAAACATAGGAATTAATTTTAATTATAATGTTTGATTTATTTATACAATATTTTACTGTATTTGATGTTATATATTTGGATGAATATTTTCCTATGTTAATGATGCTTTAGAATATTTCAATCCTACTTCTTTAGATTATTTTTCTACTATTCATGTTTCTAGTCCAGAAAATAGCTCAATTAATAAAAGCTTTACATATAGGCTTATCAAACAAGTTAATATTACACCTAGCCATAACTTGATTAATCTTAATCAAACAAACACATCAACTTATAATGTTGCAAAATTATATAAAAAAATTGTGTGAGGTGCTTAATTCATCTCCGCCTTCTAACCCAATCATTACAAGTTAGGTTATTTTATCACTGTCAATCTTCTTCATTTACTCATATTGTTTCAACATTTCCCTATTAAAATACCTCCACTACCAAATTTCATGTGGTAGGACACACATATAGCACTTGATGCAATTAATAAGCTAACCATGTGTATGTTTCTCTTCCTCCATCAAATCTAGTTCTCTCCTTAGCTCATCTTCCACCTAAGACTACGAAATAAACCTTACAGAACAACTAAGATTTTTCCTTAGGATCTTGTTCAAACTTCCCTTACTTATCACAACTTAATTCAAGATATGATGAATATTATTTTTCTCCTTCTAAACTTCCTATGAAATCAAACTAAAAAATCTTTCTCTTCTTATTTTTGTTGGTATAAAATATATGAGCATAAAATAAAAATTAATTGGTAATGGTTCTAGACTCAATGGTTGTAATTTAATATTTCTAAAACAAATTTGTGTCAATATTTCTAACTTTGCTCATTTAGAGGTTTTTCATAACAATTTTTGATAACACCAAATGAGATCCATTAAGTTCTATTACTTTTCCTATATTTTTAGACCTTGATACCCTATTCAATTAATCCATATTATGCCAATAAATATTCCTTATAGTCTCTTTCTAGGTAGGCAATTAATTTCACACAATGGGAGTTGTTCCTTCTACTATCCATTAATCTATAAAATTCATTTATCGTGGGAAATATTTCATGGTCAAAGTAGATAGTGATTCATTCAACTATTTTCAAATTATCTATTCTAACTTTTCAACACAACTTAATAGTTCTTCCACTCTTTAGACATTACACATTCACCTTTAGTAAAGATACAACACCATCACCTTTTGTTACTAATGTATCCACTAATAACTCTTCTTCCTATAATTCATATCTTGGTGATGATTGGAGCTCCTTGAATTTTATCTCTTCTTATACTAGTGAATACAAGGCTAATCCCATGCACTTTGATATCCCTAACATATATTCAACTACTTCTTAAACATATAATAGACACTCTTGTATAGATCCTCTTCTAGTTTCTCAAAGATACAATTCTACCACACATTTTGACTATGACACTGACAAGGATCCTATTAGTGTAAATATTGGACCTTTACATGTCTAGTTAGGATATTACCTTTCTAGCATTGACCTATTCACACTTAACTTAAATTTACTTAGGATTTTTTTATGATTTTGTCTCTCCTTGTGTGGTTGATACATGTGTCATGTTTCCTTATCATTTGAGATACCTAGTACATGCATACTTTCCACTTGCTAGCACATGTGTCATTTGAGCTAGACAAATGTTTCATATTCGGAGGGGTAGCTAGCCATTATGGTCTACCTTCCTACCTCCTCTACCTTGCCTAGATATGCAAGGCCTCTATATAAATTTTACATACTCTTCATATATTGATAGACATACTATTGTGCTTTATTGTTTCACAAGTGGAAGATTGTTTTGTACTTTTAGATTCCTGACTATGGCCCCAGTTGCAAGATGTTGTCTATGGATGGATTTAAATGAAATAGTTTAGGATTCATGGAATAAGGAATTAAGTCACCTCTAGAACTTACATCACATATTTCTATTGCAAACATAAGTTACTAGTCTTCGCATCTAGCTAAATCCTCTTGTCATAGTTTTGTTAGTGTCTTCAGGATTTATTTTTTAGATTCTTCCATTTTAGTATCCTAATCTTATTTTTATTCATCTCATTTGGATTTTACCTCTTTGGAATTATTTTCTAGCAAAGAGGTCCTTGCCAAATTTTGGGACCTGTATATGTGAACAACCCATTTTTCCATCATGATCATGAATTCCCTTGTTGTATAAATGCACAAGCTTATTTGGTGAATTAGTTATGTTGATTGATGATTTTATTCTTTCTCTTGATCTTTGTGTTGATCTTCCTACCATCCTTTATAGTAAGGATCAGAGTACCCTTGTAGTTCATGATATTGTTTATGTTTCCTCAAATCCTTGAGATTTTAATAAAATTATTGAAATTGGTGAGTGTCTTTCTGTTGAAGAATTCTCAACACATTCTCAAATTCAAAATGAATTTCCTGTAAGGAAGCTAAGGTAGAAAAACAACTTCCTACACTAATCTTGAGAGGAGGATAATGTAAAACTTTATAGATCTTTACAACAGTTACAAAAACTTAAACATAATTATCATACATACCACAACATAGTGATTTTTGTGGGGAAAAACCTTTTGAGAGAAAAACCCCACACTCTAAAAGCCACCCAATATATTATTCAAAAATTGCAAAGATTACAATATACTTGTAAAGCAAACTTATCACAAGAGTATCACCAACCAGAGATCCAGAGACAACACAATTGCTATCAGACTCTTAGAATACATCACAATACACAGTCGCAATACAACACCCTCATAAAATAGGGTTGCCTTCTAGGGAAAGTCAATCCAATAAAATATCAATCATCAAATTTGAGACCTAATGATGATCAATCTAGATTTACAATAATAAAATATACATAAAATTTGGCTTTCAGGGGTGCATAGCCATTGGACCCCTCATAGGATGTCAATATAGATGATGATAGGGTTAGATAGATCAACTCATAAATATTTGCATAATTTTTCATGATATAAACTAATGTAGGTGAGGCAAGAGAAAGATCCAAAGATGGAAATGGTGATGCAACTCCATCGAAGCTGACACCATAAAGGAGATGAATGTCCTCAAAAGTGCCATTCAAGTTTACAAGGTGGGATTATATAGACAAAGATGCAATATCTGGTAGAAATATGTCACAATGTGGTATATTTAAAAGAAAAATATCTTGGTGCATTGAATCTTTAGAAGTTATCAAGGAAGCAACTCTCAATTCTAAAGTATCATTAAGTGATGATATTGCAATGCATGTCATTAGATTATATTTTTCATCTTCAAATTAAGGTGATGTCTCACAAGGTGACTGAATGAGACTTGATGTTTCTGTAAGTGTTGGTTTAGAAGAATTTGATGAGTTAAATCCATTTTTAATGTAAATTTGTAATTGATAAAGTTTCCAACCAATTTCCAAGTCATCAAGTTTTTTAAACATGCATTTGTCTATGGTATGCCTTTTATTCTTACAATAATCACATTTGACAAGTGTCTTAAGCCTACTCATCCCATCTCTTATGCAAATCCACTATCTCCTTACACAATCCCACTAACTCTTCTCAATGTGTGCTCACACATGTGTGATCACACCCCCCATCACACCTCCTCCCTCTTGTGACACTTCTCACAAGGCTAAGCCTTCACTCTAGCCTTGATCCAAACCCTATCTCTCATTAAATCCTAGTCCTTGGTTCATCAAATCAAATTCTATATATTGATACATTGGCTCTCATTATTCACAAGAACATTCACCATATCCTTATGTTGCTAAAATATGCATTAAATTCATCTCCATCACACCATTATGCTGCCCAAATATTGAGCAACCACATCAACTATCCACACTTGAGAAAATCTACAAAACTAGGGTGTATCTTGTGAGCTCAATCCATGAAGAGGAAGACTATGAAAGTATAATCTCTATTTTGTATTTAATTTATGCATTTTCATCTATTTTGCTTCATCAATCTATTTTACCTTATTCATTTTGGCACACTTGTGGATTACCCCATCCTTTTTTCTAATGTCTTGTGAAGTTTTCATGAGTTTTTGTGAAGCAGGTGTCATTTCTGGGCCAAAACTGTGAAGTTGTGCCTTTTTTACATAGAGTCATGCTTCTATCAAAAATAAAACCTCTGTCACATAAAGTGGCACTTTTGCAACACAAAGTTGTGCCTTTGTTTTTTGGCAGTTTCTAATCATTTTGACTTAGATTTAGGGTTTCTTTAGCTTCTTAGGTCTTTTTTTTAGGGTAGCATCATTCTAAAACTCTATTTTTTAGTAAGAAGATCATCATTTGCATGCTTAAACTAGGCCTTTAGGGTTTTTCAAAGTTAGGATTTCTTGCAAAGTTTCTAGGTCACCTAGGGTTTTGCTCATTTTGAAATCTTTTTTACCACATTATTGGGCATATTTTGGAAAGATCCTCATGTTTTTAGGTCTTTTACATGGTCACCTAACTATTTCCCCACTTGGGTTGATGAAAAACCTCACTTTTTGACTCCTGAAAGTCATTTTTTGGCCCTACTTATAAAGTGACACCTCTGTCAAAAATTATGGCGCATTTGTCAAAAATTGTGGCAAGTCTATAAAAAACAGTGGCACTTCTATCAAAAAGAGTCATGCCTTTGTTTATAGGTGCATATTTTAGGATTTTTTGGTGTTTTCTATATTCAATCTTCATTTTTGAGTCCCTACCTACATGATCAAATTGTTTTCTTAGGTGGGTTGTCGAAAAACATCATCTTTTGACCTTTAGAGGCTAATTTTTGGGCCTACTTGTAAAGTGGCACCTCTATCAAAAATTCTAGTTCCTTTGTCAAAAATAGTGAGACCTCTGTCAAAGAGAGTGGCACCTTTGTTTTTGGGTGCAAATTTTAGGGGTTTTCAACTATTTTCTTCATTTAATCTTTGTTTTGAGTTCCTAATGCATGGTGCAAGGGTTTAATTCTTATCTAAGGAAAGAATCATCAAATTTATATGGTTATCTTCATGCTTAAATTCATCTTATGTGATCACTTTATCATCTAACTGGGCTTTATGGTGCAGCTTGAAATCACTTGTCAAAGGAAAAATCATAAAACTACTAACATATTTCTTGTAGATTCGCTTTTCATAGACATTCTATTTTCTTAAGGTTAATAAAAAATTATTTGATGTGTCTTTGAGTGAGTGGTGTGTATTCTCTCCTTTCACACCTAATGTGATCTTGAGGATCAAAAACATCAATTACTCTTTTTTTCCTTTTATTTGTTATCCCAAGGAAGCCAATGTGTGTATGTTATCCCCTTGCACTTCATGTGATCTTGGGTGACCAAAAGCACTTGGATAATTCCTTTTAGGGGGCCTACCTAGGGATTTGAGCACCCTTAGGGATGACCTCAACTCTCATGATCCAACAAAGTATAAAGAGTTGGAGGTGAATCAAAAGACACCTCTCTTGGAAGTGGAATATTGTCAATCTGGGATAAGCCTCTAAGAACTTTATACCTTGGAGAAGTGAAGGTGGAGAGTGGGTTACCCTCTCCTCCTGAATGTTTGGAATTATTCCCTTTCATCTATGGATTTTTTCCTCATGTACCCTTGAGGTATTTGGAGGACTCCCTAGCAGCCTTCTTCATCCTAGATTAAGACCATTTGGTCATAGCTTAGTCTGGTGCAAGGGATGTGGATCATGCCTTGAAATTACTCACCATGTACTCCATTAGTTAAAGATATAAATCTTTAGGTTGGCTTTATGTCTCCCAAGGAGAGATAAGGTGTGCATATATCGATATTAAACCTGTCACTAGATCTCTAGCTATCTTCCTTCGTGAGAAAGGGTGTTCCGCCTAAATATCAAGGAGTGTTAACCCAAGAAATTGGGTGGTGGGCCCATATTAAGTCTATACAACCATCTGAATAATTGTAGGCTTATGCAAAGTGCTTGATGTGTCTTCTTGTGCTAAACTAGTAAATGCCTATCTTCCCAATTCCTTCTAGCCGCTTTGTTTATTTGTGTGTTTTTAATGTTATCTCCTAGTCAAGCAAGCAAAACCTTTGCCTCATCCCAACCAATTATTCCTATCCTAATCATTCTTCCACATCCTAATCATACCAAATTTTCATCTTAATCACCTTATCCTAATCATCCCATCCTTATCCCTATTCTCATTCTAATCATCCCTTCTAATCCTAATCATCCCTCATAATCATTCTAGTAATCCATTCTCATCCTAATTATTCATTTTCATCCTAATATTCCCCATTCATCCATATTATCTATAGTCATACTAATCATCCATAATCATCCTAACTATCTCCCCCAATCATTCTAATCATCCATCTTGTCCTAATCATCCCTTAATCTATATCCAATCCATCCTTAATCCATCATTTAGGACCCTAAGATTAATTTTTCTAATCCACTTTAGGTCCTATCATTATCCTAATCATCCTCCATAATCCACATCAAAATTCCTCTTTTTTAATCCATTCTCATCCTCCATCCATTATCATCCTTAATCCAAATCCTTCACTATCATCCTTAATCTTCATCCTTCATCATCATATTAATCTAATCACATTATCAACGTAATCCCATCTTAACCAAATCCTAATCTCATCCTCCATCTTCATCCCTAAGTCCTATTCCTCTAATCCCCAAATTCATTCCTAATCCATCATCATACTTTCCATCCTCATCCAAAATAAATCCCAAGCTTTCCTCTTCCAATCAATCCTCCACCATGTCTAACCATATAATCTACCCTCCATCCAACCTAATCCATTCTAATCCACCTTCATCCATTCCAACCAACCCCAATCATATGGATGATGATGAGGGTAGTCTTGTTGACTAACCCGAATATGATCCCTATGATGATAATGAGAGCATTGTGGACCACATTGAATCCATTATTAATATCAAAAACTCTCTAATCTTCCACCAATTCCCCATCCAAATCTCCCCTCAAGTCCCATCCATGCCATCCCCATCCACCACCACTGATTTTATCATCACCCATTACTTAAATAATGATATGGATGCCATGCTTAGATATATCCTTGGCATAGGTGATAAAATTCCATCCTCCCCACCTTCATCCAATCCCAATACATCTCCTCTTTCTTATCCTTCTCTTTCCTTTGATAATGGAAACCAAGATTCTAGCCAAAATTCCCCTCCAACCCCATCCACATCCCAAATCCTCATCTCCAAATTATTTTCAAGGTCCTCATTCTCATCCTCAATTTACCAATCCATGAAAGCTTCATCCTCTTATTCCACTTGTTCATCTCCCACATCCTTACAATCCACATCACCCCAAACTTACCAACCAAATTTGTCCCATATTTTTTGTTATAATTTCCTCCAAGGACTAATTTCAAAGGTGGTCAATTCCCCATGCAAAAACAAAGTGGTGCAATCTTCCCATGTCATGCATCCACCTTCATCACCCCCACATCAAGATAAACCCCAATCCCCTAAATCTCATGAATCTCCTATAACTCCACCTATCTAAGTTGAAGAGTCTATCCAACCTTCCTCCCCCATCACACCATCCACATAAAATTAACTATGTCCATCTCATAATCCAAAGCATGCTAACATAGATTCCCCTCCATATAGAGATCAAGGGGCCCCTTCTCCTCCATCATATGATCCCCTTCCATCTCATGATTCCATTTCCAATCAAGAACAACATATCCTTTCCATCCCATCCAATGACCCCTTTCCATATCAAGAGCAAGATATCCCTCCATCCCCCTCTCATGGTCCCCTCTCTTCCACTCCATTGCATGATCTCTCTCTAAATCAAGATCAAATTATACCTTCCACCCCATCTAATGATCCTCTCCCCTCTAATGATCAAAACACCCCTCCCACTCTATGTCATGATCCCTTTCCATATCATAACCAAGAGTACACCACACCATCCACCCTATCCCATGATCCTACCCCAAGTCAAGATCAAAGCATACCTTCATCTTCATGTCATGATCCTAATCCTCCACAAAATCCCATAACCCCTATCCAAGCTATCCATGAACCCCATACTTATCAAATGGGTTCCTCCACTTTCATCCAAGCTGGTTTACTCCAAAAACCTATCATTCCTTCCATGTCATATCCCCCTCAAAATGGACTCGCATCTTTCTTCTAAAACAACAAGTATCTCATTGACAGAAGGATTTGTCAAACCATGTATTATCAAGGGAAAGGGTTAGACCTCCATTAGCAAGGAATATTAGAACCCCTACAAATCCAATCATGTCCTAATTATCATAGCCTTGGCTATAAGGATCTAGACATTGGCACTCCTTACACCCATCCTAAATCTAAAATCCCTTTATATAAATCCAAATATCCACATTCTGTAAGACCCCTCCGTTTTGCTCTTTTGATGTATTTTGTTGTGGTGGTATTTTATTCAGATGTTATTATTGTGACATGCTTTAGATTAGCATTGTGAACATTTGAATTAATGATGTTTTATGTTTTGATTATATTATTGATGCAAGATTCGTCAGTTGGTAATACTATATTGGTGAAGGGGACGGGATTGCATCACTCACTTGCGAGTGCCCTGCGATTCCGAGATTCCCTCTTCACAGTGTGTTTTATATGATGCAAATATACATGTACGATATTCTATTGTTCGCAGGTTAACAGGTACAGCACATCGACTCCACCTGATTTCACGGGGTTGAGCGTGTCCATTGCCCAACGACATTTGATTGGGAGATAGTAGCTAGGTCTCTCGTGTCAAGCCATCACCCTAGTCTTGAGTGTGTCGTCGGTTGTAGTCTGGTTCAGTTGTTTTAATGTTGTTCTATGCCTTGATTTTATCTAATTGCAAGTTAGAAAAAGGTAATTAAATGGCTTATGTAATTAAGTTGTTGATTAAATTAATCTGGTTATAATGTGAAAAAAAAGGTTATTTAATTTAATTAATAAAATAATATAATCTTGGATTAGATTTATTTTATTGATTAATTAAATTAATTGTGTTGATTTGAATTAAGTTATTCATTTTGGAAATTAATAGATATTTTGAATTGAAATTAAGTTTGAAAATTGGAAAAGGGTTTTAATTCCATTTTTTGAAAATTTTAAATGCAAAAATTGAAATTAGAGGTATTTGAGATATTTTCTTTTTTGTTTTAAAAAGTTGTTCATTTTGGAGGATTTTGCTCTAAAACCCTCTCCTTGTCATTTTCTTGAAAAATTTGAATTGGATGCATTGGTGGATGGAAAGAGATGGGATTTGTTTTGGATTGGATAGGAATGGGTGGAGGATTGTTCGGGTGTCTAGATTCTTCATCTGTCTTTGTGTTTTCCAAGCTTTGTGTGATTGTGTGTGGCAACAAAATTGAGGTAAGTTCATCTTTTCTTTTCCCTTTGATTGTGTTTTGTCATTTAGAGGTCATGCTGACCCTTAAGGGAGCATAAGACCTCCCATTTAGATTTCAAATTGAGCAAAATTAGTTCATTTAAATTGTTTTGTGATTTTTTTGAAAAATGTCAATTTGTGCCCTCATCATGGCAATTTTTTTCAAAATCATTGAAAAGTGAAATTGACGTTAAAAGTGTGTTATTGGGCATATTTAGAGCCAAAAGGTATTTTTAGAAAATTGAAATTGAAAGTTTAAAATTTGAAGCTTTTCATCAATGGAGTTTTTGGGAATTTATGGTTTTCCAATGTAAAATAAAATTAGAAAAATTGAAATTGTGCACGTTCTATGATAAATTTTAATGTGGGGATAGAATTATCCCTATTAATTTTCGAGTTAGAACCAAACGGTATTGCTAGAATTTTTTGTTTTTGAAATTTAAAATTTGGAGAAATTTCAAGCTATTTTAATGGTGTTTTGAAGAAATTTTTGGTTATTGACCATTTAAAAAAGTTGGAAAATTTTGAAAGTTTTAATTGAATTATGATGTTTTGGAATGTGTGAGTGAAGGTGTACCTTGTGAAATTTTGAAAGAAAATATTTTATATTTTATATATTATAATTTATAATATTAAAACATTTAAAAATAATATTTAATATTAAAATTTTAAAGTTTACATATTAAATATATATATATTTAATGGTTGTTTTTTTTTATAATGGTATATTTAAAGGTAATTGAGAAAAGTTTAAATGTTTAAATAATGATTCAAATATTCAAATGATATACAAATCTTTAAATGATGTTTTAAATATTCAAATATATGTATTAATTTGTTGATTTTAAAATGGCAAGATTTAAATTGAGAAATTTCAGTTATTGAACTCTTAGTCAATTTATCAATGTTATTATAAAATAATATATTTGAACAGGGCAAATATTGGATCTAAAAGTAATATGTTTTAATAGCAAGATTAGTCGTCTTTTGAGAAAAGATTTATTTTATAAGGACAGAAAATTGTTTTTGAAAGGTTATTTTCTGAATTGCATAAGTAAATGTTTATTTTATGATTATTTAAAAGCTATTAGGGAATTAAATATTCAGTTTAAATTTCTTACTTGGCCTGAAAGAGATACTGTTAAGTTAGTCTAATTGAGACATTAAACTATTGAATTTTATTAAAGGCAGTGGATTTATGTTGTTTGTAAAAGTAATCATGGATTTGGATTAGTTATTAAAATTAGTTTTCCCTTATTAGTAATTAGAAAGACAAAGAATAATTTTGTGTAATTATTCTGTTAGGGCAATTGTTTTCTTTACTGTGAAATGAATGTTAAGGGAAATGGATTTAATATATCCAAAATTAATTATTTCCTCGCATTTTCTCTCATGATTGTTTCCTCTGTTTTATTTGGGAAGTGGATTAAGTGTCTTTAATATGTAAGTCTTCCAATGGATCCTAGAAGATGGGGGTTGTCATTTGTGATGTCAACCGCTTGTTAATTCCCTTGGTTAGTGCTTGAGCTGTGATAATGTTATTACCTGGTTTCCACGAACGGGGATGTTTTGTGCCTCCTATGGAAGGAGTGGATTATGTGATTTGTGGCTCCTTGTATGGAGTGGCGTTGTTATCATTGTTACCTCTTGAGTTGGAGTGAGTGCTCTTTTATGTTTCCTCCTTGAGTTGGAGTGGTTGTGTTGTCTTCTTGTACGCAATTGGGTTTCCGTTGTGATTGGTTATGTCTGGTGTGTTGTCAAGTAGAAGAATGACTTATGTTAGGGGCCAGAGTCGTGAGAGGTAAACTAGGTAACCTTTGGAAGGAGTTTATTCGAGTGTTAACTACAACAATGTATTCCATGTTAGTATTGTAATGGTGTACTTGTAGTTGGTACTTGATTGTCATCTGTTGGTAATTGTTTTGTGTGTATGGTTTTCTTAACATACCTGATCTGTTATTTCTGGAAGCAATGTAACCATGTTAGAGTTGTACTTAAGTGTACTTGTGATGTATTTGAGTTGTACGTATGATGAACTGGAGTTGTACTTGTGCTCGGTTGTATCAGTTTGAGTCAGCCTATGTCTAGAGGTAGATGGTCTTGTCTAGGATTCCTTGTTACTATCTCCTAGCATGGGGGGTGGGCCTTTGGGTTCCACTTGGTTGGGTGGTGTGCACCTTACTCCGTTGGGCTTTCTTCTTGTTTGTGTTGACGAGGTTTCCAGTTGGAGAGCTCGTGGGATCCAGTCCTTTATACTTACTTTCATTTCAGTTAATCTTGTAATTTATTACCCCTCTTTGTAATCAAGGTGGAAGTTGTAATTATGTAATCATGTTCTTGGTTTTACCTCATTCGGCGAATGAGTGTTGTAATCTTATTGCTAATCGAGATCTTATGGTGTCTTTATTTTATTTGATGAATTTATCTTGTATGGAATGTATGAGCTCTTAATTTTTTAAGTATTTAAATGTTGTGGTTTCAATTCTTTAATGTTGTTTGTGGGGTAATAAGTAATCTCAGTCTCGTAACCTTCGAAGTTGTTGCAATGTGTAGTGAACTTGCATATTAATTAAATTCAAAAAAAATAAAAAAATTTAGTTCGTTTGTGTAGTCAATTGCAACTTCCTCTAGGGTTGTGTGACTGGGCGTTACACATTCCCCATCCTCCAAATCTATCTTGGGCCCTTATGTTCCAAATCCTAATCCATCTATTTTGGGTCCCTATGTCCCAAAACAAAGTCCTTCATCCCCTCCATCCATCTTGGGTCCTTACATTCCACCACCTAGAATTCCTATTTCAAGATCCCATTATTCTCTCCATCCATCCCCTTATATCCCTAATCAAGATCAACAAAAGTACACACCCTTGAACCTTTTCTGACATGTGACTCACACCAACCCATCCATAATGCATCCACATCATTCATATCCATCCACTAATCACATTGCTCATGGAAGCAATTTAGATGCCAAATATCAAATGCATAAGGCCAAAAATCCACAAAAATAAAAGGATCAACATGTTTCATCAAAAAGACATGCAAAAATAAAGAAAAATATGATCCAAAATAAAAAATGTAAATCCCAAAGGTCACAAAGTCCCATGAAGCAAAAATAAAAGTTAAAAACCATTTGAATTCCCAAATACTCATAGAATCAATGCATCCCAAAGAAAAATCCAAATTTTCTTATCCAAAAGCTTCATCCAATCCTAATTCCTTCACGTTATCTAATAATCCTTTATCAGCTCCATCCATTTTGGGTCCTTATATCCCAAAATCTAGATCCACTCCTCCATATAAACCTCAAAAGCCAAAATCCACTTCTCTTCCACAACTCCACCACCCTTCAAGGTGTGTGCCAATGTTGATATTTCCAACATTTCCATCTTCTTATCCACAAGCCCTCATCAATCCATCCCTTATCTGACACCTATTTTCCATCCTTCCATCCCTATCATCCAATCCTTTGCATAAATACGTATCCCTCTCCATCTTTCAATCCATTTCATCCATGTTACCATCATTCTACCAATGTCTATGAGAATACATTGAATTACCATGGTCCATTTATAGCACATAATCAAGGGATACCATCTATGGTCCAAATAGATGCTTGAGTCCTTCCTCCATATCCATATCATCCATCCACTCATGTGTAATCTCCCCATCATCTTGCACTCTACACTTGGGGGAAAGCTTTATCCATACCACAACTTATCCACATCCTCCACTATCCTTCATTGTCTATCCATCGTCGTATCTAATCCATCCTCCGTTTTCCCTCTTTTGATCTTGACAAAGTTAAGAATCTACATGAGCATCACATATCCTACCTCCCTTATGCTATTTGTATCATTCATTCCATATCCCCCATCCTATTCAAATCAATCCATCCTTCCCATCTTTGATCTTGATAAAGAGTCTTCATGCTATCATTATATGCATACAGGTTATCCTTATCCATTATTATCCTCCTCCTCATATCCCTCCATCCTCTTATCCTATCCAATTCATCCTCTCTCTTCATGTAAGGTTTGGAAATCTCACTTACTAATTATATCCTTTAATTTCTAGAATAATTTAATAGAATGAAATAATTATAAAAAAAAGTGCTAAAAAAATAGGATTAAATTAAATTACTTCATTATCATTTCAAAAGGAATTTCATACATTAATGATTTAATATGTATATCAACACAAGGTCGTGCCTTTACATAATCTAGCCATGAAGGCTTACACATAGATACACAATACACATAATTCAAATACTGTAATGCAAATAATGGAAACAACAAGATCACCAATGCATCCACAAAAGAACCATAACACAAAGAATTTCATGAGTGGAAAACCCCCGTAGGGATGAAAAAACACTCGTAAAAATGTCACACTAGCTTAATGAAATGCCTCACTGGCAAAGCCACACTGGCTACATAACCTTACTATTTACAAGATGCCTCGCTGGCAATGATCATACTGTCTTACTGACATGACCATTCATTACAAATTTTTGGATATCATGAATATCACTCACAACAAGGAGCATAATGAAGTTCTTTTACAAGTCACATTAATCTACAAGCCACATTTTCAAGTTGCACCAATGCATCATCCTTACATATGAAATTACGGTAATGCCAACACTATCATGGATTGCTCCCAAGTATTTGCAAATAAGACCATTCTACCTCCAATGACCTCTCAAATATCACACAAGTACATTGACAGCCATAAGCCAATCACATAAAGCTTCATGAAAGTAATCCTAAGCCTATAAGGATGCACACATATCTATGCAATTATAACAAGAATGCTTACTTCTAAACTCATTGATTCATAGAGGTTTCAACAATAAGAGAATAATACTATATATAAAAAAAGTTAAGAATGTATAGCTCATGTATGCATGAGAATACATATATAAGCTAATGAATTTATATGAGTATACATTATTATAAGTACTATTTGTAATGTGTACATACGTGTGTTTACACTTGATAAAAAAGAGAGGAAAAGATGGTATGGAACACACACGATAGTTGTTGTCATCCTTATTGTATCCATTATAAAAATGAAAGATTAAAAAAACCATACTACATTAATTCCATCCATTAAACCTTTTATCTGATGTCAGAATTTAGAACAACGAGATTTCAAATCACAAACAACAATTAAATCTATAGAGAAAGCTATGATCATAATTAAAATAAGTTATGATTTCTTTAGATCTCCAAGTCTTCCAAAGGAATAACATCAGTCCACGTGCTATGAAGCATGGGCTACCTTCAAAATGTAAAAGTTACTTAATAGAGTTCATATTAGGATGTTTAGGAAAAAATGATAAATGATATAGGTGTAAAAGCCTTCAGGTTCTATGTCCCATGTTACATGATAAAGTGCCAAAATTAGATATAAAGTCACCCTCCAAGGAAATAATGCATAGTTTCACACAAGCTGCATATAGTTCATCATTCACTAATTCATGCATTATTTCGGAAAATCGTTAAATTTCCAAGTTCACTACATGATTTATAGAAATTAATTCACAAGTATTAGATTCTATATCCAATTTTACATTCCTCAAGAAAATCATTAAAGTCAACCACGGCACTCGAAAAGATAAAAGAAGTTAAATACACATGTACTCTTTTCTACTTGGCTCCAAAGTGTATAATATTATGTCTCCAATTAAATTACTTAATCTAAATTAATGGATTTATTTAAATTGGAATAAAATATCTTTCGAGTATAAGTGTATACATGTTAAGGAGTAAAATTGGCCCAATTCTCAAAATGTCTATGTATATATATATATATATACATATATGTATTTATATATTTATACAATTATTCTAAAATAATAACATTTTAATACATAAATATGTATCACTTTAAAACAATGATTCTAATCCTTCCAAAATAGACTCTACTATATATTCTTTTCGAAAACTTATAAATTGCTCTCAGGAATATTATATTTGCATTCTATTTTATATATGTTTATATATATGTATGCATATGTATACTTCTATGTATATATAAATATAGATATGTATTCACCAATAATAGACATACCAAAAGTTCCATCCCACTTGAAGTAATCTACATACAAACGAAATGATATATATATACATAAAGGTTTGATTTAATTTGTATGCATTTATATATATACATTATATATATATATATATATATATATACTTTTCTAGGAATTACTTGTGTATTGAAATAAAATATACATTTACAACCATGAATATATTATTCTTAAAGCTACAATCATCTAGTTCCCATCAAATTTCATTTTATACCCAACATATATACACAAATATGTATATATTTACATATATATATATGCAAATTATCATTAATTTTTCCAACAATAATTGAAAACATCAGTATATGCATAAACTCACTTAAATATATATATATATATATATCTACCCACACATATACACACCTACATATCCATACATATATATACTTACATATTCATACATACATACATATATATATATATACACACACACACACACGCAAAAATCAGATAAAGCGCAAAGCACGATCAGTCAAAAAAACAAGAGAAGTGAATCAAAATAAGTTTTAGGGTGGATTACAAAGGCCAACATACCCCCTTATGGAGGGTGTGCTACTTGTGGAGGGAAACGCCCTCTCTACAGGTCGCGGCTTATAGAGAGTGCTACCTGCACAAGTAGCCATCCCCATAGGGGATGTGTTGGCTGGGAGTTTCCTCCCACTTTACTATTGTATAAAATTTGAATAAAAAACAATTTCCCCCTTTCAAAGAGGAAAATGGGATTCATCGGAGTAAACAGTAGGTTCCTTCACAAAAATTCACTTTGAAGATGCAATTTACATATATAATATTTTATATATAAATATATATAATAATATTATATGTATATATATATATATAGTACAATATATTTATATGTATATATATTATTATTATTTTAGCATTGATCAGTAAGATAGATTTAAAGGATAGAAAGGTTTTAATTTGGAACAAGTATGATTCAAATAATTTTCCAAAACAAAGAACTAGAATAAACAAGCACCAACGCAAAACTTTTTAAGCAACTGGAGTTTCAACAGGAATTTCACTCTTTCCACAATACAACATATTGTTCACCCATTGGAAATCAAATACAATGGCAAAGGATTTAAAAATTTGGAAATCACTTCCTAAAGATCTTCTTCTTCTTGTGTTCTCGTTCCTCTCTTGTTTTCTTCTCTCTCCCCATTCCAGATTCATCAAGCTTTGTAAAACCCTCTTCCCCGCATTCATTCTTTTTCAGTTATATTTTTTTTTGCAGAGCATTTTTAAGAAAGATTGTGAAAACTCTTGTATCCTTTCGTTAATGATTTTCCCTTTTTACAGATTTTTCCCAAATGCCAAATACCTAATCTTTAAAATAAAATAATAAAGTTTATTTCATGCACAATATTTATCCCCAAAATATTAATAAAGAATTCCTAAATTACAAACTAAGTATTTATCCTCGGTAAATAATGAATACGCCATTTAATTCACAATTTAAATATTTATTCAATAAAATAATAACGAAATTTCTTTTATTTGCAATTTAAATATTTGTTCAAAATAGTTAGCAAGGAGGTAATATTTAATTTGTAATTAAAAATAATTATTCTAAATAACAACTCATTATCATTTATTTGCAAATTAAATTCTATAATTAAAATATAATTAGTTATTTTATTCCTTTGCACTTTTACTTCATTATAAATTAGTTTAATAAGACATTTTAAAATGCAAACTATAAAAATAGGGGTCGTGACACTTCACCCTTGATGTTTATAGAAAGCTATGGGAAAATATCTATGCAGGCTTTGGACAATACAACCCTTACTCTTATTTCCATACATGTCCTTTATGCAATATCCTTCTATCCATGATTGCACTACCTCTAGCGTGGGGTATCTTAGTCCTTTGCCACTAGTCTTTGGATCTCCCTTCCTTTTATCTCTCCTCACCATCCATCATCCAAATCCCTCTCTCCTATCCACATAATTCCTTCATCCTTCCATCCTTTACCATGCCTTGGTTCTCCCTTGTCGTTGGAACTCATCCATTCCTCCATCGTAATCATCATATCCTCCATCCAATCTTACCTTATCCAATCCATCTATCCTTCCAATCCTACCACTCCAATCTAATACATACAAATGCAATCAATCCTAGTCCATGCAATATAAATTTTAATCTATCCCATCATCCATAAGAAATCCATGATCTTAATCCAAATCAATTGATAATCCATTGATCCACTTTAATCCAATTATCATCGTAGGGATGTATCCTTCCCAATCCATGTGTTGTTCTTATTTTTAACAACACAATCCTTGGGGTATGCAGTGTTCTTATCACTAACTTTGCTATCCTTATCATCATAATCACCAATTTTCAGCTTGACTTGGAGCATAGTCCTTGTTTTCTTTTGGTTTGTTGTGCATGCTTGCTTGTTGCTTGTGTGTTTTATCATTTTTTTCATTTATCATGGTCTCTTGCACTCTATTGCCACAAGGGCATCATGGTCTTCCATATCATGGCATTATAAGGCATATGTTTGCACTTGACCTTTTTTATCATGTACTTGGCACATTGTCATCCCAGTTCCTTATACCTTGGTGCATAATGTCAAGTACAATATCAAATCTAGATTGGTCATATCATTGCAACATGATGATCATCCATCCTCCCTATCCATCCATATATTTATCATCCTCATCTTCTCCCATCCATCATTATTTAGTTCATCCTTTCATCCTTTATCCTCTAGTCCTCTCCCATCCATTTTGAGAGCACACCCATGTTCTTTGAACCTACATGTCCTCTCGAGGGGGCATACTATTGCAAGTATGAAGGTGTTGTCATTGATGTCAACAAGCTTGTGTTATCATTGGTGACAGTTATGTAGTGATTGAGAGAGATTGGTACTTTGATTAATTGCATTATTTTGTCATCAGTTAAGTTACTGGTGTTAACCTTTAGTGTTACTTTCATAAGATTTTATTCATAATTGTGGTAGTGATAAAGATATCAAGGATACTAAGAAAAATGATAAAATGAGGTGTTTTGGTTTTGCTTTGCATTTCTTTTGGGTTGAAGATTTTCTTGTGTGGTTTGGATATGTTGGATAGAGGTATTCAGAGTTTCTATATCCAAAATTTTGTCTTCTAGATCGATGGTTCTAAAGGAAGTTATGTTCACCAGTGTGTGAACCGGTTGCTTACAGAGGTGTCTGGGAGAAATGTTTTTGCTTTGCATTTATTTGCAGTTGCTCTTTAGGT
This sequence comes from Sequoiadendron giganteum, assembly GCA_007115665.2. Taxonomy (NCBI): domain Eukaryota; kingdom Viridiplantae; phylum Streptophyta; class Pinopsida; order Cupressales; family Cupressaceae; genus Sequoiadendron; species Sequoiadendron giganteum. The sequence goes on along the minus strand of CM021103.1, from coordinate 474,021,740 downwards.
CTTGCGATTATGAAGATATGGTGATGGTGTTGATCTCTTTCCTTTGTTAAAAGGATTTGTGGTTTGATGCTTTGGAAGATGGATTTTAGATTTGCAGTGTTTGGTAGTGTAGTTTGAATGTACTGGGCGTGTACATTTTGGAGGTGTTAATTATTGCAAAGGAATTTGATGGATTTCAAGATGTTAGAGGAATATTCTAGATAGTGATCTGAAGCATGGTGTGTGGTTCACAAGTCATCTTTGGATTTGAGGAAGCATGTAATTGAAAGTTTAAAGGTGTTTGCACGGGTAACAATCGACCTGGTTTTTATACTACATTTGAAGATATTTAAGCATAATGAAAGTTTAGTGTGGCATGTGAGTTAATTTAGGTCCTAGTTAAGTTTTTTATTGGTCTACTTTCATTCCCATCCACCGTGGGAATGCTTAGTGCCAACCTATTTTGAATTTGTAAAGTGTAAGGTGAGTGTAGCCAACTTGAAGATGTTTTTCAAGTTATTAATGGTATAAATGCAAGGTGAATTGATGTGAGATGGAGTGTGGTGTAGATTTGAGTGTTGTAATGTGAAATTAAGTGCAGAAGTGTGAAATGTAGTGTGAGATTTAATGAAAGATTGTTGAATGCAGTGAGCTAAGGTATCTTGATCTCTTGAAGATTGCAAGCATTATTGAAGCTTTTGTGGTGGAGTTTATGTTGCATTAAGATTTTATTCTCTATGTAACATTCTATCTTCTTTCTTCTTTCTATTCTAGTAGTGAGCCTGGGTTGTGAGTCTTTCTAGACAATGTGTCCTATTCTAGCAATGAGCCTCCTTGTACTATTTTTTACAATTACTTATATTGTGACCTAATCCTCACTGTAGTTTTTCCCTTCTAGGGTTTTTCACGTAAATCTAGTGTTCTCTCATACATGGTGTTGGTTGTTTTAGTTTTTGTTATCTTCTTTTCATGTTTAAGCATTATAGTTCAAATTAAGGGTTTAATAAATGTATGTGGATCTAATTATTGTTGAGGATTTTAATGTTTTAATTTGATACAACTAATTCACCCCCCTCTCAGTTGTCTTGTTCATTCAACACATACCACTACCTCCTCGTCATTCTTCCTTGTCCTCATTAGTGACTGGAGAATCATGCCACTGGTCCTTATCCATTTTCTACCCACTATGTTTTATTCTTCTAAAATGATGTTACTTCTCTCAATCACAACATCATCTCAAAGAGGGGGAAAATGTAGACATCTAAAATAGTATTTAATTATTTATTAAATTAATTTAAACATTTCCCTTATCCTAATAATTAATTAAATAAATATTATTTATTTATTTTTCCATTACCTTTATCCACCAGCTTTAATTAATAAATGTACATTTATTTAATAAAATCTAACCTTAGCCCCCAAACCCTTCCAACTAAATTAATTAATATTTACATAATTAATTTATTTAGGCTAACTAACCTCCATTACCATTTTCCTATTATTTAATTTCATCATAGCCCATTCTTCAACTTTTAACTCCACTCAAGTTAATAAACCCATGGTTTATTAAATCAACACATCAACATTAAACCAATTAATCCTTGATTAATTGGTCTAACCCTCATCCCTAAACCTCATTAATATTTTTTCTAATTTTAAATTCCCCCACTTCCCTCAAAATTTTCACCATGTGACAAGTGTCTCAAGCCTACTCACCCTATCTCTTACACAAATCCACTATCTCTTTACACAATCCCATCGACTCTTCTCAATGTGTGCTCACACTCCCCATCACACCTCCTCCCTCTTGTGACACTTCTCACAAGGCTAAGCCTTCACTCCAACCTTGATCTGAACCCTATCTCTGATTAAATCCTAGCCCTTGATCACCAATGCATCCTAGCCCTTGGTTCATCTCATCAAATTCTACATATTGAGACAATGGCTCTCATTCTTCACAAGCACATTCACCATATCCTTATGTTGCCCAAATATCCATTGAAGTCGTCTCCATCATACCATTATTCTTCACAAATATTGAGCAACCACATCAACTATCAACACTTGAGAAAATTTGCAAGAATAGGGTGCATCTTGTGAGCTCAATCCATGAAGAGGAAGACTATGGCAGTATAATATCTATTTGTGTATTTCCTTTATGCATTTTCATCTATTTTCCTTCATCAATATTTTTATGTTCTTTAACAACAATGCCAATATAAGGACATTGCTCCTTGAACTATCAATCTATTTTCAACTTACAATGCTAAGTCTTCTCCACCCCAACAACAGTCTCTAGTGACATAAACATCTTTACAAGCCAATAAGGATGGAGTAAAAAAAGATATAATCTCACCTCAACAAATCCAATGACTTGATCTTTTCCCTCGAAAATTACAATTTTTATGTTACCTTTTTAAAAAGTAACTTAAGTTATAGAAAGTTAGATAAATGACTCTAATTATGGAAATTTTAGAAGAAATTAAAATTTTATGTTTATTCTTAATTATTACATTTAAAAGAGTTGGTTGTAATTGGAAAATTTATATATACTCTTATTTGTAATGCAAAAATGGTTCCAAATTTTCAAGAGACATGATACACATATTATACAAAAGCTAAGAGTCTTTGGGCTCTACAATTTTGACATCAATAAGGAGTTAGTATTGTTGATCTATGTGCCTATATTATATTTGTTGGTGGAGTTATTTTTTCTTATGTTAAAATTTTATCCAATTTATAATATTTTAATCATTTTAGTGTATCTTATGTAAATCTATATCGAGATAAAATTATTTTTCTCTAATCTTTGTGTTAGAAAATCTATCAACAATAATTATTTCTTATCTTAGATAAAGTTTTTCTTTAAATCCTAGTTGCACCTCTTTTTGTTTTAAACTATATTTTAAAAAGATAAAACTTTGAGTTTATATTTATATTATTTTGAGACTTTTTCCTATTTTCTATAAAATTTGAAATTCGTTGCTTCATACCATCCAAGTCAAGGTTTTTCCTTCTTTGCATTTCAATTTTTATTTAGTTTATCTTTTTCAATTTATAGTAAAAAGTATACCCCTAAAAAAATAAAAATCATCATATGAGGGAGTTGCCTACTTTGTGGTAGTGAAAATTTATGTTTACCAATATAACTCTACCATGGATTTGCTTGGCCACACCACTAGAATTTATCAATGGGTGAAACACAAGTTACTAAAAATTCAAGTAGTTTCTTTCCATCCCATTGTAAAATATAAGAACTTTGATTATTGATTTATAATAAAAATGAAACAAAAAAATAGGAATAATAAAAAAATTATTGAATGAAATTTTGTACAATGCATTTCAACTTTAAACTTAAGTAAAAATACTTATTGTAATTGGTTTATGATAAATTATATTATTTTAATATTTAAATAGTAAAGACAATAAAACTTAGAAAAATGATATTAATGGTAACAATTTAATTGAAAACTGAAAAATAAAATTAATATATATTTAAAAATTGAGAAGCTGCAAAAAAAAATAGTATCAATATGAGACCAAATATTAAAAAGTGAGTAATAATTATTTTTTATATAAAGTCATACAAATGACACTTATTTATAAATAAATAAATAATTATTTTAATCAAATATTGAAAAATATATACATCCAATTATTATTATAAACTATTTGACATACATATATAAATAATTATTAATTACTAAATAAATTTCTTATCTATTAAACCTTCTCTTAATTAAAAAATATATTTTTTATAAATAATTTAAACTAAAAAATTGTTAATTTTATGAAAATTTAAAACAAAGACTTTACATAACCAAATACAAAATAAACATAATCTTTTAGAAATAAATTTTCATTCTATAAATTAAAAATTATTAAATTTATAAAAAAATAAACAAAACTGTGCATACCCAAATACCAAAGAAACAATATCTTTTAATATTAAAAAAATAAAATCTGAAATTATTTTAAGTTTAAAAAACTTTAAAATAATTAATAAATAGCATTATTAAACCATCTCCTGACACTCCATTCATAAATGATGTAGCCTATCAACAATTATTCGTAACAGCTCCACTTTTTCCCACTCTTTGCTTTCCTTCACCTCTATCAAAACCCCCTTCTTCATTAATCCATTGCTCCTTAATACATATTCCCATTGCATATGATACCAATCTCTACGTCCTACATTGTAATTATCCATGCTCCTTCACAGACCTTCAGGCTATGGTAATAGTCATATGGAAGTGACTGATTTATATCCTCTAAGGAAGTAGAGCTATCAACCACAACCACATAGCATCCAATAACATAACTCCAATCTGACCACTCAGAATCAGTATTCTCACTACCAATTTCAATGAAAAATGCATCTACAAACTTGTATGATAACTTCAAAGCATAAGGAATGCTTGAAACAAGGGAGGAGAAAGCCTGCACTGAAAAACCTAAGGAGACATTATTTGAAGATGCAAAGAAAAATTAAGACAACAAGAAAGAAGGAGGATTCATTCATGTATGAAACAAGAACAGGAACTTCAAAATTCCTGTTTCTTTAGAGAAAATTGCTCCCATCAAGTTCAATGGTAATTGTTATGCTTGCAATAAGTTTGGTCATAAGGCAATTAAGTGTAGAAGCAAGATGATTCAGAATTAATTTAGGCCTCCAAATTAAAATGCTATGAACTCTAATCATTTCATGGTTAGTTTTATGCTTGAAATAAATTTGGTCATAAGGCTAATGAATGCAAAAGTAAATTGATGAGGAATAGTAATTCTATGACTTCTCAATCCTTCTATGGTTACTTCTACACATGTAAAAAAATTGTTCATAAGGTTGTTGATTGTACATCTAATGTGAGAAGAAATAATTATAATCCACAAGTTAGTATCACATCCTACAATTGTAATAAGCTAGAACACATTGCAAGGTTCTGCAAAAGAAAGAATGTAAGACCTTTTTCTTTACAAAAGAAGATTGGCTCTAATCAGCAAAAGAAGGAAATGAACAAAGTATGTAAAAATAAGGGAGAAAGTGAAGTAAAGAATGAATTTGTACCTCATCATGATGTAGATGAGTCCTCTGGTAACTGAAAAGATAGAGAATTATCTCAGGGGGAGATTTTATTTGCAAAATATTTTAGTCCCATTGAAGAGAGTAAGACGTTGAAGACTTTAGCATGGAAGATGAGTTGGATCAGACCTTTTGGTGTATATATTTTTTGTGCAAGAATAAATTTTTTGAAGAAGGTTATGATGCAAGTAGAAGATGTGTGGAGGTAGTTACATATGTTCTAATTGATATTATTCTAGTTTTGTGTAACACACTTGAAGATGAGTTTCAAAAAAATTCCAAGGTATTCACAATGTATACTCTAAGGTAGAGTCATGGTATTTTGGTATGCACCTCTCCACAAAGAAATATTTTGTCTTGCAATTCAAAAGATAAGTTGGTCAAGGTTTGAAAGTGCTATATCCAAGTTTTTAAGTCTTTACACCTTTTGAAGTAAAATTTGTAAGTGATAGTGTTCTGGTCTATGCTCTGGAAAAATAAAGTGATGATGAAGGCGTGTTGGAATTCTCTGCATTCCTAAGGAAAATAATATTTTCTCATGAAATCTTGTGGAAATATTCATGGATGTTCAATTCATGATACTTTGTAGTATCATTTTTTTTGGTGGTCCACAAGTTCAATTTTCATATGACAATGTGCTACAATTAGTTTCAAATGCCTATCTATTCTATAGAATATATGTTAAATGGTACTTGTGTTGGTTGGTGTATATAGAAGTTCAATTATTTGAAATTATGTGGACATTCTATATGTCTCAATGTGTTTCAATATTGATGTTTGTTTGTTAGATTTCAAGCCAATCCTAATAAATCTCAAGATAAAGTTGTGAAAATAATATTCAAATAATTGAATGAAACTCTCAATTATGGCCTGTGGTATAAAAAGACAATAAATTTTCTCTAAGTGCCTATATTGATGTTGACTAGGATAGTTGTGTGGATGATCAAATAAGTACAAGTGGAAGTGCATGATTTTTGGGAGATAGATTGGTATTTTGGTTTATTAAAAGGCAAGGCTCATTTTCTTCATCCACAAAAAGAGGTTGAATACATTGTTGCAGCATCGTGTTGCACTCAGGTGCTTTAGATGAAGTAGAATTTGAAGGATGTGAAGATGGTTTATGATGAACCTATTCCTATATTATGTGAAAATACAAGTGCAATCAATATTTCCAATAATTTGGTAATGCATTCAAGGAATAAACACATCTCTATCCATTATCACTTTCTGAGAGAGAATGTTGTAGAACATGAAGTCAAAGTGGAGCATGTGCCTACCAAGGATCATATTCAGAAATTTTCACTTAGGAACTTTCAAAGGATACTTTTGAGTATCTCCGACAAAAGCTAGGGGTTATCTCCCCTCCTTGTTCTAACTAAGATGCATATATGGTGCATTTCTTTAGGGGGGTCAACTCAAGATATATCTTTACACCTAGATTGAAGGTGGCTTCCTCTTAGAGGGAACTAGTATTGGTTGTTGTTAACAGGGAGATCTTATTAGCTACTTAAAGAAGGAATGTATGTACATCAAAGGGGGAGAAAAGATAAAATTTACTTCTTAGGGCCTGAGTTGGTATGATTGTTTGAAGAATATGTAGAGATATTATGCAAGTTTTAAGAAGAAGTGTTGTTGGTCAAAGGGGGAGTTTTTATTCCTGCTTCAATTAAAGATCTTTTTCCCTTTATCCTTGTAAATAGAGAATGTCTTATTGTTTTGTGCAAATATGTATGGCCCTTTGTCCTTGATGTCAAAGGGGGAGAATGAGCAGGTGTATTTTCATCAATGATAAAGGGGGAGATTGTTGGCAATTGTTGTCATTGATGTCAACACTTGAGAAGCTTTGTGTAAGATTGTTGGGAGTTGATGTCAACACTAATTTTTGGTTGTCTTTGATGTTAAAACTTGATGAATATGTTATATGTTTAGCAATGGTTGATAAGCTTGTTGTCAGTTTCTGATGACAACACTTGGTAATTTTTTTGTGGTTGACATTGTTGTCAACACTTGAGAAGAAAGGTTGATTGGTGATATTTGATGTCCCTAATGTCAAGTACTTGGTGAGAGATTGTTGTAGTGTTTGTTTATTAGAAAATGGTCATCATTGTTGACAAAATTCAGGTTGGGTTAACATTGATGTATGTATATTCTTGTTGAAGTTCATGATTGGATGTCATGCCTTGCTAAAGTTCATGGTTGGATGTCATGTCTTATTTGATTTTTTTTGAATTTCATGGTTGGATGTCATGCCTTGCCTAATGATAATCAAAGAAGTATTGAGAATAGTTGATGTCAACAAAGTTGATATCATAATGAAATATTAAGATGAGGATTAGAAGTGTTGTTGATAGTCGAGAGATATTTTTTAGGGTATAAAGTATGTCTTATGCTCTCTCTTGATGTTCTTGATGTAGCATGTGTTGTTGAAAGAAATTTATAGCCTCCACAAGTTAGTTAAGTGTTCCCAGTTTAGGAAGTTGCTTGAAGTCTACTTGGGAGAATTCTCTGCGTTCCTCCACAATTGCAGGTATGGTCTTGTAGTTTGGGATACAAAGTTGGTGTTATGTGGATTCTACACTCCTATCCTTTCAAGTCACTAGTGTTATCGAGGAGTTTTTTGTGAATTTCAAAAGGTTGGTAGTGTTGTTAGATGTATGTACTGGTCTGAAAAATTCTCTGCATTTCTCCACATTGATGTCTCTGCTTTTGCTGCTTGGTGAATCTTTTCTCAACATCTATTTAGTATCTCAATTCCAATTTCATGGGTTGAAGTTGTCCACAAGTTTATTTGTTAATGTTATACCTCATGATTAATAATTCTATATTTTCGGGATGAATTATTATGTTCTTGTTTGGTTCGTGGTGGTTTCTAGTGGCATGATAATATGAAGAAGTTTCAAGAAGTGTTTTTGGATGTTCATGAAACATCCCCATGTGATCCATACATTTTTGATTAGCTTCTTTGGTGATTCATTATTTCTTGATTTGGATTTCTAGGTTATTTGTGCACATCTAGTTGACAAGGATTGTTCCTTTTCTTGTGTCGTGTGCTTGGGGGTTTGTGCCAAAAATTGATATTTTCTTAAGTTAGGTTTGGGTCTTGACCTATCTTGGGTAGAAACATTGAGTAAATTCAATTAGAAGTATGTTTTTGGGCTGACTGGATATGTGCTTCATGTTTCATCTACACATTTCCTTGATGTCGACTTAGAATTTTATTTATTTATTTAAGTTATTGTAATTTTAAAATTTTTTGTAGGTTTTTTACTCTTGATCATATGGGTGATCAAAAACCCTATTAGCCTAGGGACCCAACAGTTTCTTCTTATCCATTGGTCACATTTATGACTAGGCACAATACCCCTAAGGGCGAGAAGACTTGACTATCTCCTTTGCAAGTGTATAATAGGCCATTTTTATGAAAATACACATAACTTATCAAATTTTTAAAATTTTATAGTTGTTGGAAATCTAACTTGGAGCACTATACGATAACACAAACCATTTTTATAGATTCTTCATTTGATTTTGAGATATATTTTTTTAACTTGCCTCTTCTTTGTAAATTTTGTATATGAAAATAGAACTCAAGTGAATTTTTAAAAAAAGTTGCATACAAAATTGTGAACTATTCATTGGCAACATTATTTTTTTTATGTTCTCAAATTTTTTTCTATTTTTTTGTAGAGTCTTATCATTTTTTGATATTTTTTTCTTGTAGCTTTCATGCTTGTCAAAGATAAATCAATTTGAAAACTACTAATAGTTTTTATTGTAACATCGCTTGTTGAAGATTGATACCAATTCACTAAATTAGGTATATTTGTTTCTAAGGGGAATTATTTTATTTTTTGTGTTTGGGAACTTTTAGAGTGTGTATTCTATCTCCTCACACTGCAAAGTGATTTTGGAGATCAAAATCACTCTTATATTTCTAATTCATTATGTTATCTTAAGGGACTAAGTGTGTATACTCTCTCCTCACGATGAAAAGTGATCTTGGATATCAAAAGTACTTAGATTTATTTCCCTTTAGAGGGCTTGTATAGGGATTTCATCACCCTAGAGGATGACCTCAATCATGTTTTTTGATGGAGTATATAAACGGGGAGAGAAAGTTTGTACCTCAAAAAGGAGTCATCATCATGTATGACGGAGCCTCAAGACTCTTGTTTTGTCAAGACTTATGAGGTGAAGAGAAAAGGAGAGATGCTTCTAATCTCATGCATGTATATGGGCCCTTTGTTCATGGATTCCCCTAGTGAGCTCGTGCATAGAATACTAAGACCTTTCAATCATTTTGTATTGTGGTGCGAGGGACATGTATCACCCACAAAATTTACTCATAATATACTTCCATGTGATGAGATATAAATAACCTTGGGTAAGGCCTTTGGACACCCTTGGTAAGGGAATTCACATGTGCATGACTTTAACGAGCTATCCTTTCACAAGTAGATAGTATTTGTAAATTAATTTCTACTATGGGCCTACACGAGGAAACACACCCACCTAAATAATATAAGTTTTTCATGTGTTTGATGTGTTATTTTTTGAAAAACCAATGATTGTCCTTATAACTTATCACCTAAAACAACATGTTTTATTTATTTATTGAGTCTTCTTACATCAAATTCAAGGGCAATATTTTGAATCCTTATTGCCAAACCTTAGTGTCAAAATGAATCAAATCAAGAATCAAAATTTGAAAATATTGCATCCCTTTGTAGAAGATAGAAATAAAACCTAAACCCATCATCTGAGACTATAGTTCCATAATCCATCTTCCCTAACATATTTCTAATATTTTTCCAATTGATATCCATATCATCCTACTTCAATCAATATAAACTCAAAATTGAAATCAAAACCTTAATGTTGTTAGCATCTTCTCATCGTAGTTTTCTTAAGAACCTATCCTATCTTAATTATATCTTATCAACATTTTCTTGCTTAAGAAATTTACTATCTTAAGTATAGTTATCCTATTTATCCATCGAATCAACCAAGGTCTTGAAATTTAGTTTTAGTTTAATATTTCATAATGCAAATTTAAAACTATCCATCCTTCATCCCACAATCAAGCACCCCTTTCAACCTTAGCATTTACCCAAAATATTTTCAAGGTAATCTAATTTGATCATTTTATGCCTCCCATAATGAGATACCAAGCTAAGAATAACATGAATCCTCGTGATAAAAAATCTTTTGGATCTAGTTTTGAGATTTCTCCACATATTGAACCTTCACTCCATCATCATCCTAATAATGCAAGTGATGTTTGAGGTCCTATTGACCAACCTAAATTTTTATCCTAGATTTAATTACTTCCTACTTGATGAGAGAACTTAATACAATATGATCTCCTTATTACCCACTACAAATATCAAATACTAGAACACATTCTCAATGAGGGATCCAAACTTCTCCAAATAAGTGATAAGACTATATTAGAGTACATTATTTATCAAGACTCATCACCATATACACATGGTAATCCTTGGATTAATACATTTAAACCCACTCATGAGCATAGTACCCACCACATGGATCAACAAGTGAGTGGTGGTGTTGCAAAAACTCCTCCTCCTTATGATTATGCCTCATCTTCCAAGCCACATCAACAAGATCAAAAGTTGTATCAATCTAACCAAGAGAATTTAGTTTCACTCCAAGCCTCATATTACCAAAGCCAGATATTAGTTTCATGTTGTATCATTATTCCATCTCTAATATATCAAAAACATGCTTCTTCTCTTTCACACCCACCTCAATCTTCATTTGCATCCATTTATAATCTTATTCATTCACTTCCACCATTATCAATCCCTCAATTCCTCAAACAATCCCAGCATATTCTTCACTTCTATAATATATGTCTCATCATTTAAATCAATCTCAACCAATGTCACATTATCAAACTTCTTCTTACAAATTCTCAACACTGCCCTTAGAATCATATCAAACTACTCATCAACCAATTTTTTTATATCTAAACCAACTTCAATGTAAACATAAAACAAGCCTCCACCTTTTAGATCTATCAACTATATACCTTCCAATCTGCCTCATGGACCAACTTATTTTGTATGTGTGTGTGTTGTGTGTGTGTGTGTGTCCCTATCATTTTGATCATAGTATCACAATGACACCTTTTCCACTTGGATTTGAGATACTCAAATTCAATAAATATAAAGGAAAAGGGGACCCTCAATACTATATCAAGGAATCCTTTATGGATTTTCAAGAAGTCTCCTATAAGAGCATATACTTGTTAAGAATTTTCCCTCAAAGCTTAGGAGGTCAAGCACTAGAATGGTTTATGCACCTAACTCTAGGATCCATCACTTTTTTTGTTGATTTATTTGAGAAATTTGTTGCACATTTCTCTTATAATGTCAAACATGAAATTACAATACTAAAATTATGTAATGCTAAGAAACAAAATGGTGAAATATTTGTTGCCTATTCGCAACTATAGAGAAGGAGATTCACTACTCTCGAGTCTCTAGGAAATAGAAGAGTCTATAGGGAGAGAATTATCCTCAACTACCTCAAAGGCTAAGCTCAGATGACAAAGATGGGTGAAGGGGAGTTTTCTGCAATGTTTTATATTTTATTACTATTTTTAAGTAAAAGGAATTCAAAACTGAAAGAGTAGGCCTCAGAGGTCTTAGAGAAAAACTGGCTACCTCTTGGCCAAAGGATGACAGTGGGGCGTGCAGAAATCCCCATGGCACGTTGTGGTCTCATACAGATTGAAAACAAAGCAAGTCTACCGAAACACACAAAGCCTACCAACAACTTGGGAACTAAAATCTAATAGTTTTCTAAGCTAATAGAATTCTTGAAATAAAGGACAGTACAATAAGAAGAATATAAAATATGAAATAAAATAAACTATTGAAACAAAATGGAAAGAGATAAAGGAAAGAAATGGACTAACGAAAGGTCTAGCGCTATGAAGCCTCCCACAAATCTCCACATGAACAACCTGCACACACAAAGATAATGAAAATTGTTGGGGCTATTTTGGGGCTTGTCTTAGTCAAATCCTTGTTTTGGTGTTTTTGTCTCCACAAACAGTCAAGAAGACAAAGAGAGAGTGCAAAGATAAATAAAGTAGACATGTTAGATGTCAATATGCTACTAAAAAAATACAATAATGACAATAAAAGAGTGTTTACTCTCCCTTCAATGAGCTTGAGAAGCGGAAAGAGAGTGCTTGAGAGAACCAAGGTGAAGACGTAAGGGCCATGAACATGCAAAAAACTTGAGTAAAATGGTGTAGGAGAGCTTGAGAGAATAAGAATGCAAGAAGGAGAATGAGATAAATGAAGGAATGAGATAAATGAAGGATTGAGAGATTATGTTGCGAGAATGAGTGAATGAATGAATTAGATTGAATGTGATTTTGAATTAAGAAATGCATGCAATAGGTTTTTTTTGGGTGCATTTGCAACCATAAAGACACTACACTTCACAAAAAGGAAAAATTATAATGTCCCAATGGTCATAGAATCAAGAATTTTTTTGGGATGTTCATGTGATGCATAGATGTTTGTGCATCGCTAAAGAATTCCTAACAAAAAATCCTTCAATGACCAAAAGTGATGAAGTCAAGGATGAAATTGAAGGTAGGAAAAAGGGGGATCTGCATTATCTTATTTATTACACTAAATTAAATGTTATTTAATGTGAAAATGCATTGGGGTGCACTTTTACGACATTACATTTTTCCCCCACTTTAGCAAGCATATGTATTCTAAACATGTGTGAGCTAAAGTAGAAAGAGGTTGAAGAGAATATACCTGGGATGAAGAGGGTGCAGATCTTCAATTTAGTAAATGTGATGTAGAGAAGTTGAGCCAAGATGTGAAGAGGACATGGGTCTTCCATCCTACAAAGCTGATTGCAATCTCAACATAAACATGTTAGGAAAAAAAGTGAAAAATAGACATGATAAATTTCATAGATATGGCATGACATAATCTGATCAGATAAAATATTTTTACTGATAGATATGGCTAGCATGGCTAGAGACCATACAACAAGCAAATAGGCCTATGGCTGCTAAAAATTGCATTGTAGGACAGTCACAAAAAAGACAAGTCTATTCAAGTTGCCCCCAAGCTAGACAACAAGAAATAAGACATTAAGAAATATTTCTATTTTTTAATTTACTTTTTTGAAAATTAAGCAGATATGATAGCACCTCCCACCCCCGTCCCCACCACCCCCTGAGAATGACATGTGCTACACAGAGGAGCACATGTCATTAGGAGAAAATAAAGAAAAAAAGATTTTGTGGCATGAAATACATAGTGATATGTATTCATGGAATGTTGTCACACGAGGGACAACACATAGAATTTACAACATCATGGAAGAAAAAAGAAAAGCAAAAGAAATCAAGATCATAGGGGGATTTGATTATTTAGGGTCAAAACTTCTCATAGACATAGATAGATAAATATAATATAACATGTATGAACTATCATCACCCCCCAAATAGATTAAAACGGGAAGAAGAAAATATGACGATAAAATAAAAATAAAAATTGGGTCAACATGGAAGTAAATGCCCCAATGCTTTGTATTGTTCTCGATGTGAAAAAAAAAAGTGTACAACATATAGAATAATTATGATACAAATAGAAGAAGTGTACAGTATATTTTCTCTCCTATATCCAAGTACCTACAAGGGTAGCAAGGGTCCTCCAAGTGAGAGCACAAACAAAAATATACAAGCATGTGGGAACACAAACAAACACACAAAAATAATCTAAAGATAAAGAAAATGTGTCACCCTAGTACGACACCTCTAGCAAGTCATCCTACACCCAATCTAGATCATCATAAGGAGAGGAAAGATGAGCCTATAGGGGGGATAGATAGAGAGGTGTTGACCAACTTTCCTACAACAAGATCCAAGGAAGAAGCCCCCATAAGGTCTTCCTCGTTGAGCTCATGTGAGACTAGTGTCATCAATCTAGCAAAGATCGATGAAAAAATCAGAATTTCCTCCAATGAGTAGAACATGCACTTCTTAAGAGTAACATGATGTGACTGGGTAGGAGAAGGATGAGAGACTTGACGGTCACTATAGATCTAGGGAAGAGGGGCAATGACAAACACCATGGAAGGATGTATTGTCCCTATCATGAGGACAATGCAATCCAAGGTGGAACAAAACTCAAAAGACAAAGAAGATTTTTTTTGACCATCATTGGAAATGACGTTTCTTTGCAACTTACACTTCAGCGAAGGACGTGGGATCCTCACAAAAAAAGTGGGAGAGGGAGAAGGAGACAAAGCCATGGAGGACATAACCTTAGTAAAAGGCATGTCAACGGGCTGTGAGAAAGGAAGAAGATCTAGAAGAGAGTTATAAGAGGAAAATCCGTAGGAGCGATGAAAAATTGCACCCTTTTGGGGTGAGGTTCATTAGGATCTATTCACAAAGTCGAGAGCAACATGAAGGTGATGGGAATCGAAGCAGAAAGAGAAGTAGAGACAGGGGAAAGAGTAGAAATGAAAGCAACAAAAGTAGAAAGAGAAGGGCCCTCTTTGGTCTTTAGAGGAGCTTCACACTCCTTAGACAAGGTGAGTTGATGGTTCTTACGCTCATGTGAAATTCGATTATGATGGCTATGGGTATTAGAAGGCACAACCTAAGAAGACTCTGGAGGCTCCTAGTCCACTAAAGGATGAACCTCTACAGCGATTTCCAATAGAAGGGTAGGCTCCTGAGGAGGAATAAGAGGAGGAAGCATAGAGATAGAAAGAGAGATGGGAATCTCAATGGTGGGCCCCTTTCCTTTGTTTTCCTTGAGGGTAGGTGGAGGCCTCGGAGGCCAAGACACGGGAATAAATCTATAGTAATTCTTTTGCTTTCCATAAAGGGTGGGTCAAGCGATTGTAGGAAAAATTGCGAGCTTGAATACCCGATGCTTTGACTTCCACAATGCAAACGCCCTTCCCTTCCTATTCCAGTCATAGTAGAAGGAACAAAGGACACCACCAAAGCTTGGGAAGCAGCAGAAGAAGATGTAAAAGAAGCAGAAGGCTTAAGGGAAAGAGCTTGCTTTTCCTTAGACTTTTGAGGAGTAGAGGATGAAGCACGTTGTTGTGCATGCAAACAAGACTTCAAAGAAATAGCCTGAGCAGAAGGTGGGAAACCACTTTTAGGCATCGAGCTCCCAATCGTATACCTAAAATAATCCTTATATAATAAGTATCCTCTAGGTGCAAAAGGTTCAATTGGAGCAGGAAAAAATTGGTCAAGGGAGAATCCCCCACACGACATCAGTGGTCTGCATCCAGTGTCCTGGATAGTGTACATGGTACCTTAATGGGAAAAATTCAAGAGTTTGTGGATTATCGAGGCAACTGTATTCATAGAGACTAGCCATAGGATGCCTAGTCTAACTTTGAAGAGGTTAGACTTGGGTATCATGACAAATGGAACTTCCAACATTTTACGTCCAACCAGGATTGAATGAGAAATGGAACAAATGGGTGGAATAAAAATTCCATCGTGCATGTAGAGTGTGGTCTATGAAATCTCATAATTCTCCTTATGCAAATTGTTTATGAAAAGAGTATCCTCCATCAAAATATTGACCCAACTCGTGCGGCCAACCATAATTCCAATTATGACATTACCATTGACATGAGAAAATATATACAACAAAGAGGGCTCTTTGTCAAGAGGCATGTCACATGGTGTAAATCTTATATTAGGAGTCCTATTCACGTGGCCTAGAGGAGGAGCATGAGTAAATGAAACCACATTCACATACTCAGATGGATTTATATTGGAAGAAGAAGCAGGGGTTACAAGTTGGCAGAATGAGATGGAAAGGGACCTATGTAAGTCTATAGTTGGCTATTAGGCTTTGCTACACATTTATTAGATTTTTGTTTTTTACCATCAAGTTAGATGGTACCATTATTGATGTGGTCTTGTATAACATGACAAGGACTCACACATTACTCGGTATCATGACTTGATACTTGATGGTATTGGAAAATCTTCTATGCATCATATGATTGAGGATAAGTCTCAGAAAGTGATCAGATCTCTGGAAGAGAAATTGCACCATCTTTTAATAACTTTTATAGGAAATTTGTATAAGATTTAGATAAATTTGTAAATATTCTATTTCGGTTTGGAGAACTTTTATCAGTAGGAACATACACCATGTTTGCTACTGCTTTATTTTTCCTTGACTCTCCAAAGATGGACATGACTAACTAGCCATCTAGACAGGAGGAAAATGAAGAATCTTTGTACTACACAACCATTTTTTGGTAGTCACATAGAGCAACACACAAATGGTAAAAAGAGGGATACTTCATTAGTATAAATTTATCTCGCAATGCGAACAACAAGTTCCTGGAGAACACTCATTGCACATCATAATTTGGTAGGGCATAGGATATTTGAGAAAACAGGGATTGGTAATGGGCAATGAAATCAGTCACTTTCTCATGTGCACCCTACTTACATTGAATGATTAGTAAAAGTGACCTTCGATTTGATATTAGCCTAGAATTGTTGTAGGAACTGATTCACAAGCTAGTCAAAGAAAATATATAATTATCAGGGAAAGAGCAATACAATTCCAAGGAAACATCCTTGAGGGAATGCAAGAATATTTTTTTCCAATAGAGCATCATGATGGAATACATTGGTACACATGGCATCGAAAGATGATTCGTGCATATACGGATCTCCTCTTCCACTATACTTTTCAAAATTAGGAATCTCCATCCCTTAAGGGATGGGAGTATTCACGATAGTGAACACCAAGGGACTATGAAAAAAAAAAGGTTGGAACATAGGTTGAGAAGAAGAACTAGCCAAATTTTCTAATTGAGATTTGCATTCGCCCCATGTTTTGTAATAGAGCATTGTGGACGAGATCTGTAGATGGAGTATGACTAGTTGAAGCACTAGAGGCAGAGATATTCTTAGCTCCAGATGTGTTAACTTCAAAATTCAATGGAACTCAATTCACCCTAATTATAGGAATCTCCTTAGGTGCGATGTTGGTATTATTAGCAGCAATATTGACAGAAGGGCCCATGTTGACCATATGGACATACACTCCAAGCATCGAAACATTCAGCTAGTGACCAATGATCTCCATGTGAACATCTTGGGGATTGCCTAGACGGAAGTGTATGATGGTACATGGGTCTCCATAATGTTTTCTATTCCTTGAAGTAGCTCCAAACCTCTTCAATCGATAATTAGTAAATTCTTCAGATCGTTGACGAGAGGAGCTGCTTGAGAATAAGAATATCCGTTCACTAGGAACTATACGAGTTCTTCAAGCCTTAATTCCAACGAGTGAATATGCTCAATAGGAACCCTAAGAGAAACTTCCTCAGCTAAGGAAGAGTAAGAGTCCAAAGGAGAGGCTGATGGGGCATGAGTTTTTGCTCCAAGATGAGGAGGGGAGAATCCGGTTGTGAGTCTTCTAGAGTACTCCTCAAAATCTATACCTGAATAGGGAGGATTGAACCTTCTAGACCCGACATTAATATATTGATAGCTCCTTCTTACTACGTGCTCGAAGGCAGTAGATTGAATTTTGAAGCTCATAAAAGTGTCACAACACACTATCTAGTACTTGTCTTGATAGGAGAGAATAAGGTTTTTGACACAAAGACCAAATGAAAGAAAGGTTCACGTTGGGTTCACCAAAATGTAGAGCAGGAAATTCACTACTCTTTAGTCTCTAGGATAGAGAAGATTCTACAAGGAGAAAAATGTCCTCAACTACCTCAAAGGCTAAGCTCAGATGACAAAGACAAGTGAAGGGGAGTTTTCTGCAATGTTTTTTGTTTTATAACTATTTTCGAGAAAAGGACTTCAAAAGCTGAAAGAGGAGGCCTTAGAGGTCTCATAGACAAATTGACTAGCTCTCAGCCAGAGGATGACAGTGCAACACTCAAATGTCCTTGCAACACGTTGTGGTCACGTATGAACCAAAAGAAAATAAAATCTACCAAAACACATAGATCCTACTGCCAACTTGGAAACTAAAATCTAATAGTTTTCTAAGCTAAAAAAATGCTTTAAATAAAGGAAAGTACAACAAAAAGAATACTAAATATGTAAGTAAATAAGCTATTGAAATAAAATGACAAGAGATAAGGGAACTAAATAGACTCACAAAAGGTTTAGCACTATGAAGCCTCTCCCAAATCTCCACATGAACAACCTACACATAGACAAATAATAAAAAAAATTGGGTATGTTTTGGGGCTGTTTTGGGGCTTGCCTTTGTCCAACCCACGTTTTGGTGTTTCCACCCCTATAGAAAGCCAAGAAGACAAAGAGATAAAGAAATAGACAATAGACAAGAGAGAGTGCTAAGATAAATACAGTAGACATGTTAGATATCAATATGATACTAAATAAATATGATAATTCCAATAAAATAGTGTTTACCCTCCCTTCAATGAGCTTGAGAAGCAGAAAGAGAGTGCAACACTTGAGAGAGCCAAGGTGAAGATGTAAGGGCGACAAACGTGAAAGAACCTTGAGAAAAATGGCGTAGGAGAGCTTGAGATAATAAGAATGCAAGAAGGAGAATGAGATAAATGAAAGATTGAGAGATTGTGTTGCAAGAATGAGTGGATGAATTAGATTGAATGAGAGGGAAGAATGTGCGTTTGAAAGAAGAAATGAATGCAAGAATTTCCAAGCATGTCTACGACCATAGAGGCATTACACTTCACAAGCAGGTGGAAGTGTAACATCCCAACGGCCAAAAAATCAGGAATCTTGTTAGAGTATTGTCACAGTGACCTATGCACATCTTGGAAAAGTCCCCAACGAAAATTCCTTCACTGATCGAAAGCGACGTGGTCAAGGATGAAATTGAAGGAAAGAAAAAGGAGGATTTGTATTATCATCTTTATTAGGCTAAAGTGAAGGTTATGTAATTTGAAATTGCATTGGGGGTGTAATTTTACGACATTACAAGAAGGATGGTGAAATCTAGCAAGCATATTTCCTTGGCATATCCCTAAGAAACAACTTTTTTGCATATTTATGCAAAACCTCAATTAGGAAATGGATTTTCATATTTAAGTTCATTATGTTTCCACATTCAATGAGATCATTAACAAATGAGTCACCAGTGAAAAGGATCTTATTGCAAAATTCCTAGTTAAAATATTTACTAAAGTCAACAATCAATCTAATGAAAAATAAAAGTTATAGGCTAAAAACAAAAATACAATTAGTGATGGGGTCACTGATTCAAAACACATTCAAAATATACATTCATCTTTCAAATCAAAACTTGATTAGAATGTTCAAAAACCTACCAATGTCACCATTCCACCTAGAAAATCAAAGCAAAACCCCACTCCAAGATAGAATTATGCCTCCTTGGGAGACCAAATGGAAGTTTTGTTTCACAAACTAGTAGAAGTGAACATGGTCACATTTTTTGTTACCAAACCTTTTGATGAAAATAAACCAAAATCTATGTGTTACAAATATAGTGGGTATTACAAGTACCATTATGTTGAGAGTCATTTTTCAAGCAAGTACATGAAGTTGAAAAACTATATCCAAGATCTTATAGATTGTGGAGATATTGAAATTGAAGGCAACTCATCTAATTCACCAAATGATCAATTAGGAATATACCAAAATCCGTTTTCTAGTCATGACCAATCTCAGTCTTCCTCTACCAAACAAGGTCAAATCCAACATAATCAAACCAAAAATATCTATTATAATAAGATACCTTATTCTTATAATAATATTATAGGCCATATTTAACCTAATGATACATGAATTTCTATCATTAATATTAAATCCTATAATTGTGATATCACTACTAGACATGGTAAAGTTACCATACAAGGAGTCATTTTTTCATCCTCTACACTTGAAGCTCGATATGAATATAATCTCCTAGAACACCTTGTAAAATCTATTGCACAAACATCTATCCTATTACTACTTCAAACTTTCCCTAAGCATATAGAAATATTGGATTTATTTTTACAAGAATCTCAAGTGCATAACAAAATTGATCCTACTTAGTTTCAAGCCCTTGTTGGTCATCTTTCATTTATATACCAGCTTGCATTTAGCCAAAATGATATGCCACCTATTGACCTATCACACATAAAAGATCTCCATATCGAATTCCTTATTGCTAAACATAAATTAAACAAATTCTCTATTGGATAACGATTCTAGATTAAATTTGTGCACTTTGAGATTGGTCAAATAAATGGGGCAAAATGCATCAAACTTAGAACCACATTTTATTACAATCAAAGCTTACTAAAATACAAAAAGAGAGTTAGAAGGAACCATATGTCTACCAATTCATGTGGGACCTATACTACAACAAAAAAAAAATCATGTTGTCAATCTTGACCTTCCCTAAAATATTCTCCTCAAATTTCCATGGATGAACTGTTGAATCCCTCTTGTGCTATTTTGTCCTTGATGTCACTTTGTGATTCTCTGGCATCTTGATGATTATCTTCTCAATTGATCTACTTTTTTGATTGGCACATTTACTTCATTATTTATATTATCTTGGTGGCACTGATCATTTAACTCCATGTGCAGATCTCAGTTAAGGCATACTGGTTACTGGCTCTTTGTTTCACTGATCAGGTGATATATTTTTGGTTTAACATTTGTGTTTCAGTACTTCACTTGATTACAAGTGACTGGCATGATCAGTTCTTTTACAGGTTGATTACTTATTCTTGATCAGTTACAAGCATCTTGATATTCGTCAAGGTATACTTCTCTTTCTTTAGTCAGTGGCATGGATTTGAGGAACAATCTTGTTAATACTTTGAGCAACTCAGTTTTCATCTCTTGGAAAATTGGCTTTAATGAATTCAACTATGGTATTTGGTATGGGAGAATGGCATTTAGAATCTTGCATAATATCTAGCTTCTATTTCTTAGGCATTGGATATTATATTGTTGTTGGGCTATGGAAATGAGATTCACTTAGTCCATTCCTTTGCATATGGCATTATGAATTCATCATGCAAATTCAGTCTTCTCTATTCATCATAAGTCTTTGGATTCATTTAAAAATGGCACATAATATAGCTTTGAACATATCAAGGTGGCACTAGACCTTGGGTAAAGGCATTCTATTCGATCTTCTATTTGCATTTGACTTGGGTTTATTGGTTGTCACTTATTTTGGGTCTCAAGGCTGACTGCAATCATAAAAGGTTTGATTATTGTTTATGTCACGTTGGATGTGACTAAGCTTTGATCATTGGAAAATATCAAGTCTTTGAAATCGACATGTGTGAGAAAATGTGGTCTTATCAAAACATTTTTTGAAGGCATCATTATGTCGGCAGTTTACTTGGCAATTGGTAAAGGATTTTGTTTGATTTTTTGTCGACATGTCCATCCTTAATCTGGCCACGGATTTCAATAAGCATTATGAGTTCTTTCATTATTCTCATCTGTCCTTTCGGACTTCAAATGTTATCATATTCTGCAAAGGAATTCATTTTTGTTTGGTGTGGAAGTTTAGGGCAAACGTTTTTCTGTTCACATTTTTTGGACACCCCTATTCTGGCCGCCATGCTTGAGTTTGTATCTCAGTCATTTATCTGAGACATATGTACGGATTCCAGTCTTTGACATCGTGTGAGGGAGATGAGAGTACCAGCACTATGGCCGCTCCATTTGTCTTCTTTTAGCCACTGGGTGAAGGCACGTTTTTGGAAGATGATGTGGCCATTTGTTTTTCTCATCTGCAGATTTGGTAATCCATTCTTTGACAACAACTTCATTGGTCAATCATTTATCTTTGGACTGCTCTCCAAATCTGTTATTTTGCAGTCAAGGTTATTTCGAGCCATGCTATCTCTCTTTTGCAAACAAAAAAATGAAAAACATTTTTTCTTCTCATGAAAATTCTAAAACATTTACTCAATCTCTTGACAACATTTTTTTGTAAAGGTTATCATACCAGATTCTTGAATCGTGTCTTTAAGGTTGTGGGTCATCTTGAATGCTAAGAATCTCTTATGTTACTTACCTAGAATCGTGGGTAACTATTATTTAGTGCATGATTACTAGCTTTTGGTTACATGTTGTTTGGGGTTTCAGTTACTTCATTTTCGTAGCAGCTTCATTATCCAATTTCTTGTGAAATATGTATTCTTCAATACTACTTCTGGGTACATTATGGATGAGGTTTCATTTGCTAAAAATATACTTCAGTTGCATTGTTGGTTCTGTTAGGGTAAAATGGTTATCATTTTTGTTTTTAAAAGATGAGTTTTCACTGCTTTTGTGTAAGCACTGCATGTGCAGGCTTCTAGTGAAGATATGTTTTGTCACACCTCTATTTTTGGACATTGATGTTTTATCCTTGCTAGAAAGAAAGAATCCTTCTTTTATGATCACTGCAACATCATAACTGTTACTTGACAGTTATTCTGTAATCTGAAAACAACCTTGTATAATTTCTAGAAAGTGAAATTCGAGATATAGTTGTAATACTTCCTAAATGTAATGATGTTTTCTATAAAAAAAGTCAAAAATAAATAGATTAGGGTTCTATCATGACAGAAAAACAAATTTTGAAACAAGGGTATTCTATAAAGACATGAAAAAGTCCATTCTGTGATTTGATGCTGAAAATTTGGAAAACAGAGTGTGTAGTCAGTTTGTGTAGTTTTTGAATTGGGAAAGGTTGAAAATGAAACAAAGAGAAAAGAAAGAAAATATATATCAATGTAATACAGTTTGTGATGAAATATTGTATTCTCACTGAAACTATTTTATTTTCCTCAAGCTGTATCGAGATTAGATGATGTATGGAATTCTGAAGATTCAATTTTGTCTCTTGAAAATTCTATGCTTTGTCTGTCAAGAGGCACTTGACAGAAATAACTGAAACAGAGAGATCCTCTGTACTATTGTACGCTCTATTGAATATCAAGAAAGAGGTCGGTGCTCCTTGATATTGGTGTCTCTAAACAGAGGGGTTGGTGCTCCTTGAGTCGGTGCTCAAAAATCAGCCATTGAGGCTTTGTCAAAATATTTATTGAAATGAAAGCCTGAAAAAGGCAGTAGGTTCAGGAGTGGTTTTTCTACCCCAAGAGGGTTTTCCACTCGGTATATCTTGTGTCTATTTGTGTCTCTATGATTCATTTGCTTCAGTACTTTACTACTTTATAATGCAATGTTACACTACTCATTTCAGTTTATATGATTGCATTTGAATTCATGAATGATACTATCATTGATAAATGAGAACATATGAATGGTTCTTTTCAGTTTCAATTAAATTTGTCAAAGAAGTTATAAACACTGATTCGCCCCCACCCCCCGCCCCCCCTCTCATTGTATTTTCCCTCCAACAATTAGTATCAGAGCCTAGGGTCATCTGATAGGTCTTTCCAACCTAGGATTGATTCTGGACTTTGATTCTATCCAAAATGTCTCAAGCTCATGAAGGTACTTCCATGACTAGAGCTCCATTATTTGATGGACCTTATTATGTATTCTGGAAAATAAGAATGGAGGCTTACTTAACTTCCATTAACCTTGATGTCTGGAGCATAGTATTATCTGGGTACACTATACCAACTACTTTGCCAACTACTTCTGATGAAAAGAAGAGATATGAGACCAATGCAAGAGCAAAGCATGCTCTTCTGTTTGCTCTGACTAAAGATGTCTTCATCAAAGTCATGCACTGCAGTTCTGCGTGAGAAATTTGGACTAAACTTGAAACTATCTATCAAGGAAATGAAAAGGTAAAACAGTCCAAAGTGCTCACTTTAAAACACCAGTTTGAAGAATTAAAAATGAGGGACGATGAAAAAGTAGCTGACTACTTTTTGAGAGTTGATGAAATAGTAAATTCTATGAAGGGTCTGGGAGAAGTAGTCAAGGAATCTGATGTTGTAACCAAGGTCATCAGAACCTTGCCAACAAAATTTGAAGCTAAGGTAGCTACTCTAGAAGAGAAGAAACATTTTACCTAGCTTACCCTTGATAGTCTACAAGGCATTCTGACTGCTTATGAAATGAGGATTAGTAAAAACAACATCACTACAAAAGAAGCAAAATTTAATGCTAAAAGGAAAGAAAGGGATGAGCTCTCTTAATCAAAACTTTCTGATTCTAAAGAATCCCACTTTGTGAGGAAGCTCAAAAAGGGTTTTGGAAAGTATAACGGAAAACTTCCCTTCAAGTGCTTTAACTGTGGAAAAATAGGCCACTTTGCTGCAAAGTGCCCCTATGGTGACACAAACAGTGAAAATGAAAAATCTGATAAGTTTGCCAAGAAAAAGGCTTATAGACCCAAACAAAAATTCAATTTCAAAAAGAAGAAAAGTATGTTCAGCAAAAATGAAACAGACTCTGAATCTGATGATTCTCTAGATGAAGAGGATGAAAATCTCTTCATGTCTGAAATCATTCAGCAAGATGAAACTAACAGCAATGATGTTGAAGAAGGTGAAGTGGATTATGAAGGAGAATTGAAAAGTGCTCTAAAAGAGCTGAGAAAACTTAAGAAATAGTTGTGTGCTCAAGAACAAAATGTTGTTCAAGATAGTTCACAAGAGCAACTCATATATTTTGAGATAATTTCATTAAAAACTCAACTTGAAGAATCCAAAAGAGTTGAAGATTGTCTTCGCATTGACATAAGTTTTAAAGACCAAGAAATTCAAAAACTTGAACATGAGATTGTAGATCTCAGGAAAACTATTGAAAAATATGAAAGCACTTTTAAACTGAATGACATGCTCAATAAACAAAAATTAAACAAAGAAAAAACTGGTATTGGCTTTGTTAAAGATGAATGTTCAAATGACAGTGAAAAGAATAATGTTGTTGCTAGAAAAAAAAATCCTTAACTCAAACATCCTAAGTTTGTCAAGGATCATATTCATCCTTTTAGGAGCAACAGAATGGTTTACAACTCTTACCCTCACTTTTATGGGTACTGTTACTTCTGCAATAAATTTGGTCACAAAGTAAATTCTTGCAGATTTATGAATTCTAGAACTCCTAGATTTGGCTTTAGGCAAAATCATGGTTTTGCAAGACAGATTAGATGTTTCACATGTAAATATTTGGGTCATTCTGCTAAGCAATGCAATGTTGATCAGCAAAATAAACAGTTGAAAATTATCAAAGTTTGGAAACCCAAAGTAGTTAACAACTTTGAACAAACTATGCTTGTTCAAATTGCTTTTCACTCAAAGAAAAAGGACCTATGGGTCCTGGGCAGTGGTTTTTCAAACCACATGATTGGTGACAAAGAAAAATTTACAAATCTAAAAGACTATGTTGGTGGATATGTAAAATTCAGAGACAACTTTGGAATTCAAATCAAAGGAAGAGGTTTTATGTTTCTGAATAAAGACACTCCAGTCTACAATGTATACTATGTAGAAGGATTAAAACATAACCTTCTGACTATCAGTCAAATCTATGACAGTGGCTATCAAGTCCTGTTCACTTCACAAGGATGTGAAATCAAAAACCAGTCATGTAAAGTTGTTGCTGTTGGAAGAAGGACCAAGGGAAATTTCTACAACTTACTTGACACCTATGGACATGAAAACAATCATGGTATATGCTTAATGAGTCATGTTGAAGAAATCTGGTTGTGGCACAAGAGACTAGGCCACATTAATTTTGACAATATGGTCAAAATTAGAAAAAATCAAAATGTAAGAGGTTTGCCCCTTCTTAGAAAACCTGACAAAGTTGTTTGTAAAGAGTGTCTCAAAGGAAAGCAAACCAAGGTAAGCTTTAAATCCAAGGAACACTTCTCTATTAAGCCTCTGCAAATTGTTCATATTGACTTATGTGGTCCTACAAGGACTAGGTCCATAAATGGTGAGAAATATTTCATATTGTTTGTTGATGACTACTCTCATATGGTATGGGTTACTTTTCTCAAGAAAAAATTAGAAGCTTTTGAACGTTTTAAATTTTTTAGAAAATTGGTAGAAAGAGAGTCAGACTTAAAACTGAAATGTTTAAGATCTGACAAACGTGATGAATTCACCTCACAAGAATTCATTGACTATTGTGACAAACATGGCATAAAAAGATAGTATGATGCTGCTAGAACACCCCAACAAAACGGGGTAGTTGAGCGAAAGAATAGGACTGTAAAAGAGATGGCAAGAACCATGTTGAATGAAGCAAATCTAGCAAATATGTATTAGAAGAAGTTGTTCATACAATAGTATACATTTTGAATAGAGTCCAGATCAGAGTGAAATCAAATTTCACTCCATATAAACTATGGTATGGTAAATCTGCCCAAATTAAATATTTCAAAATATTTGGCTGCAAGTGTTTTATCAAGAGAGATGATGAAAACTTAGGCAGTTTCCAATCTAAAATTGATGAAGGTATCTTTTTAGAATACTCTACTCACAGAAGAGCCTATAAATGCTTTAACAATAGGCTGAACAAAATTGTTGAATCTGTAAATATCAAATTTGATGAAAATCTGCTTCTAGATGTTGAACCTATGCAGGATGATGAAGAGGACGAATTTGAACTTGATATAATTACTGAAGGCTTTGAAACTGCAAAGCCTGAAACAAAAATAGTAAGCCCTAAACTTGCTGAAGCAAATCCTGAAGATGCTGAAATCAGCTCAGAAAAATGTGAAGCCAAAGTTCCTTCAAAATATCTTGCTAGGAACCATCCTAAAGATCTGATTATAGGAGATAGATCTGCAGGAGTTCAAACAAGGAAAAGAATTGGTAACTATGATGAAAAAACTCACATAGATGAGCTTACTGCATTTTGTTTAATCACCCAGTTTGAGTCCAAATTTTTTGATGATCCTCTAACTGATGAATGTTGGCTTAATACAATGCAGGAAGAAATTGATCAAATTGAAAAAAATCAGACTTGGGATCTAGTCCCAAGACCAGATGACAAAAATGTCATAGGAGGCAAGTGGATCTTTAGAAATAAACATCATGAACATGGTCATGTTGTTCGCAACAAGGCTAGATATGTCTGCAAAGGATATGCTCAGCAAGAATGTATTGATTTCAGTGAAACCATTGCTCCAGTTGCTAGACTTGAATCCATTAGAATTTTCTTGGCATATTATGTTTTCAAAAATTTCACTATATATCAAATGGATGTAAAAAATGACTTTCTAAATGGATACTTAGAAGAAGAAGTTTACATAGAACAGCCTGAAGGGTTTATCTGTAAAAAAAAACCCAATCATGTCTACAGGCTGAAAAAGGCTCTATATGGCCTAAAACAAGCTCCTAGAGCTTGGTACTCCAGATTGGACAGTCACTTACTGTCAAAAGGTTTCATTAGAGGAGGAGTTGACAGCAATTTGTATGTTAAAATTGAAGGATCTGATATTCTTGTTGTTGAAATTTATGTTGATGACACCATTTTTGGTTGCAACAATATTGCCTTGAGTAAAAAATTCTCACAAATTATGGAATCTGAATTCGAAATGTCAATGTTGGGAGAACTGTCATTTTTTCTTAGGTCTTCAGATTTCACAACTTGACTCTGGCATCTTTTTATCTCAAGCAAGAGGGTATGTGCAGGGTCATCATGGAAAAAACAGGTCCTTAAGTGGCAATGGAAATTCAGAAAATCAGAGTTGGGCAACTTGACATAAAAATTTGAATAAGTTATCTATATTATTTCAAAAATATGTAAGAATAGAATCTGTGGTAAATTGAATGTAGTTTCTAAACTACTAGGTTAATTTTTGTAAAAAAAAAAAAACTATTTGGTGAAAATTTGAAATTTCAATACAGTAGTACTAAAATTTCAGGGAAAAAATAAGAAGTAGGTGTTTATCTGACCACCCTAACCACAATAAAATGATAATATTTTTTAATAATATTTTAGATATAAGTAGAAGACTCATGTCCCGATGTGATGCATATTTTTTTGTATTTTTTTTCCAAGTAAATAATTAATTATTATTTTTTTATTACAACTTTTAAAAAATATAAAAACTCGTATGTCTGACCACCTTAACTTGGTCAAAACTTCATGAAATTCAATTTTTATTTTTTTAATACTATAGTATGTGAAGCATAGAATGTGACACATGTTTTGGATTCAAAAAATGTGATACGGTTTGAAAGATATAGATTTTTTTCAATCAGCCTATCAATCAAGACTTTAGTCATAATTCAAATAGAAAATGAATAATAATTATTTATTAAATTCAAAATAAAGAATAATTTATATTGGTAGAAAGCTGAGAATATCCTTTAAAAACCCTTTTCGTTTCATCAATTTAGGGTAAAAAAAGTCGTCGGCCACATAGGCGAAGTCTAGAAAAACAAGGTAAGTTGTTAAACATGTTTTTTGTGTTGAGTTCTTAGGATTGGCATGTCCTAGCCAAATTTCGAAGCAAAACCCGAGGATAATCCCTAGGTAGTAGGTTTTGTGTCAGACATATCGGATATCCGATTTTTTTTATATATAATTTAAAAAAATCTAATATAGTTTTTAATATATTATTTAAAAAATTGAAATTTTCAAATTAGATATCTGATTTATTTTATATATAATTTTAAAACATCTAATATAGTTTTTAATATATGATTTAAAAAATTACAATAAATAATTTATAGTTTATTTTAATATATCTAGTTAAGAATATACAATATAGTTTATAATTCAATATATAATTTATAATTTATGATCTCTTATGAAATTATGTATAATATATAATATATTATACTATTATTTATAATATTTATATATTATTTATATATTCTAGTTAATGTATAAATATTTATATATATGTATTAAGTTAATATAAAAATATTATATAACTAATTAATATTACTAACATATTAAATATTTAAATATTATATATTTCCCTCCCTCTCTCTCTCTCTCCCTCCCTCTCTCTCTCTCCCTCCCTCTCTCCCTCTCTCTTTCTCTCCTCCTCTTCCCCTCTCCCTTCCCCCTAATT